>BMAW01042010.1:111865-204290 GCA_019974015.1 Nephila pilipes | reverse complement strand
TGTGAATGAAGTTTCCGCCATGGATCCGAGCATGTGAGGATGCCAGCATCCACAGGAAAGAGCAGAGGTTCTTTTAAAGAGCACCGTTCGATGGATGCGACATTGCGTGTGAGGATATAATGGCGTTCACATTGCAAAATTATACGATTGAGGAGCAGCGAGGCGTTATTCGATATCTGATAGCGAAAGGTGTTAAACAAGCTGTTATTCATCCCCATAAGGTGTCCATATGCTGGGAATATCGTGTGCCCTACAAGTCAGTGAGAAAATTGAGTGCCTGTTTTCGTGCAGCCCGTGAGAGCTTTGTTAATGAGTCGAGACTAGGCCAAGCAAACACAGTCATCAAGGCTGATCTCATCGACAAGGTGGACGAAGTGATAGGCTTGTGACATTGCTAATGTTGGCGATGAAAGTGAACGTCAGCATTGGAACAGTGTGAGCAATTGTTCACGACAGATTGCTTTATCGGATTCTGAAGCAGCTCACCGACCTGTAAAAGGAACTGCTTATGTGGCTTGCACTTCAGCATCTGTTTCAGTATCATGAAGACACCACTTTCCTGGAGAGGATCGTCACAGATGATGAGAGCTGGTACCATCACTACGAGCCAGAGAGACAAAGCGGGATATAATGCAGTGGAAGCATGCGTCGTCACCTCCCCCTAAAAAAGTTCAAAGCCGTGGTGTCAGCAGCCATGGTGTTCTTTTCGATTTCCAAGGTCCGCTACTCGTTGAATTCTTCGAGCCCAGACCATTAACTTTGATGTGTACTGTGAGACGCTTCGAAACCCACTCAGATCCATCAAGATCAAAAGACCGTGGCTGCTCACGTAGGATATGATTTTGCTCCATTATTACGCGCGTCCATTTCCCTGCGATTTCCATGAGTTTGGTTTCCTGAAAAAACGTTTAAAAGGTAAGTGCTTCAACTCGGAAGACGAACTCAAGGATGATGCGATGGACTGGGTCTCGTCACGGGCACAGGAATTATGGGAACAACTAATCCTTCGGTTAGTTAATCAATGGGATCGTTGTGCTTAGGCCTATGGTGTGTACTTTGAATAAAGTCTTCAATTATACCTACTGTGTCGTTTTGTATCTTTTCAGTCGAACACCCCTGTGCATAAAATATGTATAACATTTTAAAATTACTTGTTTTATATTGTGCTTGGAAGTTTGAGAAACAATCGAAAATGATGTGTTCTCTTGTTAATTTAGAGAAATCAAGCAATTTACTACACCCAATATAAATAAATATAAGTGTTTTGAAACGGACTTGCATTGAACATAAATAACATTAGTAAGAGAAGAATATTTTTTTTAAAAAAAATTAAGAAGCAATTTTTTTCACGAATTATTAATTTTTTTTATTTATTTACAGACTATAAAGTTGGAGGTAAGAAATATTTTATAAATTACAAATTTTAGTTGAATCAAAAATAATTATGTTATTAAATTTTAAAAAAATAAAGTTTCCATGACCATCTCATTTTTAGGGCTTACTTTTTACTCTACTAATATGTGGCTCTTTTTGTAATATATGCATAATTCCTTTACCTAAGTGGTGTTCATTGCTTCGTTTCCGGCTAATTGTACCTTGAGGATTGCTTCCATTTCCTAATCGACAAACGTTACACAAAATTTAACGCATTAACCTTGTTCGAAGCTTTTCTTATGTTTTTTCAAAAAGGAAAATCCAATGGCACTCATATACACCTTCTCACTCATCAGCTGTTTCTGCCGGCGATTACTAGCATCTTTCCACAGGAAAACATTTTCGGATGCTGATTAGAAATGTCTACGATCATACACTAAACCACGCCTTTCTAACTTCACTTTTTTATTTATAAGCAATTATGGTTGGATATTTTTTGAAAACATTTTGTATTTTTTAAGAAATTTCATTTTTTGTCTGTCTAAAATATTGTTGCCGATGTTAAAATACCCCTGAGACAAACATCTTCTTTTAAAGGGGAAAAAATCTTCCCACCCGACCATTATCGCAATCGACACACCCCTATAAATACATATTGGGGTGAAAATAAAGCTTCTATTATTGAATATGCAAGGATTATCAATAAGGTTTAATTATTACTAAGAAGTTACCGAGATATCCGAATAAAATTTATTCTCTATATTAATTGTATCCTTATGTAATGAAATAATTCGCTTTTTAATTTCAGCTATTTATGTTGATTTGGTTGGTTTCAGGAAGTCGTAGACTGAAATACTCGTTACCCGCGCTTTCGTAAGGTTTTAATTATTAACAGGGTTAACGCAAAATCTTAATTATTATTGAAATAACTAAAATATAAGAAAATGTAGCGTACTAATTGATCCTTATGTACATACTGATGTAAATTATAACTGTTCATGTTAGTTTGTTTGGTTTCAGGAAATCGTAGATTGAAGTAATCCGCATTATTGCAAAGTTTTAATTATTACCCAGAGTATCTTAAGGTCTTAATTATCACAAAAAATAATCAAGATAGAAACAAAATTTTCATTTACTATTTATAAAACTTTTCTGCATAGTCACCCTATAGAATTGATCTATTTTGAAAGGGTGAAATGTTTCAAGATTCTGTAAAAATATATCTTTTTTTATTGTGCATTTTAGGGGGATCAGGAGGTGGTAAGTATATAATTCAACAATCATAAATTTTGATTTGAAATAAATCTTAAATATTAGCCACTAAAGGGGCTATTGTTTTCGTGAACTACAAAAAATGTAGTAACTGATAACTTTTCAAAAAAAAAAAATTCGCAAAAGGTTTTGAATATATGTCTGATGCCTGATTTCATCAATAATGGACCAGCCTTCAAAAATAGGTTGTTTATAATTTTTTTCTGAATTTCTTTTAAGATTGAAGTAAAACAGATGTAATATATGTTTGATGCTTGCTTTCACCGCTAATGAATTTAATTAAAAAAATGTATCACAATAAATTTATCTTAATTATTTTATCGGATTGAAACAAAACATGCATAAAAGTTGAGTATCTTCTTTTTCCATCGAAATTGATGTATCATATTAATTTGGATTTAATCAGGAATCAAAATTGACTGAAAATGAATAAAGTTATTCAGAATTTTAAGACAATTGTGTAACAAACATTTTTACCTCTAGACTTTTGAGCTAGTTCTTTTTAATCTGGCTTTTCTCTTCAAATGTTTTGGGATCACATTATTTTATTGTTGATTCGCCATTATTAGCCAATAAGTAGGGGTTTGTAATATATATATATATATCGTGTAATACAGTAAATTAATTTAAAACAAACTCTATTTAATGCGTTGTATAGAAAATAGTACCTTTAGTGGGGACATCTGTTTCTTCGTAACGCTTTGGATCAAATATATAAAAATTATTTTTAACATTTATCTTTTTATGTATTAAATTCATATTACTTTCTATTTTGACTCATTTGCGGTGGTATTAGGATTGTTTCTATGTCAATTTAATAATTTTCTTAAAGTGTTTTTATAAGTGCACAAGGCACACATAATGTGAGTTAGTAAAAAAACTCTTCTCCCCGTAAAATGATTTTACATTTAGCTAACAATTGTTTTCCGTTCGTGAGATACATTACTTACTTACAAATATTTTTAATCGTAGATTTTATAATGATAAATTGTAGAAGATCTAAGACCCTATTAAAAAAAGAAAGAAACAAAGGGTTTTTTCCTCAAATAGCTACCTATTATTATAGATACATAGTAAGACATTACTCAGTTTTGTAAATGGCACAATATTTCACGCAATGCCTTTACTTTTACGCCAGTACTTCGCTGTTTTATTTTTAAAAAAAATAAAACTTTTTAAATAAGGAAGGATTGAAATAGTAGTCAATTTGTGGGTCGAGGATAAATTTCCTACTCCTGGTGTTTGATAATTTTTAGCACATTTAGAGATGTTTGCTGTAATTTAGACTGAAATGTACACAGAATTCCTGACAATATTATTTAGAAATAAATAGCTCTTATGTACGAGTAGTTTATTAACATTCGAAAGAATTTTTAGCGATTATTTTTTATGTTCTTCATTTTATGGAAAACGCTATGGACAGAAAAACAGATAAATTATATTTAATATGTAAAATTAAAACAGGAAGGTCAATAAGGAATCAAATGTATTAGAAAGAAATAAAAATTAAGAAAAGTGAAGAATAAAAAAACGCATCAACGTAAGCAGAACATTGACTAAAGGATACATTTCACAGGGGCTGAAAAACGTATCCATAACTTAGAGCAAAAGAAAATCAAATGAATTGTGGTGAATGTAGTTATATTCTTTCAACGAGGCATTTTAGAAACATCTAAAGCAGTGGTTTTCAATTAGATTGATAAAGCCACCGGAGGGAGTTGAAGAAATCTAAGGATGTATTTCCCATAATTTGGGAGGCATTAAATACTAGCAGCCACCTTTTCAACACTTGGAAGAACGCATTTAAAGGCCTAATAATAGTAAAAATTATCGAACACATTTTTCAACAAATGGTTTTAAATCAAGAACAGTCCACATTAAAAGTAAGCACTGATGTGTGATGTGAAGTGATGGTAGACATGAAAGCTAAATGCAACTATGATGTAAATGTAATCTTGATGTTTGAAAAATGGAAAAAAGTAAAAAGATAAATTGTCAAGAAGGATCAAATATAGAGAAGGATCACTAAGATATCCTTGGGAGGTGTCACTCGTGTTTACCAAAGACAATGCACCCAATGGGAAAAAAGACCATCAGAGTGCCACAGGATCTTGATGTCCCTACCTACCTAAAGAAGGTCAGCCTCTGAGAGCAGGTCTGACCTACTTTATGTTACTGATGCATTATAGGCACCCATGTAGCATCAACAAAACTTATATTTACAACTTTGGAATGGTCACGCAAAATTAAAGCAACCATTCCCCCCTCCCGAATTTCCGAGTATAATGTTAATTCTAGTGAGTTTCTTACTTTATTTTCTCCTGAAAGCTAGATTACTTCTTTTAATTGTGCGGAACAAAGTGCAAGAGCAAAAGTGACAAAAAATGTGAAGAAGAATTTTCCTTTGATTTTCGACTTCAGGAAAAAAAATCTGTGTCACAATATGACTGATATTTGAGGAGCTAATGCATACTGAAATTTAATGAATACATTGTTTTCTTAGTAAATAAATCCGTTTTACAAGTTAATATTTTCTTTATTTTCATATTGCCCACATTTAACTTAATTTCATGCTGTAGCAGTTGAATTCTTCAACTACAATACAGTTCGGAATACAGGCCGATCCCTATAAAAGTCGAGAGTTCTTCTTTTTCCCACAAATCTATCCAATATTCAGATCTTGTACGTAAGTCGAAATAAAAAAATAAACTTTCATTTAACATTTGAATATCTCTTCAGGGGAACCAATACGTTACTAAGAATAATTCTGATAATCCTATTTGAAGCTAGCACATTGTTACCATTCAATTATAGTCTTGTATTCTATATATGGTTTCTTTTCTAGTTTTTTATTCAACGTCTTTAAAATTTGTTAGTCTAAATCATGAGTGGAAATGAAAAATTTTATACAGCAAATTACAAATTGCAGTTGATCGTAGCAGCTGAAATGGACAGAAAATATCTTGAATTAGCGGACATTTCAAAATTAAAAGGGCAGCAGATGGTCATCAGCTTTGTATTGACTAAAGAGAGAAAAACGTGCTATGTTTGGCGAGTTATCGCTTATTCGCTATATTTCAGCCAATCTCCAAAATTTAGCTTGTGAAAAAAGTGATAAAAATTTTCAGCTCTTTTCTACAACTTCAGTAACTTGCAAACTTTGAAGTAGTGTTTATGTGAAATTTAAAATTTAAGTTACTTTTAAATTCTGAAATCGGATATACGCTGAAAAAATTACGTAAATTGCCAGATATTCCGAGTTTAAAAGTCAATCTGAAGTTAAATTATTAATTAATTTACCAAAATTATAATTCAGCTCCTTTAGGGATCATAAGTTTAATATTAATTAAGACCAGATACAAGAAAAATTGAGGCATTTAATAAGGTTCTTCTAGTTTTTTAATGGTTGTTCTTCAATAAATATTTTTAAAATTTGAATAACGTATTATATACAATCATCACCGTAATTTCATTAACACTTAAATATTTTTTTATTATTATTTTAGAAGGAGGTGATACAAATGGTAAGTTTTTGAATTTGTCATAATAATTAAAGCAGAAAAATACGTCGGGTGCGAGATTTATCTTTTAAGAACGCTTTAAAAAGTTATTTATAATCCCCATTCTTTATTTTCAGTGGATGTTAATGCCGGCGGTGGAGGTGGAGGAGGTAGTGGTGGTAGGTACAGCTATGTATATACCCACATTCACATAAAATTATAGCTTATATTTTTGAAATAACTAAAGCATAAATAAATAATACTTCAGATGTACAAACTGTAAAAAAAAACACAAAGGGAACCAATAGTAACTTATTAGAAAAATGTTTTCTTGGGACTCTTAACAGAAATGTGTTTTTTTTTTTAATTAGCAGCAAATGTTTTCTTCATACGAATTTAAAAAAAACAACCTTTAAATTTTCGTTTTATGGATTTCATTGTATTTCAAGGCCAAAACCATATCACATTAAATGCAAATATTGCCTATATTTTAATAAATAATTCTTATAAAATATTTAAAAAAATAACTTTTTCCATTTATAGTACAAGAGTCTTAAAGTGTTCGTTAGTAATTCATAATTACTTTATTAAGACAATTATCACTTTAGAGAAAGTTTTAATAAATATTAAAAGATTGTACACACATGGGCTATAAGAGAACTTTCCTTTCATTAACTTCTGGAGTTTCTTTCTGACTTAATATTTAATTTACCAACATCTTTGCAATGAAAAGAAACATGGTTACACAAGTTCAGTAAATTTAAATGTGGAGTGAATAAATGTAATCAAGTCACATTATAGTGACTTAGAATTCTACAGATATAAGATAACGGTATTCGGAAAAGTGTTAGTTTGAGTTTTCAGAAGTTTTTTTGCGTGTCTACCTCGCTGTCTGATTGATTTACTATTTGAAGTAAATACTCGCATCGTATTCCGGTAAACTTATTCTTTGATATATTATAGAAATTGCTCGTACTCGTGGTAAGGGAATTGAAAGAGGTTGACAGCATTTTCGTTATTTGTGAACTAATAAACTCGATTTTGAAATATAATTGACTATTTTAATTACTTTATCAATGTTTGCACTAAAGTTGAAATTTAGACATGTGATTCAAGTAACACTTAAGATGATAGACGAAATGGGTGATAGGATTACATCAAAATATTATTACTAAAATTTATTACTATTTCTAATAGAATAAATGGAATTAGACTACTTTAAAGAAATGAAATTCTTAGAGTTGCTTTTTTTGTAATCCCGTCAAAAATAGTTACTTTCTAACGAGATAAAGATAGAAATTTGTAAAATAAGATATATCTGTAATTTAACTCGAGGATTTATTCTTGTTAATTATTGCTAGAAATTTTATTGTTTTAAACTTCTTTTTGATCCACGTTGAATATAATATTTTTAATAGGTTCCAGTTTAGATGCTTCTACCATAGAAAGTAAGCATACAATTTATACAGTGTTTTCCTAATAATTTATTTAAAGAAATGAAATAAAAAAATTTATACTATTAATAATTTTGTGCAATTTCGTAAATATGTTTAATTTTTCTACTCATAAAGACCAAAAATAGAATAATAGATTTATTATTAATACTGAGCAACAATATCAATATATGTTAATGGGATAATAATGAATAATACTTATGTTTCTTCAGCGTCTGCTAAATAATTTCAAATTTTTTATTCTTACGCAATTCTGACTTGGGAATTAAAACTAAAAAAAAATTAGGCATTTATTTTCAGAGTTAATTGCTTCCATAATGAATATAAAAAAGTAAACTTAAAATTTGATTTTTTAAAAGGAATAGCAAAAATTGAAGAGTTAAAATTAAAAATCTTAGAAGACTGCAGAAATGGATTCGAGAATGCAATGTGAATTATCTGTTTTAATACCGAGAAGAATGTTAGATACATCAATAAGTTATCCTCTCTTGTAAATTTGCAGAAATACAATTTATACATTATCAGATTCCTCCCGTTCTAAAAAATGCTATTCACTGAAACTTCCACTCGATCGTGTAAAACGTGTGCTGACGTGATTAATTGTATTTTCGGATAAAAGGCTAGTCAGAAGCAACAGTTAACAATGTAATTCACCTGTTGATGGGAAATGGCTGCGGTAGCCTAGTGCTTATAATCGCGGACTCGTGGCCAGCGATGTTTTGTCCAGTTGTGGGTTCGAGTCTGGATGTTACTATCGACTCGCCGAGTAGACTCGTTTTGCCGGGATTGATACACGTTAACTCTGTCAAGACTCAAAATCCTCCCATTGGTGTGACGTGGAAGTTAGGAGAGAAGGTGGTAGCTCAGGTGTCTTCGTCACTTGACCGAGGTTCAAAATTACGAAGTCCGTTGACTTTAGCCCTCGGGTTACTTCTAATGCGACGTTAATATAAACAATCAATCAATGTCTATGGGGAAAATGAGAGATTTGAGGGACTTTGAAAGTGGTACAATTATGGGCCCTAGAAGGGACAGTTTCAGTATATAAAGCCGCTAGTCTTATTTACTTTTCCAGAACCTAAACTTTCGAGTTTTCAAAGAATGGTAGATGAACCAAAAACACTTCGAGTGGAAAGTGGAATAGTTGGTAGAAATCGTTTGTGATCGAAAGAGGTGTCAGACGACTGAGATGCATTACGTGTAGCAACGGAAGGGCTATAACGCTTCAAATTCGAGTGTAACGCAACTCAGGATTACTTTAAAACATATCCGTACCCTCTTCAAGATGGATTTTAAGATGAAATGATTTCAATAGCTAGCGACAAGCTAAAGACCATTGAGTTTCGTTCCAAAAGAGAAAAAAATAAAACTGATTTTGTGGGATACAGAAGGCCGAAATTAGATGAAATGATTAACAGAAGAAGATTGTCTGTCTTCTCTGTGACGTTAGTTACAGGATGTGTTGCATGAAGACAAGGTTCCGACATATCACATAATATTGAACAAGAAGGCAACGGTGAAATCACGGTCTGGGGAGCATTTTCCTTGTACACTCTTGGTCCTTTATCTTCATTTGAAACCTCCATCAGTGTCTAACTACGCAACATTATTGACCATGAATCCCGTTTATGGTCATTTCCTGATGATTATGGTCAGTTTCAGCAGGACAATGCACCCAGCCACGGGGCTAGAATTCTCAAATTGTTTGCGGGAACATTTTTCAGAGTTTCAATAACTTCGCATGACCCCCCCCCTCAATTACCGATATCAACTTTATTGGGCATCGTTGGACGAGGGAATTAAGAGTTCTTATTTCGTTAACATTGTTAATATTCCTCCTAAACAGTTTCAGAAACTTTAAGAGTCCGTGCCTAGAAGAATATCAGCTGACATTTAAGTCAGAGAACCCACGGGATGTTAGTGATTCGCTGGGGGGGGGGAAGGTTCTAATTTTTTTGGTCACTCAGTACAAAACATACTCAAACATAAGTGACAATTAAGGAAGAACAAAAGGAAATAGGAAATATGCTTATTCATAAAGAAAAGTCAAGCAAAAAGTACTATAATAGAATTAAATATTAAAAAAAAAAAAAACCTAGGAAAGAAGAATAAGTTAAAATGGAAATATACACTCTATAGCAAAAAAAAGAAAACGACGCACCAAGAAGGCGCTGCCCAATTGTAATGAAATTTCATATGTAAAGACATTTGAACCGAACAACCAAATGAATAAAATTTGGTGCTCAATGAATGAGTAGCGAGAGCTGCAGCGCATCAGAACTGCGCCCTCAGCAGGTGTATATAAGAATCAATTCTTAATCTGATGGTCAAGTTTTCTGTTGCATTGCGATTTAGAATACATTTCAACGACTGAAAAAAGGCCTCGCCGCAGGATTCAAGCTCATTTCGAGCAACTGTCAGAGTTTGAAAGAGGTCATATCATTGGGTGGACAATGGCAGATTTCAGTGTCGTGATGGTAGCAGTCGACCTAGGACCATAGCAGATCGGGAAGACAGAGTGATTCTCAGATCAGGTGTCACAGCGCATGATTCATTGTTATTAACCATCAGACGGGCGACCCGCACTCGAGTGTCCACCATGACCTTTCACAGACGGCTGAAAGAGCGAAATCTATGCTCGCACCGACCACTATGCCACCTGCCACTCACGCCTGCTCTCTGTGGAACCAGATTACGGTAGTGCTTAACCTGGCCTTATTTTTCAGAAAGATAATACCACACCACATACGGCACATATTGCTATGAACAGTCTTACAGCTTGTCAAACACTTCCTTGGCCAGCCAAGATCTCTCTCCAATTGAGCATATCTGGGATATGATAGGAAGACGACTGCATCTGTGCCAGGGAATGTTGATGATCTAGATAGACAATTGGAGTAAATTTGGAAAGAAATACCGCATGAGACCATCAGGGAGCTTTATCATTTAATGCCACGCCATGTGGCAGCTTGCATCCAGGCTAGAAGTGGGTTAACATCTTATTGAGCTCGTTACTTTCTAACTATGTAACTCTGAAATAAATCATTCAGTTTTTCGGACATTTTAATCATTTCTATTTTGTACATAATTTTTCTATCCGCCAATTTTTGTCTCCATCGAACAACTCCTTCTTGGTGCGTCGTTTTTTTTATTGTAGAGTGTATATCTTAATTTTTTAAATAAAACTCATATCATTTGAAGCCTTATAAATATATTAATTTTTTATATTTTTTTTGTAGAAATAAAGAAATTAAGTAAGTATACTCGAGATACAATGGGGTTTCAATCACTGTTTTCATTAAATTTTTCTTTCAATGTGGATTTGAAAAGAGAAGAGAGAGATAGAGATAGAAAGAGAAATTATATATATTTTTCTCTACCATTTAATGAAGTTTCTGTAAAATACAGAAAATTTGTTGTACTAAAGATTTCAAATGCATAAGCATTGTGAAAGAAAAGGATTTCGTGTATATACATGAATAAACAGGGGATAGTTTACAAAAAAGACCATTATTTCAAAGTAATATAAATTAATTAAGTAAAGTAATTAGATAATATACGTAATTAAATAATCTTATTAAATTTAAAGTAATTAAATAATGTTATCTATTCCAGAAATTAGCTTTGGGTCGAATAATTTTTATTTAAAATATGTTAGAAAAATGATAATACATTAATGTATTCTCTCTCTCATAACATTTTCCCTTAATCCACAAGATTTAAGATGATTTTTTAATTTTCTAAGCATAATGTGATTTTATAATTTATTTGATGGTAGTAGCAAATGGATTAGATTTAGAAATAACAAACAGTTTGATTTGTGAATAGTAATTATATTTATAATATACACATACAGAAATTTAAATTAAATAATTTTCGTATGAAGTTGTCAAAAGTGATTTATCTATAAGAAATTTGTATTATAATTTAAGAATATATAAATTTATTATGAATGTAATAATTTGGATATGCATAAAAACTATTATGATAAAAGTGTTTTCTGTTTAATATTTTGTAGAATTTTAGATACCTTTTATTAAAATCAAGTATGTTACAAAATATTTTTCATTTTATATATTTTTTCAGTCGGTAAATTGAATATCGACCCCAACAAAATCGATTTTAGCAAATTGGATTTATCTCATAAGTATGATGGTGAGTAATTTGATACTGCTTAAATATTTATATAAAATTTGTTACCTATCTTATGTCACATACTGAGAAAAAAAATTGATCTATCTTATAAATAGACAGTGAAAAATTCTAGATACTCTTTAAAACTAAAAATTCCTTCAAATGCATTTTTATATTCATATATTTATATTTCTACAATTTTCCACATCTATTTTTCAATTAATAAAAACAACAACTTCTCTTTAGTCAGTCGACAGATTGTTTGGTGCATTAAATACGCAGTTACCGATATAGCCGTTATATATCGGAGTTCTTCATGTTGTATTAGAAATTTATTGATCTTAACGCCTTATTGCAACCCATAATTGCTTACATCTTTACCCAGCGTTTATCGTAACAGAAAATTTTCATTTACTTTCGGTATAGTGTTATTTGTTTTCTAGTTAGTTACATATCACAAAATGAACAATATTACAATTGTATGTATACAGTGTACTACACAGTAAAATTGTACATACAGTGTACAGTACAGTAAAATATTCTTGCAGCCCAATAGGTATTCTTCAAGTGATAATAAAACTAAAAACATTTGCATGTGACTAGAGTAGCTCATCACTACTTGTTTTAGCTATCTTAATACTGTAATAATTTTTCTTTTGTACGTTGCTTTTTTTTTATTAAAACAAGAACATTTAATTAAATTAATGTATCATGTTGATTTTGTGACCACGATGACTTAATGGTGGCTGATTTACAGCCTGCGTTTCTTTGAGTCATGGGTCGAGCTCTGATGCCACTTAAGACCCACCGTATAGCGGGACTGATGTACAATAAATCTATCGAGGGTTTCAAGTCCTCCCATTTAAATGGTGTAGAAGTTTTAAGGGGGAGGTATCAGTTCAGTTGTCATCCTTGCCATTTGACCAAGGTTCAAAATTACAAGGTCAGTCACCAGTACCTCTCGTGTTGCTTCTCATCACTGCATTAATAAAGAATCACTCATTTACATTCATGTTTATTTTGTAGTTGCTAAAAGAACAAAAAAAATTGTCAAATATTTGAGTACGCATTATTTACAAAGGTCCAGAATGTACGTAAACACATTGAATATGTGTTTTAATCACTTAAATTTTTATTTAGAGTAATTTATCTCTGGTATCCCCATTAAAAATATATCGGTGCTTGATAACCTGGCCAAGCGGTGGTCTCCAGAACTAGCTGGGTTAAAAAGTGTTAATGTATGAAAATAGATTGTTTCCCTCTAGTTATAATTAAGGTTAAAAGGTCTAAAAGCGTACTAACGTGGCATTGTCTTTTTGGCCAGCAGCTCCTATTTATAATAATCAAACAAACTATTTTGTTATTTAATTTTTCAATAAAATGTAGTTAAAAATTTGTAGCGATTATGTCATTAAATTTGAAGTTTTCGATTTTGTCTTTTATTGATTTGCAGCTTTTTAAAAAACAAATAATAAAACTTTTTGATTTTGAGAATTTAAGCAATCTATTTAATGAGTTATATCATTAGGTATTATATATTTATTATTGTGATTGATGTAATTGTTATATATTTTTATGTTATGTTTCCGAACAACTTTTAAACACTTGATTTAAAACTGCAATATTTGTAATACCTTGTTAATATTTTAGGAAAGGACAGTTGTAAGTAAATTTTCAATATTTTTGTATTATTTCACATATTTTTTAAAATTATGAAATATTTTGGAGAATAGTATACATTATAAAGTAACCTGAAGGGATAGTTTAACAAATAATTGCCTTATTAAAAAAAACGAGTAATTACAGTTTTGCTCAATCACAATCAACGAAAACTATCACATATTCACTAAGAGATATCTTTATAAATATTTTGTAACATAAAATTATTCACATTTATCTGAACTGCTCATTGATTTCAGTCTTATTTGATATATACAGTTATATTTTTAATATTATAACTATATATAAAATGACATCAACAAGAAAAATTAGCTTACTCATACCAAGTTTGAATAATCCTCCATTTTTCAAACATTTATTTACTGCTGAGTGTATATATATTTATGCATTTATTTATGAAAAAAAATTACAATTTTAAACATAAGAAAGTATCTGTGAACTATCAATAATCTATAGGCGTATGTATATTTGTTAGTCTTTTACTTATTTTCAAGTATATATTGAATAAAATCTGTTGAATATATAACTTTAATAATTTGAAAATAAAATAAATATTTAACATTAAAATTTAACACTGAACATAAAAAGTAATTTATAAAGTTAAATTTAATAAATATAAAAATTTTTAAATTTCATGATTAAAATTTCCCATTATTGAACAAATACTTAACCAAAATTTGTGAAAGTTTATTAGAAAAAAAAATCGTATTAACTGTGTAGGAAACTACTATATTTCAAAATGTAGAAAAATAAACTGTATGAATTGAATAGATTTTCAGATCAGTGTACCAGAACCCTTGCAACTCATTTAGAAAAAATTGCAATTGCAGATATTTTTCTCTATATTACGTTACATTAATTTAAAATTCTAAAACTACAATTTAGACTGTTTTGTTTTTATTGAATTCTAATAAATAATACTTCTAGAGATTAATCAAAGCCCTCTCTATTTTTTTTTAAATCGCAAAGTCAAAAAGTGCAAAGCAAATTACCTCAGCAGATTTCAAAGGATTTTAGCATATAAGTATGTAAGTTACCTTAGTAAAATTACTAATTTGTATCTCTATGTCTTGTATTACTTTACAATTAAATTACATATTTCACAACCATACTATGTTTAAAAATCTCTAATGATTAACCAAGCCAAGTATTTTGTGACTTAAACACACATACTATATATATATATATATATATATATATATATAAATTAGCCATCTAGATTAGATTTATCTAGATAAGAAATTTTTTTCATTGTATTATTCATCACGATTGGTTTACAACTTTATTTTGGTATTGCTTATTTAAAGTTTCATTTATGTGGTTAAAGATCTTAAGTTGATTATTAATGCTCAACTATGTCTCTTAATCACCAGGATGAAAATTCATCACAGTTTTATGTCGATTCATATATCAAATGAAATTTATAAAAATTGGATTTCTGATGTAGGTATAAGATATTTCTGAAATAAAATAACTTAGTTGAGACCATTTATGAATAAAAACTTCGAACTAACCTATGATTTGGAATGCATATTTAGTTAGAAATATGAAGAAGATCCCCCTCCTCCCCTGAAAAAAAATGTTGAACCATATCCTTATGAGTTGATAATATTAGGATTATTATTCTTTAGATTCTTAAACGTAAATTACTGTAGAAGCTATGCATGGCAATTTTCTTGAGATATAGCTTCGTATCAGGAACGTAGAGAGAAATATTTTAAAGGGGTTGTTTCTCCCTTTTCAACTTATATCTTAAAATTAATTTCGAATTTAGTTGTATATTTTCAAAGTGAAAAAATGTTGACGTGGAGTTCGGATTAAAAAAAGAAATTCTGAGAAAAAATTCAGCGTAAAAAAGTTGAAATTCCACCAGTACAGCAAACTTTATGTGTGAATTACAACCCCCACCCTTCCCTGCTTCGTATGTTTCTAGACACTTTTTTCAAAAAAGTCGTACAATCGCTATATAAATTGTATGTAATACAAATATTAGTAAATAATACCTAAAGTTCTTAATTTTAAATACTTTTGATAACAACGTTGATGCTACAAATGGATTTTTATCAAGTAGTAGAAAAAGTAATACAGAGCAGATAAAATGCCAATATCTGTAGGTTGAATTACATTTTTATCTCTAGTTGCTTTTTATGTCTTATGTATTTCATAAAAGAACAGAATTGAATGGTTAAATTGATAACCAGAGATTTAATACGCTTTCAAATGTTTGGGTTTAGATAGTAAAAAAGTCAGCACATTTTGAATAAACGAACCTGTTCTCTGCCTTATTCCTTCTTGCAATAATATCTTTTATAGGAATCGAATCATTTCGTGTCTATGGTTAAGTGAATTGAGGGCTTAGTGAACCATGAACTATAGAATAAAATAAATTGGGTATTAAAATAAATAAAGTACAGTATTAAAATAAATTTAGAAATGACCAAAAATTCAGAGAGACACTAATTAAGATTGGCGTTTTCCGCTGTCCTGGACATTTTTCTGAACATCCCTTTATCAATCAATTTCAATGTTATCAACAAACTAGAGAAGTTTTCCCTCATTTTGTATTAATTTATAAAGTGTAGACACTTGTAGAATAAGTTAGCTGACGATTTCTGCTTCTCGTGCTTTTTTTCGAGAGAGAGAGAGAGAGAGAGAGAGAGAGAGATTTCCTTCAAAAACATTTTCTTCAATCACATAAGCTTTTTAACACTTTTGAAATTATTTTCAAGTATAATGGACGCCACAAGAAAATTTTTAAAAATCAAAAGCTTTCACCAATAAAAAAATAGTTGAATACGCAATTAATATCTTGAAAATAATCTTTTACAAAGAAAAGAAAGAAAAAAAAAAGGAAAAGAAAAAATATTTAATTGGATTATTTCACTTTCTGATATATGGGGACTTATACATATAAAATACAAAGAAAAAAAGGCATTATTGTCTGTTTTGTCAAAATTAGAACAAAATATTGTCTGAATTTCTAAAACAGGAAAATAAGAATTGTAATGCTGCAATATCTTGGATTGATATTACCAGTCATTGTTTATCGAAAAAAAATCATAGTAAACCAAGTGTAAGGCACACTCATGTGTTACTGAATCACGCGTTAACGGAGTCTGACTGTAGTTATAAACAACTAATTATTGATATAAATTACTAGAAAAAAAATATAATTCTTCACTTGAATTTAAAATGTTATTATTTTTTTCCCTTGCAGTACAACCAAGCATGTGTAAGTAAAAAATACGTATTCATTTATTTATTAAACTATGACACACAGTAATAATCTCTTTGATTTATGTTTCTTAAATTAATAGGTTTACATATTCAATTAAGTTAGAAATTACTATGCTAATAAACCCACGTGAAATGAAATTCTGCCTGTTTAAACCAATTTTCAAAATTTCCTCCCAGTTTATAAATTATTTTTTTTTTTTATATTTCACTAATAAATTTGAAACAGGAAAGAAATGTATTATAAAAATATGATTAGTATTAAAACTGTGTTTTAGTCCATAAAACAAATTAATTGAAATTTAAGATCTATTGCTCAACTTACAAATGCTTAATAAAACCTTATATTTATTTTACACAAACTTATTTCTTTGAAATTCTTGGATACGAATGTTGTTCAATAAGTCTTAATAGAAAAATTATTAATTATTTTAGATAGATTTTTTATTATATTATTTTAAGATAATTTGAATCGCATATGATTGCAACTACTTGCCAACCAAAATAAAATGTGATTAAGTAAATTAGATGAAGATAAGAAGTATAGTGAATTGAACTAGATAGAGATATACAAGCAAAATAAAACTGAAAGAAAAGAGAAGGGAGGTAGAGGATTACGGCAAGTTAATAGATGTTGTAGATTGAAGTGATTCGTCATATTTAATGGTTTATATTGAAAGTAGTTAGAAGTGACATCTGATTAGAATAATAGGAGTCAAATCTGTTAAAATAGAGGAGTTCCTGAATCTTAATTAATGATTTGGTAACCTTAGACTTTATTTTTTGAACACAAACTAGGATGAATTCAGTTAAGGGAATTTCAGAGAGAGCAATCTTAGTGAGCCGTCCCTTCTCTTGATGGAAAATGATCTTTTTATTTTATAATGAGGACGTTTATTTCATAATTTCTTTACTCAATCGGTGAAATAACGATGTATAATACTATCTGGTTATTGTTTTCCCTTATTCCAAGTTCTCTGTGTAGATGATTCCACGTGAATCCCAGAAACCGTGGCCTATTACCTTGTAATCAATTTCTCCGTCTTTGCTTTCTTCGGAACCCTTCAAAGACCAATTATTTTTTTTTGTTCCTTTGTCTCTGGAGTATGATAGTTTATCCATGTTTTGTGCAAAATTATCTATTAACGCAGAAACACGCCAGAATTGCGCCGAAAAAGCGCAAAATACCCTCAGAGTCGACTACATGATTGTGTTTAATTTCCACTAAGAGCAAACGCGATACTCATTTTGTCAAGAATTTTTTGACACCGATAATTTCGTGAAAAATTTAAAACATTTTAACTTCAATATGCTCGAGGCCTCAACTATTTCGCGCATCTCGATTCATCGACCTCTCAAAACCATGTCGTGGATTTTGTGAATCATTCCGGGAATAGTCACTTCCACCGGACATGCCGAACGACGTTCGTCTACTGTGGATATACAACTACACTTAAACTCCTTTACCCAGTTATAAACAGTTGCAAATACAGGAGCAGATGTGCTATGAACTTTATCCAACTCAGCTTTGATCTCTTTCTGTGTTAAGTCTTTTAAGTATAAGTGTTTAATCTCCACTTGAGAAACTCACTTTTTTCTATTTTTCTGAATAAACATAAGTTTCTTGCTTCAATCGACAATAAAAATGAATTCATGTGACGGATATAACATAAAGAGCTGTATAGTGAGTCATGCAGCTTACTAAAACAAACTGTTTTCTATGCTACGAGTATCATCTCTTGGAATTTCTAAGGACTTAATGAACGACTCTCGTATCAAATATTAATTAACTGTGACTTAAGAAATTATATTAAGAAAAATATTCCACTGAATTGAAGTAAATATTTTAATATATATTCAAATAATTTGAATTACCTATTTTTTTAAAATAGTCTTGGATTAATTCGGGATTAAAAAGGACTAGTAAACATTAAATTTCAATGAACATATTTCAATTTTTATATAAATATTCAAGCAATAATGAAAATTTATAATGTAGCTGGAAAGGAGTTACTATAGAAGAAAAAGAAATGTGATATTATGTATATATATTTTAAGCATTCATATTTTATTTTTCACTTTTCCAAGCTTTTGAGAATGGAATTTTTATTTTTATTTTTTGTTCCTATGATATTTATATTAGATTTACAGTACAAATCAAGATAAAAGAAATTGATATATTAATATTAACCGAATAGAAATTAATATACAGAATTGAGTTATATACATTAATGGATTTCATCTAATATTTAAAGCTTTTATTATAAATTAAAACTATAGATTTTTTCTAAATTTAATCAAAAGAATGGGTTACTCTAATCCTTAATACTCGGAAACTCTTTCCTGAGCATTATAGAATTTTTAATAACTCTTTTATTTTTGTTTGTTTTATCTTTAGGTGATGATTCAAGTGAGTTAATTCTTTTTCGTGATTTTATACATTTCTGTAGTGACAATTTGAATTTAGTAAAATAGAAATTTTTATTTATAAAAGTATTCATATAATTTAAAAAAAATGTTCTATATCTTATTCACAAAGAAAAAAAAACTAGAACACTATAAATTTTAATTATCACGAAAATTCAACAGAATGTTTATTTGAGATAAAAATATGACGAAAATCAGTATATTTTTCAAAATATTAAAATTCATCATTAAGTCTGTTATAATCTGATTCTGATTATAGTTGAAACATCAATGTCATTATTTTTTTTCTAAATTTAAAATTTAGAAAAAAAATAATGACATTGATGTTTCAACTATAATCAGAATCAGATTATACAGACAATATCTCTTCAATATCTCTTCAATCAGACAATATCTTCAATACAATATCAGACAATATCTCTTCAAGACAATATCTCTTCAATCAGACAATATCTCTTCAAACACATACTAAAAATAAAGTAAAACTAGCTCAAGAACCTTGATACTATGTAATATGCAATTATTAGTTATCTGTTATTGAAAAAAGATATTAGTTTATAATTGCTTAGATCTCTGAGTTAAAGAAAAATGAATTATTACAATTTTCTTTTAGTAAAATGGAAACATATTTTCATATTATAGTACGTTTGATAAATGGAATAAACACTCAATTATACAGCCTTTTATTTCTTCTTGTAATCTAATATTTTGTTTAGAGTAAAGAAATTTTTTCTTAATTAACGCTATAGTTTCTTTTTTAGGATAAAGAACATTATGAAAATTAGCATATTAATGGTAGTTTTATTAATTTTATTACCAAATATTTCATCTAAAATACTTAAACGATAATAATAATAAAAACATAGTAAGAACTTGAGAAATTCAAAATATAAGAAATTAAGATTTTTAAAATGAGAGCAAACTCTTATATACAAATTTACAAATGATGTAAACAATTTTATTACCGAAAACAAATATTCTATTTCTTTTTGGCTGCCTCTAATTTAAATCACGCTCTTATTTAATGTATCATTGTCTTTTTCGTTTCTAAATATAATTTAATTCTGAGCTCGGAAGAAAAAAAAACATTTATTCAATGTAATAGTAATTTCCCGGAAACATTGGCTTCTGTTAAGTACATATATTAACCGAAGAATAGGTGACACTATTTTTCTGAGGCAGGCGGAATTACTAAGATTGATTGATTGGGATTTCTAAAATCGCGCTTCGAGCAGCATGAGGGCTATTGGTGACGGACCTCATAATTTTGATCCTCGGTCAAGGGATGAGAAAGACACCAGAGCTAGTAACGCCCTCTCCTAATTTCCCCACCATGTCAGCGGCTGAACTCCCGATTCAAAAGAAAACTGCCGGCTGTGAAACCGTCACCATGACTACTAGGTTACCGCGGCTACAGACATTACTAAGAAAGGAGCTCAGTCAATGTCAATCCTTTTTGTGATTATAGGGGGAAGTTACAGCTGGGTTTTGATAAAGCAGTGTTAGACGCGGTAACCAAGTGGTCCTGGTCTACTACTAGGTTACCGCGTCTACGAGTAATCGACGAGTGAGCTTGAGCAATGATACTACTAAAGTGTAGCTGGGCTAATGCACGTTAAATCTGACAGATGCCCCAAGTTTACGCAGAAATAAATTTTAATTACTATCCTGTATATCAATTCAAAATAACACTACCCTACAAATTCTTATACAGAGTAATCACAAAGGTTACTTATCTGAGCTGCAGAGTTGTATTTGGGGAACCCCGACGGGAAAAGTTAATCACTGTCGGATTCCATAAAAAGTATTAATCCACAAGGGAAAAGTTTATTATTTTAATTTCATGTTAAAATGACACGGCACACTGCATACAAATACAAATAACACTAAAAGGAAACTATTTACAGGTTTTAAAAATCGATGCTACATTCATTCATTCTGATGTATACTGAATAACCACCATATATACTGAAAAACCAAATATTTAACTGCCATGTATGAGATCCCACTCGCATGCCTGAAACAAACCTCCAATCACAGGCTGGGAGAAGAGCGTGAGACGCAACACATGCCCTCTCGTTGACAAGGTGTGGAAGTTAGGACAGGGAGGTACCAGCTCAGGTGTCTTCTTCGTCACTTGACAGCAGTTCGAAATTACGAAGTCTGTCGCCAATATCCCTTGAGTTACCTCTCAGCACGAAGTTATTAAGCAATCACAAATACTGAGAAAGCGGTGTTCACATTAATCGAATTTTGAAATGTCATCTTCAGGACAGCTTGCCAATATTAAATTCTATTTCGCGGGAGAATTCATTCTAGCCGAAACCTTTCAGATGTTGAAGACAGCCTAGGAAAAAGATGCAATGAAAACAAGCAAACAAACACTTAGTTTCAAACAAAAAACAGTGGTATAAAAATTGTATTGTAAGGGCAATTTTAGAACATCGAAAATGCGACGATGCTGCTAAAGTAATTTTCCAAAATTAGTTTCGAGAAATGTTTTGAACAGTTTTATGAACGATGAAATAAATGTGTAAATATAGGATGACAGTAATTTAAGGGAAATAAGATAAAAATATTGTAAATGATTTAAATAAATTATCAATGACCAATTCCAGGAACTTATTGATCATAATAGTATTAGTTAAGAACACGTATGTATTATAATTATAAATACTTATTATAATTATTCATTAACATTATTATCTATTTTTAATTACTTTGACAATTCTTTACACTTCATTTTTATAATTCCAAATGCTCTTTTTACATTCCAGTCAATGATCGATGTAAGTGAACTATTTTCTTATATTTTGGTGTTGTTAAAGTTTTTATTCAAATTAATATAATATCACTTATAAATTCACAATTTATATGAAAAAAAATATGGCTACCTCAAATAAAAGTCATTCTACACTTTTTATAAAGAAAAAAGTTCAATAAGTAATTTAAGCCATTCGCGTAAGACATTCTATTAAATATTATGCAAAGCGATCACATGATGGAGCTGAGATGAGACTTGCAAACGAATATTTATCTTCCATTACTCCCTAATGACTGAATTAATTATAAAACTGTAAATAGAATATAGTTCCAGATATAAAATTTTAAAACTGCACAAAAATTAAATAAAATACACAGTTTAAATATGTGAGCAGAAAATGATATCTCAACTCATACATAAGAGACAATATTTTTTCTGCAAGACATAAGAATTTTAAATAAAATACGAGTATGTTAAAGCAAAATTTTACTTTTGAAAATAACTACACAATGATAAATAATGTAAAATAACTAAAATAATAGTAATATAACTTTGTTTAGTATTTAAAAACAATAAGAGAGAGTTATGCGATAATATAAACCTTTTCTTTCAGGGTATAAGCCTACATTCAAAAAAAAAATAATTAAGGTAGTTTTAGAGAGATACAGATATTCCCATTTTATATTTAATATTACATATATTCAATAGATTACGATTTCTTCATAAATTAATCAAGATAATTTTTTTGCCTAGATTTTTAAAATAGTTTTAAACGCAAACCCTTAAATGTCTCAATATTGTAATAAATGAACTTATAAAAATGGCTCATATTACAGATGTTCTTTTAGTTTCATTTTTGCTTCTGTATTGAAATTAATCTCATTATATATTTTTTACCTTCTTTATTTATGTAATAAATTACATAACTAAACTGTTTATCGGAATATTGTTTCATAGTGAAAATTTCTTTTGTTCTCAGATGGTGTTGGAAAACGTAAGTAACATAACATAATGTCTGACCAAGAATGATAAAAAATAATTCTATTTTTACTGATGTTATAAATGATACGTTATGACTTAAGATACTTGCACAAAGACCTTAGAGAATATGGGCTAGCAGTTGTGGTTAAACGATCATGTCAAGTGTGAAAAATCAAATGAAAAGAAGTAATTTCATCTATCTATAATAATTGTATAGATAATAGCTTCAATGTCCACCCCATTATGAACTTCTGACGTCGATTATTACTATTTTCAGTTAACTGGTCAAATTGTCAGCTGGTATTTCTGAGTTAATTTTAACTATTTTAAATATTAATAAATCGTGTTGGTTCTATGAAATATGCAGTTGCTGATCTCCTACCTTTTAACATATCTGGATCTGGAGTTTGGTGACAACTAATTGGTCACAAGTACAGATTTAAAAATTATAAGAATCCAGCATAAGTAATGTAAATTAAATATGACATTTTTATTAATGAATTTCTTTAATCTAATGTTCGTAACATTATTTTATTTTAGAATAAAAATTTAAGAATACTGAGTTATTATGCAATTAACTAATAATTAAAATTCAACACTGAAACATTTGAGCTTTTGACAATGAAACCCAGTTATTTTTCAGATAAATTTGAATTAAATATCTTTTCTCTACAATGAATTGTAAATGCTTCAATGAGGAATTATAATTATATTACATAATAATAAATAAATTTTTTTCATGTAGATTTCGTCAGAGGAAGTAAGTGTCATTTAATTAAAAATTATTACATATTTTGAACGTTTCAAATTTAAATTGTGACTCTTTTCAGCACTGACAGAGCATTTTAAATGAAACTGTAATAAAATGTGAAGCTGTAAGTGAAAGCTTATAAGAAAGCAATATTATTTATTTAATTAAAATAAAAATACAGTATTCTCTCTGTAATCAAGCATGTCACCTTTTCCTAGGGCATTGTTAGTAATCTGGCAATTTTACATATGCTGACAAGTCATAGAATATTATTTCAATACTTCCAACGTCAATAAAGTAATTTACACTATCAAAACAAAATGGTACAGTTTTCTTGTAGTTCCAAATATTTCGGGGTTATAATACTTTATATGCGTGTATTGTATATAATTTTATATAACAGAATAATTTAAATTTGTTATGTTTGGTGATTTTCCAGTAATCAGACGTTTTTGGTAATCCTCAAGTGCTCTAATCCGATTTCTCTCAAATTATCGAAACAGTATTGTACATCATTCTTGTAAGAATTAGGACATAATAGTTTTGATTTCTTAATTGAAAATTCTAAAATCAAATTTTTGCTAAAGTTAAGTATCATACATATTATAATCGGTTTCATCTTTAGTTTCGGTAGAAATCTCAATTAATAGAATTCCAGAAGACTATTCAGGCAAAAGTTATTAGATTTGTCAATTGTGTTTAATTCTACACTTTCACAATTGCCCTCAAATTGCAGTAAAATTGTAATATTAAAGACAAATTATCTAATTTTGTTCAGAAAGGGTAATATTATTCAATAATTTGAATTTTAGTTGAAATATTTCAAAATAAAAACATGTATTATATTCAACTGAAAATTAAGAAATGATCTTTTTGCCTTTAAATGAGATAAATAAAGTTTTTTGTTTTAATAATATGTCACAGATACCTTACGGATTTTAATTTTCTCATTACAGCTAGGGATGTTGGTTTCGGTGAGTACTTATTGTGTGATTATTTCTTCAAAAATATAAATACTTACACTGTTGCATTAAAAGTTTTGAAATAAGTTTTTTAAGAAAATTTTCATCAAACACTCTGACAATCAAAACATATCTTAATGGATATATTACGGGATTTTTGATTAAGTGGACTTCATACAAAGGATTCTATGAGAGTCACTTATAAATATTTTCTTATATTATAGTTGTACCTGCTGAAATTTTTAAATAACCAAATGAAATCCTGGCAATAAAATGTAAACATAATGCAATTTTAATTCAAGAAGTAAGATTTCCTATGTCTTCCTCAAGTAAGTAAGTTTTAAAGTGAAACTTCGCTACTCATAATCACACAATTCAAAGAAGAATTTTTAAGTATGAAATAGAGAGCATTAGTAGAGCTTTCAAAATATATTATGGGTTTCTAATAGTGGTAAGCACGTAATCAAAAATCTTAGTGCCTCGATAATAACACAGGAAGTCATATGAGAAAGTTTGTGACGTTGGGTTATTCGCGATTTCCTCTTAACTAACCTTGGTGATTTTTTGATCATTTGAATCGCATACGATTGCGACTCCTTTTAAATCAAAATGAAATAGGATTAGGTAAATTAGATGAAGATAAGAAGTATAATAAACTGAATAGGGAGGGATATATAAACAAAAAAATAACTGAAAGTAAACAGAAGAAAGATAGAGAATAATGACAAGCTAATACAATGTTATGGTTTGGGGGAATCATAGTACCTAATCATTTATATTGAAAGTAGTTAAAAGTAAAGCCAAATCAGAATAATAAGAGTCGAATCTGCTATAATTGAGAAGTGCCTGAATCTTGATGAGGGATTTCGTAAGCTTAGACATTATTTTTTGAACACAAACTAGGATTAATTCAGTTTAGAGGAATTAGAGAGAGAGAGCGATCTTGCATGTTCTTTGATAGATACGAAAATCATTTCAAGATCTTCGATAGATACGAGGAGCTTAGAAAAGGTTAGAAAAACATTTTTTCTTAAATTTTTCCTTCTAATTTTCTTTTAGCTCTATGAAATTTTCCAAGCGTTTCGCCACCATTTGATGGTCCTCAAAATAGGCATCTGTTTGGGTGGTGATCTCTTTGTTAGACGAGAACTGTTGTCCACCGAATCATTATTTTAAGTTTGGAAATAAAACAAAAGTTATTGTGGGCCAAATCCGATGAATACGGTAGATGTTGTAATATTAAATATTAAAATTCGTAATAAAGTTTATTTCGTAATAAAGTGTGTAAGTTCTTTTCTAACGTATATTGGCTTGGAGTTGCGAATTTGTTTACTATTCAATTGGGCATTAAGTTTGCCGTTGAGTTAAAGTTAATTAAAAGAAGGTTGTCACATTTATGAAGTTTTAACGCTGACAAATTGAATGCATTCGAGAGGGTGGTTATCATATCGTGCAATTTAAGATACTTAACCCTTTTATCCCCTATCAGACTGAAAACAAATTGCTTTAGTGCTTTACTTTGGAGTCCACGCTTGTCCAGGAGTAGTTAAAGATCATGGATGTTTAGTAGTACTTTAAAACATATTAATAACAAAATTATTAAATTAGTTACTTCAAAAGATTGCGATTAAAGACGTTAGTGTTTAAATTTTTAGTCATGGTAGAAAAAATTTTGTCACTCTGCATTTAATTGGCTAGATACAGAACTCGAATTCCTGAAAGTGTTCGATTAAGTAAGCAAGGAAAATTCTCTATTTGTAAAAACAAATTAAGAAAAACTTTGGTTTAAAAGTTAAAAGTAAGATTAATATCAAATAGCAAGATTCAAAAGGAATCCAAAGAGAACTACAGTAGGCGGTCGTCTTTGTGAATATGGAAAGAGGGAGACGGATTCAGTTGTCCAAACGCATAGCAGCAGACTTCAGCCTATGTTTGGAATCTCGGAGTGGAAAATAATCGGATTACAGGAAGTTTGTTTGCTTCGGCAAGGCTGAGAGCTCGTTATCCTATTGACCGATAAGAAAATTTCATGTCGGCCAAGAGTGGGCTATAGACTTAGAAAAGTTTGGAAGATAGAGGGTAATAAAAACATTAGATGAATTTAGTCAAGTAAATTCTCATGGGGCCTGTAATGTCGGATATTATTTCTACTTTCGGAATAACTTTCTATATTTTACAGGGTATTAGTGAAGTTATCTATTTTATTAAAGAATTTAATAGAGAGGGAATTTATTGATATAGATCCTTAACAAAGGATATGTTATAGATTTTCTGTGGATGATATTTCTCATATACCAGAGGACTCTTAAAAATTGCATTAGTGCATCATTTTGTGATTTTTCGAGTAGATATTTGGTAATATCTACTGCAGGAACTGAAATGGGACAAGCTTGGGGTACAGAACTGGTCAGATTATCAGAGTACACATAAGCAATTTAAGTCTACTTAATGAAGTTTCGCATGATATGAGGGGGGAAAACTCAGGGATTATATTTTTATTACATAACATCGCAACAATATACCTGTGTTCTAGGGCTACTTAATCTTTTTACTGTCAGATATCAGGTTCAATTTTTCTGCGATTTCTCGTAAAGAAAATGGCATCTATTTTGGAAACGCTGAAGGATATTTTCCATAATGAACACCATTCCTCTAGTTCTGCGAGGTATCTGTTCACAGCGCTGCCGATAGCCTTTTGGCTACCACCCTTTCCCCCTTCTTTATGTTCTTCTTGAAAACCTTGTTCTATATATTCAGTTATAACCTTTTGAAATCTTTATTTGTAACAATTATTTACTGAATAAAAAGTTTTGTAATCGTTACTTCATCTGCGTGAATACAGTAATTGTGTTGTGATGTAAGGGTAGCCGCGGAATGATACAGACTTCATCATATGAGAGTGACAGACAGTACAGTGTCGTCCCGATTGTTGGCTGAACAATGGAGCACTGCTACGCTCGTGTTAGGGATCGGTATCAACGCACAGTGCAGAAGAAAACGATGAATCGATGAAATCCTCGTTTTCTGCATTATCGTGAGCTTTGAGCAGGAGACTCTTAATACAGGATTTGCTTCATGGAATATCATCGGATTTTGCAGTTTCAAAAAGCTCATTTCCATAGAAATCGGTGTGTCAGTTGCCAACAATACTGCTTTAATTTGAGGAGTACTGAGGACAGCATCTGCGTTGGATGTTATTCTGGTTAACGTTAGAGTGTGTTATTCAGCGTCATATAGAACAAACGCTAGAAGTGATGATTTGTGGTTCCATTGGGTATCAAGGAGGAATGACTGAAAATGACTAAATTTTATTACTGTGTCAGGTTTCAGAATGAAATTTACTGCCAATAAAATTATAAGGTGACTATTTCCATAAAAATAAAAAATGATTTCCTACTTTTTTTTCTTGAACTAAATCAAATTTCACAATAGTTATACATTATGCTGATTGCATAAGTATCACATAGTTTATTTTTTAAAATTTTCTCTCATAATTCTAAGCATTGAAGTTTATATTTCATACTTGTTTATATTAAATATTATTTGTATATTATTTATTTCATTTTATTTTTCAGCTATTGTAAGTGAAGGTAAGCTTACGCCATTTTTAGAAATACGAAATGGTCGTGAAATTATTAAATTATTTACATATTTTTTTAATTTGAGGAACTTTACTTGTTTAACTTCAGTCATCAAAAATAATGCCCGATTTAGAACTTCCCTAAAAATGTAATATTTGCGCAAACCCAATTGAGAAGTTTTAACAATACATATTTATTTATTTATTGTCTCGTATATAAATGAGTATCCCATTTGAATAAATTATGTATTTCAAAATTATTGTTTTATTTTCGAAAACAATGTTTTTTTCACTGATTTCATGGTATAAGTATAATTTATTAAATACGATATAACTATATGAGTATAACAGATATTTATTTAATTTTATAATATCTATTACATGTTATATTTAATTCTTAAGAATTATTTGTTGTTTTATGGTCGTCATACATAGGCTCTATGGCTCAAGTAATAAATACCGGGAGTATGTTTTGAGATCGAAGCACTGCCTCTTTCACACGAGTGGCAACCTCTAATTATTTCCCCACACCAACCTGCATAGTGCACTCCATTACCAGCTGTAAAGTTCAAAAAACGTCGATTAATGTTTAGATATTTAATGCATAGATAGAGTACAAACATCTTGATTGAGTTGGTATATATTGATAGGTGTTATTAAATGTAAAATTTCTATGGCCTTTTAGAATCCTAAAATCGAACTTTTGAAGTCAGGTTGTTGGGAGGTTGACAACAATATTGGATGTTCCATTCATCCTAAGGTCTTTCGGCCGCTGCTGTAGAATCATATGCAGATCTGACACAAACATCATGTTATTAAGCATAAGAGTGTTTCCGAGAAAGCTGCTCATTTATTACATTGGCTATTGGTAAAAAATACCATGCTTAATTCTGCCCTTTTAAAGTTTCTCAATAGCTCCTGGGGAATCGCGTTCAACTCTTCAGTCCTTAAATAGTGTTTCTTCTCCATACTTCTATAAAAACGAATGAAAACAATTTATAGGAATCGAGCTGGAGGTTTGTCACTAACAGTCCTCATGTTGCTTTGCAGCGCGAAGTTAATTAACATTAGTAATCATTGGGAGCTGATGCTAAAGTATTCAAAACCACTTTTTTCCTGTTCTATCTCCAAAATCTGATACACATTTATAAATCGGACAATCATTTCGTTACAGAAAAAGTATTATTTAGCATTCAGAATATTCATTTTATTATTTTTATACAATTTTTGTATTTATTTTAATAATGAATTGTGTTATATAACGTAAAATGTTAAGAATTTTAAATGTGTTTGAAAGTTGAGTGAAAGGTGATTTGTGCTAATTTTTCTATTTTAAAATTCATGCACACTTGCATTAGGCTAAATTCTTTAATTGCGTCTTTATCTTGCAGCTCAAGCTATTCTAGATCCACTTTTAGGCGGTAAGTGACTATTTCAGCAACGATTTTAGAGTCAGCTGAAGGGAATAAATAAGATATTTATTAATTTTAGGTTCAATTCCTGCATTTTTCTTTAAATTCTTTTATTTTTCCATTATTTTTCCTTTAAGTTTTTCTTTGCATATTTTTTTTCAATTTTACATAGACTTTCTTAATTTCTCAACATTTTTACTAATTTTCCTTCTTTATTTCATTGTATTTACTGGTGTTTTTTTTTTTTTCAAATTTTATGGTAATTATACTACTATCTGATTCTAAGAAAAAATTAAAAACTGTTTTGTTAAAGTTAATAAGCAGTTCATAAATTGTTCTCTAATTAGTTAGAATTTGAATACTTCTGAAAGATTTTTGATAATTTATCACATTATAATTTGATTTCAAAAAGTAATCGTCTTTACTCTAAGTATATTTACATTACTGCGATGTTAATTTTATATTTAATCTTAAATATGAATTTTATAATACTTTTGTCTCTTTTAAAGGTATCACTCTTGGAAGTAAGTAAAAAAAAATTCTTCCTTTAAATAAGTTTCAATATATATAGACATACACTAACACACACATATATTGCAGTAAAATGTAAATATAACATAGAATGTTGGTAATTGTACAGTAAACATAAGAAAATCAAAATAAAAAGCCAAATAAGATTTTTTTTAAAGTTATATTTAACAAGCAAGATAAGCGAACACAACGATGATTTAAAGTAATTAAAATTAACTACCTCAGACATTGTATAAAGAAAATATGAAACATATTTTACAGGATCCTAACCAACACCATAGCAATTACTCGGTAATAATAATTAGTAGATATCAAAAAACTTAAGAACTAAAAAAGAGTGAGCGAAAAAAGAAACATCTCCAAAAACAGCGTACAAAAAAATGAAGTAAAAAAATATGATAAAAACAAATATAAGTGTTACTAAATTACAAGCTAAAAAAGCAATAAACATAAATGCAAATTTTATTAACAATGATTGAGATGAATATAAATGAGAAATACCTAAAACATATCCAGAATATTCTTATCCGTTGTAGAAAATGTAAATGGTCTTTAAAAAGAAACATTCTATTTAAAGTGAAAACACAGTAAAAATTATTATAACAATTTCACGACGAACTAAAAATATTAAAATTACTAAGATATTTTATGAAACGTATGGAATATCTTAATAAAATAGTCAGATTTCTAGACAAATACAGGATCTGCCATCTACGTATGAAATTAAAACTAAATAACAAGGATCATCATCTGTTTTATAAAAATAGAGTTAATTTTAGATTAAGTATTTAATAACATAAAATTTAGAATGAAATACTTGAAATTTATATTAATAATTCTATAGTTATTTACTCTATATTTAAATCAGCAAACTTCAAATTTGTTTTGAAAATTTAACCAGAAATTGAGCTTCGATATGATATATATGAATATTTTTAAAGTCAACCTTCATATTTTGGTCATTCATAACTAATTTTTTGTCTTTAAGGTTTAGTTACTATAGCATCGCTATAAATTAAATTATGTAAATGATTATTCTAGTAAAGAGTTCTGTTGATATGAAACGCAAACACACACACACACACAGAGAGAGAGAGAGAGAGAGAGATCTGCTGAAGCGTTTACACGATTTATCTATAAGTATATGTCAAGTAGAGTTATTTTGATACATAAAATTTAGCATATCGAATACCTTAAGGCGGCACAGTATCAAAACAATATTTTTTAAATTTTAGCACTGTGAATAAATCTTTTAATGATATTGATTTTTTTTTGTTTAGAAATACTATAGTGAGAGAAGAAATGAATTTAATTGTAAAATGTTTTAAGAATTTCATTTAAAAACTTTTCTAAAAAGGTAAAGTTTTTGAAATGTTTTATGCTATTTCAAGAATAGGTATTTCGATATTCGATGCATTTCTTTTGCACTATGATAATATTAAAGGGAAATTATGTGTTGTGCGAACAGGGAAATCATAGTATCCTTATATTCAATTGATATTGGATGTTAAACAAATAATAAAATTAAAGAACGGGAAAAATTAAATGAAAAAGTTTCTTATTGCTTTATTTTATCCAATGTGTAATTATTATTTTTTTTCAATCCACAGTTGGAAATGGCTTGAAAGGTAAGAAAAGATACTTACTGTTTAGTTTTCAATACTTTATACTATTGTGTACATAATAAGAAGTTTTTGTGTTTCCTTTTAGAAATTAAATTGTTCTTAACCGTGTCCAAACTTAGTAGATATAAGCGATAAAGTAATTTCATCTATTCGTGTTCAAACTATTCATGTTCAAAATATTGTAACCATTAGACAAGAAGTTTTTAAGACGAATGCTTTTGGTGAAATACGTTTTCTTTTATAAGTTATTTGAGTGAGGGTATGTCTTATTGTATTTAAAATTTTTAAGACATTACGCTGAAGTGCTAAAGTCATTGGATAGCAACATGCAAATATACAGATGGCTATAACAACGCATTAAGAAATGTGTATAAGTGCTTCGCATTGTCTGGACTTCCATTTGCTCTCATGTGATTCATAAGCAAACTTTTCTGACTTGATTATGGCATTACTATGGGAATTAACAGACTGTGAATGCGATAGGAAAGTCGATTAAAAACGCACGGGGCAGTTAATTTTGGATATTGTTAGGGAATTCAACATTTCATGATCCATAGCATGAAGAATGTGCTGATAATATATTATTTTGGGCATTACCTTTTACCAAGGACAACGCAGAGGCCAACCACATCTATTTAACAATCCAGACCAGCGACGTCTACGTAGAGTATCAGTGTTACCAGACAAAGAAAACTCGTCAAATAATAACGACGATTAGCGCGAGACGTACCACAGACGCGCCCTTGAAAGCAGTGCAAAGATATTTGGATTTGATTGGACATATACTAGGCTTGAAAGCATATGGGTTGGACCTTAAATGACTGGAAAAATGTTGCTTAGTCAGATAAGCTACGATTTCCAGTATGGATGGTCGAGTAGTACATATGTTTCCAGTATAGAATCGAGTGTGTCGCAGAATCTACTAAGCCATGGACCCAAATTGTCATCGAGGCATTGTGGAAGCTTGTGATGGTTTCATATGGTTGGGCTGTTTTTAAATGACATGAATTTGATAATATGGTCAAACCAACACACGCATTAATTATTTCTAATTAATGATTGTTTCAGTTTGTCTAGAGGATCGAATCCGTGCCATTTAAAATCTGAAGTTAATGGATTTAATTCACCGGAACAGCCGTTCATGAATGGCTACAAACGTTCATATCTATTCAGGGATTTTGTGTACTTAAACAAAGATAAAATTTTCCAGGATGGCAATGAACCATGTCACCGAGCCAAAATTATTTGCTATTGACTTGAAGAACATTTTGAAAAGTTTCAACGAATGACTTAGCCACCTAGATCGCCAGACACGAATCCCATTGAACATATGTAGAATATGATAAAGAGGTAAGTTCGCACAAAAATTTTGCACTGGAAACACTTTCGCAATTATGAAAGAGGGGAGAAATCATGAGAATATTTCACTAGGGTTTTTCCGATGATTTGTTGAGTCAATGACACATCGAAATGTTGCACTTCTTTATGCAAAAGAAAGTCTTACATGATATTAAGCGGTATTCCTCACTTTTAGGGATTTCAGAGAATAATGACATTTATATGCTATTTTGTGATATTTTTATATACGTTTTAATGCAAAGCTAATGACAATTTCAATTTTCTTTTTATATAGCTTTATTATGTGCACGTAAGTAATTGGTTATTGTGTCTTTTTCGATTATTGGAACAGATTATTGAATAAAAACTAATTTTTATATAGCGTTAACGAAAATGAACCGTGATATAAAATGGGAAGGAAAACTTAATAGAAATTTCAAATAGTTCAGTTAAAAATGTTTAAAATAATCTAACCACAGTAAATATTTTGAAGAAATTATTAACATGTTATATATAATAAAGTATTTTTAAGTTTATGATTAATCTAAAAAACTTAAATCTTTTTCTAAATGTTTTTTTAAATTCTTATAAGACACATGAGATATCAAGGTGATTAAAGTGACTTTCTTAAACTTTAATTTGACTTGCATAACATTTTAGTAAAACATTTCTTGGAATTTATTTATAAGTATTTAAGATATAGAGATAAAATTTCAAGAGAAAAATATTTAAAACGTTTTCTACGTTTATGGGTTATTAATAACAAATTGGGTGGTTAGATTACGATGTCTTAAGCTTGTTAAAAAATTTTAGTTAAACTTTACAAATAGTTTTTTCTTTGATTATATTAGTATTTATGTAAAAAGTTATATTACCAATTTCACATTGGCTGTGTTGTGTTTAGTTGTCAATGTTTATCAAAATTGGTTTTTACGTGTTTAACTAACAACAACATTACAAACAGTTTCTGTACGTTCTCTGACATAGTAAATGCAACGCCACAAATTGTTGGCCGTAAAAATATGTAAAATTCCGGGGATCCGCAGCTAAACAAGTTATGCAGATTATCTGTAATGCATTGTTCAATTGGTAATAGTGCATGATAAAATGGAAAGTAATAGTGGATGAACCAACAGTCACTATGCTCTGCCGCCTAGGGAATCTATAATTTCAAGAAGTTTTACAATCCAGAATACAAATGAGGAGTAAGAGATATTTGGATGATGAAACATAAGGCAGTTTAATAATCGGATGATTTTACGAAAGATAAAACTGTAGGCTTACATACAGCTGGTGGTTATTACGTCATACTTCTGTTGAAACGCGCGTAGATGTGCCCACTGTACCCAAAATTTGGATCATATAGGCGAAGAACGATATGTGAATTGCCGCGAAAGACCAAATCCTCATAGGCGTACACCTGAACGTAAGGATGCAATCGAAGGTATGAGATGGTGACCCCACAATCGATTACTGAGTACATTCTGAGGAACATCGGGTGCTGAGAAAACAGTCTCACGATGACTGTATGAAGACAGCTTACTTACAAGCCGCGATTTACGAAGGCTGCGATTGACACCCGCTTATTAGCATGAATGATTGCGATGGTGTCGGGATTGAGGTCTTTTGATTACTTAATGACAATAAAGTGTTCAGACATGAGTCTCAGTTATGTAATTTCTGATTATAGTCACCGTTTCAGATTTTGAAGGCTTCGGAGAAATATGACTAATACGACCACCAATGTTGAATGACATACCGTTCGGCAAGTGGTATAAAGATTTGGGTGGAATAAAACAAACACGAAAGCAGGTAACCTTTGATAGCATCGGAAGCACATTATTGACATGGCGATACGTTGATGAAGTAAAGAAAATTATATTCTCCAGCGAAGACATCATACGGCATTCATCGGCATGCAAACATTTTTGTATATCCAGTCGGTTTCTTTGTCTACTATTCCTAATGATCTTCGTCTATAGATAATATCCCGACTAGAATGGCTGTCGTTTATTTGATTTGCCCAAAATCAATCGGAGGACAAACGATGGAGGACAGTTGACAGCATATGAGATTCCATCCTTGAGAACACTAATCTCAAGCTAATTGATCTGTATCTTGTAATGTTTCTGCTTGCTTCGTAGCGAGAGGTGGTTTTACTTCCCACTAGTCATCATTGTATAAATTATCTTCTTATAAATAAAATCACTTATTTGTGTATAAATTCTTTGTATGTATATCTATTTTCATCACAATCTATCCATTCTTACATGATGTAGCAACTTCTATTTTTGACGGTGAATTTTTGATTGTTTACTTTCATTTTTCAAAACTATTTTTATTATTTTGTATGTAACAGTATTTTGCCTATTATGTATCTAATAAAATTATTTTAATTAAAAAATAATTTTGTGAAAAGTAATAAATTCTTAAGAAGAACAATTTAATCCTTGAATAATCTAGAGATTTGAATCTACTCGTATTTGTTTAGAAACGTTCATATTATAATTTAAAATGAAATGAAAGTAATTAAATTAATAATTTAGCATCAGGAAGCAAGTTTAAAACATTCAGAACAAGACCGGTATTTTCAAAACTAAATGGACAAAAATTGAGAATTATATTTCTATAGTATTAAATTCAGTAATATTGAGGGTAAAATTATTTCCTCCTAAATACTTTCTTGGTGCAACTAACTCATTTATTTCTTTTGAATTTCACTACTTTCCCCCTTAATTTATCAATTAGACTTCTTAATTTAAGCATACGCGCAAGCAACAATGGTTCATCTGCTCCACGATTAGACTGTAATATGTGATCTAAAATATTTTTATATTCAAATATTTCTGTTTTTTCTTATTTTAGTTGAAGATGGATTTAGTGGTAAGTATTTTAATTATAAAAATACAAGTTTAAATTAAATTATTGCGTATTTTATAATAAAAATCAATCATGGATATAAACTTAATGTGTATATAAAATAAAATACTTCTCGTACTTATTTAACATTTGTATTTATTATAGTATACTCATACCTTTTGATGGCCACAAGAAAATGCTTATTAAAATCCTTTTCACGTACCATCTTTCAAAATTGCGCTAACTATACATAAGCATACACGGCGTCTTTTTTCATATGGATCGATTACGATACGAACAACTTTAGTCAGCCTCTTCAAAAAGCATATTTTTTTTTATCACATGGAGGAATGCAGAATTCTTTATTATTATTTTGTCTTCTGACCGCTTCTGTCTACTTTTATTCTTTTAATCATGCCATTGGGCATTTCTTTTTGTTTTGTTGAGAAGAAAGAGGAATTGCTTTCAAGTAAGATGGGGGAAGTGAGGGGGGTAAGCATATTTAATCAATTCAATGTGGCGATCATCTAAGGTAAGATAATGCGTAATTCCATGCTTATCTAAAATGGGATTGTAGAAAAGTAAGATTCCACGTGACATGAGAGGGGAGGGAAGAGCTCTTCTTATGTTAGTCGATTTATTCTTTTACCCAAACAAAGCATGCGATTTGCTCCCTCTATCTGGGGAGGGGGAACTTCAATCATGACTAAGTTGAGAAGACTTCATGCTTTCACCAATATAATTTTGGGATAAATTATAAGCACTCCCATGTACTAATAAGGGGAAGTAATATATAGAAACTTAAAAATAGAAAACTCCTTCTTTCAAAAGAAATCTAATATTTTTTTCATTGAGTTTCGTCAAAATCTCAACAATTTAAGCATCTTAGGACTCAATCGGGTTTCGATCTGGATAAAGTTTCGTTATGAAAACGTCTACTGGCTATTTTAGATCATACTATCAAAAAATTTCGCCAACCAAAAGAGTCAAAATGTTCCGATCTCTCTTTGAGAATTTTTCCTAAATTATATTTCAAAATGACAGTCGAAATTAATTTTAATAGACTTGTCTGTTAAACGATAGGGCTTAAGTTCCTCGGTAGTAACTTATTTTCTTAATGTAAATTTCAATCTTCCTAGCATTTAAAGAAAATGAATGACTCAGAGTTTTTAACAAGTGGTGTCATATGTTTAAGATGTTTTGTTAAAAACTTGCTTCTTATAGGCAAAATTAATTTTTCAACTTCACCTTTTGTATCTTTTCATCCTATTTGCAACATATTCCAACGCCTTATACCTTAAAGAAACCTGTTGTTGTACAATTTATACATTGGTACATACAATAAAAAATAATAATTAAAATAATGTTTATGGAATGGGATGAAAGATTCCTTTAAATTTAAATTTAATTTTATTTACAAATAATTTTTTCTATTTGAAACGGATATTTTCTCACGTTCTCCAGTTTTCAACATTACGATACATTAAAATCATTGGTTTAAATGCTCCATTATAGGTCCACATCGAAGAGTGTTAAGATAAAAATTTGAGGGGGAAATCTGTCTGTATCCAAATGAATTTAATTTCTGCTGGTGAAACCATTTTACATCTGTTTTGATGAAAATAAGAATGCAAGCTTATTTTTGACTAATAAAATATAATTCATATATAATTGATCATATAATCGCTTGTATTTCAATTATGAAGAAGGTTTTGCTGAATCATTCGAGTATAGCTATTGTTCAGAAAAATGTTAATCACAAAAGTTTGAGAATATTTCTTACTAAGTTGTATCGGAATAATTATTCATTAAGTTTTTTAATTATGAGATGAATGGTTAGTTTCATGAAATGTCTTAAGCTTCAAATTCCTTAAACATTGTTAGACTTAGAATATTTATGTAAATTAAATTAGAAATAGCTTAGTATTTAATTTATTCTTTCGTTTTTAGATTTCGGAAGTGACTGTAAGTAAAATGTTTTTAAAGTCTAAAAATGATAAGTTTTTACATCGTAATCACGATTATGCATTTCATATTCATTAACATTAATTGTTAATAGAGTATATTTAATTTTAAAACATTAATGTTTTTAATAGTTAATTTAAAGAATCTTTCAGGCTGCTTATGATATAATCGAATAAAAATTCAGTAAACTGAACTAATCTAAATAGAGTTATTAATATTTACTAACTATAATTATTTTATTTGTGTAATAGAGTGGAGGTGATTTGAAATAAAAAGCAATTGTTTCTATTATTTTGCAAAATGTTTTGCAAGTTTGACAAAGAATGGAAATCATATTTCTTAAACATAAAAATATGTGAATTTTATATATTTCATTAAGTCTAGAACATAAATAATTAGAAATTTACTGATGTCATATACATATTAACGTTGAGAAGTAAATTTATACCAAAATATTTTTTATTATATCAGTTATTCTAAATTGCTTCACTTTCATGTGTAAATTACCTTTAATATTTGAAAACGGAAGACAATACATATTGGGTGATAAATTAATGAAATATTTAAGCTCAGTTTTATTTGATATCTGACTTTTTACTATAAACCTGATTATTTTAATTTCTGCGTTATAAATTTTGCAAATTAAGATTATTTCATTTGATATATATTGGGTCGTCCAAAACGTTTCAACTGATTTTCGGTAGGTGGCGTAAATTCAGGTCTAAATATACCAGAATGATTGAAAACAAATAACATGTGTACATATTCTAAAAGTCGTTTCTTTAAGCATATTGGGAAAAGAATTTCATTACGATGCATTAATTGCTGTCGGTTTTATATGCTTTGAATATAGAAACAAAGTGCATTGTACGCATTTAATGCTTTTCTTTTATCGGAAAGGCAAAAAATATTCCACAAGTGGCAAACGAGATATTATGTACTGCAAATGGCAAATATGCTCCAGCTGACAGAACTGTGGGGAAGTGGTTTGATAGGTTTAAAGCTGGTCATTAAAATACCCTTGGAGGCCCTTCACATCAGATGAAGATCAGATTAACCTCCTCAGACCCAGGTCAACTTTGAACCATTAATTTTAGAATAGTTTGTATCAATCGGTTCTAAATTCATGAAAAGTACTGAAAAAAAAAACTGTTAAAAAGATTATTTTACTTTCTATTTTTGAGAAATTAAGTGTCTCCTGGTGTGTTTTTTTCAGAACTACTATTTATTAACAAGAAAATTAATTAATTCTGGATTCCAATGACGCCTTTTATTTAACTTGGGGACATTTTTTGAAAATGTTGTTTAGTGTCTCCTACAGACGACGCTGGGATTGGGGAGGTTAAGATATTAATAGAGAATATACTATGCCATATGATACAAAAATTAGCAGAAATGTTAAAAATATCAACATCCACCATCAACAAACCTTTTATGAAGCTTGGCTATGTAAACCATTTTGATGTATCGGTTCCCGAAGGCCATTCTCTGTGTTTGGTGTAACTGGAAAGGAATCCTGGATTATATATATATGAACTTTTATCAAACTTCGAGACGATAAATTCAGGAAAGTATTGCTCCTAATAAGACAATTTAAAAACAGCAGTTGAACTCAAAATATAGAAATAGCTAATTGGAATGGTGTCATTATTCACCAAGACAATATGTGACTCCATGCGACTTTGACAACTCGACAGAAGTTGTCGAGGTCGGTTGGAATATTGTATTCCCTCCGACACCTATATAATGTAATAAATGTATACCCAAATTTTAAGTATGCTAAGTTTCCATAATCTTTGAAAATTGGTAGAACTTTCTGGATAACTCAATATATATTTTCAAAAATTACTTTGAATGTCTCTCTAGAAATAATTGAATTTTTTTTCATTTCTCTTAAATTCCTTTCCAAATGATTGAACATACGATCAATTTAAATGAATAGTTATGGTATAACGCAGACTAATTTTCTTCCTTTTATTTCGAATTAAATACAAGTTAAAGTTAAATTTATTTTTAAATTAAAAAAAAAACTAAATTTATATTTCTTCTTCATTCCACAGTCGATTCAGCTACTGATAGTAAGTATTTTTGTATTTTAACTTTCATATGTTTAAGGTACTGAGTATTAAAAAAAATATCACACTTAATTTTTTTTTTTTTTTTTTTTTTGAAAAAAAAGGTAATTTTTCTCTTTATAATGAAATGCAGGATACAAAATTGGTATAATTTTTTGCAACTTGTACCGACCTCTTGAGGAAGAATTTTGATAATAGTAGGCTTCAATAGTAGGTTTCACCTCGTCGTCACCAGGACGAAAGCAATGGTTTTAGAGTCAGAAATTCAACTAAAAGGCCACTTTTCTGTATATATTAATGTATCTAAATTAATTTTTAATATAAATTTCATTTACACATGTAATTATCAAAAGTTTTTAAGTTTGCTTAAAGTTTCAAATAAATTTGTAAAATGAAAGACCCAGTAAAGAAAGATAAGAAATTGAACTCTTTATTTAGTTGGGGAAGAAAATTAATATAAAAAACATGCCTTTGATTAAAACTGAATAATATATGTGCTTATTATTATAAGATTTCAAAATTTCAAATTGTCTCGGAAAATTATTTATTCAAATTTGTAATAAAATATGTTAAACTATCGTTTTAAAAAGACCTTTACCTCTTCACAACTGTTACAGAACCTTTCACACTTCTTGAATAATAACTAGTTATAAGAATTAATCTGCATAACTCTGATATTAATAGCTTAATTAATTTGAATTTTATTCGAAATAAGTAATTTGAAACCTCAAATAATATTTAGTATGAATATAATCTGTGTTTGTATCAATATACAAAAGGCCTATTAGTTTTCTCAAAATTTCCACATATACCAGTTATAAAATAAGTTTCATAATGTCAAAAGAGAGAAGACTTACAGAGATTATGACGTATTTAGAATTTTTATTAGAGATTTATCTTAATTTTTGTACTCTAATGAATATTTTACAAGGTTTTTTTTCTCATTCCAGTTGCTAAAAATGGACGTAAGTAATTATCATAATCATTAAATAATCTCATTATCAAATTTTCGTAATAATCAAAGTATTTACTTCTTCAAATTTTGTTTTTAATATAGTTTATAAATATGTTTAAAATTTTTAAAGTAGAAATAATATGCTTTGATATCGATTTATTTAAAAGTTTTTTAAGTAAACAATTTTATAGAAATAGGTAATTTACCTTCATGTCATACATATCAAAAAAATTAACTTATTTGTGATATTAATTTAGTTACTTTGTGAAACCAGTTTAATACATAATGGTAGAGAAATGAAAAATACTTTTTATTCGATAAAAATATAATTTTTTTTTTTGATTTTTTTTTCAATGTCGACTAATATTAAATTATCTCATTTTCAAATTAATTTGTATTTATACCGATAAAAACTAATAATCCATCATACTTCAGGAAATTGCATAGTAAAAATACATGGTAACAAACCAAAAATCACCTAATTCAGAAAATCAACCATAGTAAAAAGAACCTAGGCGTAATAAACATCTTCAATTATACTGCAAAAAAAAACCAGATTACACTTATTAATTATCTAAAGTAGTGTAAAAACAATTAAAAATCTAAATAAAAGGTGTAAAAAAAGTTAAAACAAAAATTAATCAAAAATTTAAGGTTTGTAAAACAAAATGTAATGTAAAATACTTACTAATGACACGTCATCAGAATAAAATGTTGAAACTTGTTAAAATCATCAAAAACAATTGAAGAAAGAAATTAAGTATCTAATCCTATGTAAGGAAATTTTCTAAATTGCAATAAATAAATAATACAAGCATTATAGTTTAAAAACTTTAAAAACATAAAAATACTACATAAGTTTCATACGAATACGCGTGCGAGTTCCTATTCTTCTCCATGAAACAATTCATCTCCAAAGAAAAAAAACTTATAGACTGATTTAAATGAATCCATACAAGTAAACTAATTGATTTAAAGGAATTCAATATATATATATATATATATATATATAATATGTGTCCTCTAGATATATATAAATATATATTGAGGCTATCAGAACTGAACACATTATTAATGCAGAATCTTATGTTTTAAGTCTTAAGAACAGCTGTCTTTTTTATTTTAATTTATTACACGATTTTATATCAAACAAATTAAGAATATAATGCTTACATTATTGTTATTCATCAATATTGTTTGAAATTAAATTAATATTGAAAGAATGTAATTTAGTATTTATAAATGTTGTGTTTTTTCAGTTGTGAACTTTTTCAAATGTAAGTAAAACTTAACACTTATCACTTGGGCAATAATTTATAAATCATATTTACTTCGCCTTTACAAGCAATTTTTTTGGGGAAAAAATCTTTCTCTTGATTAAAATTATCATCATATTAACATTTTTTCGAGAAATAAATGAATTAGATAAAATTGAAGAAGAAAACATTTCTTATACTGTTATTATTTACGAGAATTACGAATGAAAAACAGTTTTGAGTCCTGCACAAAGTTAAACAACAAAATAATCGGAAAAGGAGAAATGTTGATTCAGGCTAAATTTAAAATATAATAATAAACAAAAGAGAGGAAGTGTTCTTGAATCAATTTATTAAATTAACTTACTACTTTGATTGAAATGTTCAAATAATATATAACTTATGATGGTTAAAAAGATCAATCGTCAAAATCATGTTTTTGTCTAAACATGAATAAAAATCTATTTAAGACTGTCAAAACTTTGAATTCAAAATATAGGTTTTTTTTACAACTGGGGATTCATTATGATTTATTGCTGAGATTAACAATTCCTTATTTTCATAGTAAGCGAGTTCACGTTGTATTTTGTAAATAACCGCTAAATCCAATCTCTAGCAAATAAAATTAAAAATTGTATGAAAAATCTTTGATTTCACATATTTTCTATATGTAGTTACGCTATTATGTACTAATACTCTTTCATTTCTATTACAATCTAAATAAACAGATTTTGAATAACTTATAAAATCTACAGTAATTCATGTAAGTGTTAAAACCATTTTTTAAAAATTCAATGATACTCGACTTTAGTTTGGTGATGTTGAACAAAAGAATATCAATTATGAAATCTATTTTTGCATATTGGTGCTCAAAATTAAGAAAATTCGTATGTTTAGTCAAATTTCACGAAAAGTACTGAACGAAAGATAAAATTTGTGCTTCTAAATAAAGATACAGATTTTTAAAGTTGATTACGTAAGCGTACCAGAGTGAGTAGAATGTTCGTTAAAAGAAAAATGGTTCGTATGCCTTTGACAATTTCCTTGCTTTTTTTGTTCGCATGCCATGCACTTTCATTGTATTTTTAGGAGAATTAGAAAAATTTAAGAGAAAATAATTAAATGAGTAACCACGTACCTTAACATACCGCAATTTGACGCAGGTCACTTCCAAATGCAGACTGTTTGAGACTTTTTGACATTGTGTTCTATCGCGATTTTCCTTCAAATGCTTCTTTGAATTTCTTTCTAATTGTGTTTAAATTGAAATTCATTCCAATTAAATGAAACGTGATTTGTATGTTAATTAGACTTAAATTATGAAATAAAGAATGGATAAATTATATTTACGAGGAAGTATTGTAAAGTTTTAATTACTAAGAAAAAATAGAGATATCTGAATAAAATTTATTCCGTATATGAAATGGTATTTATGTGTTAATATTGTAAATTACAACTATTGATTTGTTTGGTTTCAGGAAGTCTAAGATTGAAGTAAACTACAGTATCGTGAAATTTTAATTATTATCTGGGAGTACTGTAAAGTTTTAATTATTAATAAAAATAATCAAGATAGAAGCATAATTTTTATTTGTTATTCTTAAGACTTCTCATCACAGTCAATTTCTAGAATTATATATTTTCTCCAGCGTTTCTTGACCTAGCCGTTATATAAAACTCGGTCGTTATTATGGCCGATATTATAATACTCAGCTGAATAAGAAATAGAGGTGGTTAGAAAACAATCAGTTGAGAGAATTATCAGATAGAGAGTGACCTAAATTGATCAAAAGTAAACATCTGGACTAGTCTTCTTTAGAATAAAGAATTTTAGAACCACATGTAAATTAGGCTTTGAGTTACGGACTTGAACCCTCAACTAAAGTTATTTTGCTTATGGGAAATGGTAAAAATATATTAAATTTGTATTCTAAACATTAGTTCAGACTATTTTAGACCTTTTAAACACAGAAAAACTACAAAGCAGATAAACATTAAATAATTATAACTTTGAAGATGAAAAATTGGTTATCACTACATCTGAATTCTTGATTTTTTCGGACACAATTGCTTGTGACCCTTTTAGTTAAAATTAATAATGACTCAAGAAGGAAATACCATACAGGAGTACAACTTTAACGTCACACACAGCTTTCTGTTCAACTTATGGAGATAATTAACCTTCCTACGCTGAATGGGTGTCATCGAACCATTTTTATAATTTATTTCATAATAGCTCCCACAAATTTTCATAATGATATCTTATTTATTTTATTTATTTCTCAAACACATAGCTGACATAGCTTATAACTTTTTCAGACTTTAAAATTGGAGACCATACTCCCTATTAACTTATTTCTTGTTTCATCATCTAACCTCTATTTTAGACTTAATTCAAGCTGAGCCTTACATAACATAATATATATACAATAATGGTTATATGGTATATTTTTCGCACTATATCAAACTATGCACAAGAATGTATCTTAAAATTTTAATTATTACAGAGAATACTATTTTACTTGTCTCAGTAAAGTTTACTGTGGGTAATAAGTGATCTTTATGTACATATTATTGTTGTAAATTACAACAATAATTGTTCATTTGTTTGATACTTGGAAGCCGAAGATGGGAGAAACCCCCATTACCGTAAAGTTTCATTTAATACTCCGACATGTGGTAAAGGTATAATTATTGCTAAATGTAATTGAGATAGAAACAATTACTATTTGTTATTCTAAATATTTCTCTCAATTTAATCACTATTCAGAGTTATACATTTATTCCAGTGTTTCTTACACTTTCGAAAACTGTCAGAGCAGAACTCAGATGATTGAACTCTGTCTTCTCCATGTTGTGGATTACTTCAATCTACGACTTCTGAAACTAAATAAAATAGCTATAATTCACTACATTTTGTATGTAAAAATAAATGAATGTTCAGAATAATTTGAATTCAGATATCTTGGTTATTTCTCAGTGATAATTATTAATTTACGACATCCCCTCATACATAGTTAAATTCATTAAAATATGTGCAATGCTTAAGGATATAATTAATTATTCTCTTTTTTAAAATCTGTCAGGATTTCATATTTCGAAATTTACCATGAATCACAGTTCTGAAAATGATAAATTATTTAGTATCTTGTTTCTTCATATATATATATATATTTAATCTTTTTTTTTTTTTCTTTTTCAGTACAAGGACGTAAGTATATACTTAACTACAAATTATTCGAAAACAATTGTTAAAAGTATAAATATTATAATATATTTTAGAGTCTTATTATGTAAACGATTTTAAACTACTAGAATGGTTTTTTTTTATTTTTAGCCACTTTAGTTCTAGAAATTTCAAAACACCGAACTTCACGATGTCTATTTTTTATTGCCGAAATTGTAATCCAATTGCATTTATGAACAAAATGTGTGAAATAAAATCATTTATTCACCCAACGTCAAGTATATATATATATATATATATATATATATATAGAGAGAGAGAGAGAGAGAGAGAGAAAGAGAGAGAGAATTACACTTAAAAACTATCACCACTCTTTCAGAATTGGCTTTTTTAAAACGGGTGATAAGAATAGTAAGCTTATTTTCATAAAATGACATTGCATTCAATAAATGAAATATGCATGAGAATGTATGGAATGCCAAGAAATGGAAATCTTGGTGGAGCAATTGAAGAGAATTGGCCTCATAAATTTCAAAAAAAGACTGAGGTTCATCTAAATCCTAAGGCGTCGTCCTCATTACTTGACCGAAGCACAGAACTACGAGGTCCGTCGCCAATAACCTTCGTGTTGCTTTTAGTATAACGTTAATAAAACCAACCAAACAAACAAACTAGAAAACTCGTTTGATAAAATGATTAAAAGGGAGGAAAGCATAATTAGTGTAGTGTTACGGATCATTAATTCAATTTAAGAATCAAAAAGTAAATTAGAATTAAATATTTGTGATAATCATAAACGTGAGTTTTTGAAAATGTGATGACCTCACCATACACGAACAAATCACGCTGCTCATAAAAAGCGTTCCCCCGTATGAAATACGACAAAATTTCTAAATGATTTATCTGACTATTTAAAATACTTTTCATAATATCTACGATTTAACATCAGTATCTAAAGGTATTTAATTTTATTTAGTAGTAATATCAATTTTTCATAGCTTAATTTAATAGAAAGTTCTCAATTTCTTCGTCTAAGAATAAAATCTTATTGTTGCTGTGATTCTCGATAAGGTTTTGTAAGCAATGCATATTTAATTCGTGTACATTTAATAATGTAATTAATTACATGTTGTGTATTAAATACGCGATGTGTAAATATATTTAGTCCTTTTTTTAACCTGAAAATAAGGGTTTAAAATGATTCTAATAACAAATTTCCATGATTTTAATGCATTTTTTCTTCCACTGCTTGACCTTCTATTTGATTCATAAATGCTGATAAAGATAAGTTATTTATTTATTTTACTTCAGTGATCTTTCATAAGAAATATCTTAAGGTAATGACCTCATTTAATGATTGGGTATCTGCTAATTTGAATATTGAAATATTAAACTAATTCTATAAAGATTTTAGCTCCATTTTTGAAATTTGGACAATTACATTTATTTACTCATACACAAAATTCATGGAAAGAAAAATAGAATTTTTTCTGCATTTTTTTTCTGTATTGTATAGAAAGTATTTTTGTTTACTTTTAAGTACAATAATGAAATAATGCATTAATTAAACAAAAATACTTTCAAGGAACAATATTTGGATAACGATTTACGTAAATAAATATTCAATAATTTTCAAGAATTCTGCAATCATTGCTTCAAATAACCATCAATGAAAATTTTCTTTTTAACCGTCAATGTAGGCCTTCCTCGTATATGATGAATTTTTATAAAAAGGATTATATGTAATATAAATATTCAACTACATGATTAGTTAATTTCATTATATTTTTTATATAGCTCATCCAATTTTGGGTAAGTTTAAATTTATGTCCATAATCCAGAGTTTTGTTCTCCTGAGGAGGAGAATTTATATTAAACTGTTTTTAATAAATGTGAAGTATACAAATACATAACTGTTCACAATGAACGTAACATACTTAAAATATATTCAAGATTTTTATGTATAGTTAAGTGCCCAAAATAAATTGAAATATTAAAATACCAAATTAACTTCTACGAGAAATTAACATAGGTTGTAATACGTAGTATGTGCAAGTATACGTTATTTTTACTAAATGTTATTAAATACTTCCGAAATTTAATGAGTTCTGTTATCTATTATGAAATTGTACGTAAATGAGCTATATTTTTGAAATTTGTATTACATATATAAATAAATGCCACTATTAAATCAGATTTTGCTGCATTATTTTATCTATTACTCGTCTAAAGTTTCAGAGAGTGAAATAATTTTCTTAATAAAATTTATATATATCTATTTATTTTTCTTTAAAGGTATTCCACTTGGTAGTAAGTAAATTTAATAATTTTCAAATAATTTTGTTTTAGGATGATCTAAAATGATATTATGGAATAAATTTGAAAAATTGTTTACATTTATTGAAGAAAATTGGGAGAATTTTAAGAAACTTAATAAAAACTTAATAAACTAACTAAGCAATTATGATTTTAAGCTTTCTTTATCATTAAAACTGCATTTGAAATATTAGTTTAATTTTAATGAAATACTATTTCCATATAACTGACGCAGAATCAAAAACTCTTTTCAATGCTTATTAAATATAAAGAATACTTTTATTTAATATCAATTATGAATGAAAAACGTGTATGTAACAGGAGCTAAATTTGGTTCATGTCGAGGAGATGATAACTTGTATTTTAAAACTTAAATAAAGTTTGCTTTTTACTATCAATAAGTATAAAAGCCTATATTCACGTTCAACATTTGAAAGAAAATTGCTGTACCATTACTAATTAGTTACAAGGCTACTGACTACAAATTCTGTGAATGTATATTTTCTATTAAAACAGTTTTAATAACTTAAGTATCTATCATCGTAGAGGTAGAAAATTCATTTCACTGTTAATAGCTAAAAATAGGAAATATAAAATATATAGAATAATTAGTTATTTAACTTAAAAAGAACTATTAATCTATAAAATAATTTTTCAATACAAAATCCGATATTTTCTTAGAATTAAACATAAGTGTATCTAAATCTAGTGACGTTCCAAATCTCATTCCAGTCCGGTTTTTAAATTACAGATAAATTGTGAAACAGCTATTAGAGGCATAAATATTAAATAAATTAGTGTTCGTAATTTATTTGTAAAACGTTTAATATCTTTATTGGAAATTTTTAATACATTTTTTTCCTGAAATATCCATTTACACATATAAAAGTAATGATGTGTTGTTAACTTTCCCATAAAACTTTATACAAATGATGTTAAATATTTCTTTGCTCTAGTTGCTGGTATTGCTGGAGGTGAGTTTATGTATTTCAAATTTGGGATATCAAACTTAAAAGAATTCGGATTTTAATTTAGATTTTTTTAATAAATGTTTTTTATGTTTATTTAATATATAATTAAAAATAGGTTAAAATACATGTGTCATAATATTACTATGATTTTAAAGTTCAAGAAACGCTTCATCAAGGGTACAATTTTATAACTTCGTAAATATATCCTTTCTCAACCAAACATAAATTATATAAACTGTACTGCTCTATATTTTTACTCAGAAATTCATATGAATTTACTTTTATAGAATAATTAAATATTTATGAACGTTAAATCTTAAATATTTTATATTGGTTGACGATGAAATAATTTTATAATTCTATTGCGTGCTTTATAACAATATTATATATATAAGCTATTTGCTATAACAATATTATATATATAAGCTATTATAAGATGATAAGCTATTTGCAACAATATTATGAAATTCCAATTATTTAAGACAAAAAAAATTGTCTTTTATAAACATTTTGCTGTTTTTATGACTGTTTTACTTATATCATGGAATCAATTATTTACTTTTTTGCTTAAATTTAATTAAAACAGAAATAAAACATTTAAATAAAACAATCATTATAATTCAAAGAATTAAAATTGAAATTTTATTTCATAATGCATTTCAAACTTAAATTTTGCATTTTATTATTATAGAGGCCGTTAAAGCAGGTGAGAATTTCTAATTTTATTATAAAAACTTTACCTTTCTATGTTAGAGCGTCTGATAAAATTGTAATTTTTCATGGCTGGTTAGGAATTACATTCATCTCAATAATCTAAATATTTTTCTTCTGTTCGCGAGCACCCGCGCACGCGAAAAAAAAATTGTTAAATTCGTATTTTCATATTAATTTATTAACATATGCTAACACATGTAGTTGTTTTAATATAGAAGCATCAACCAGGATGAATGCGCATAAAATAAAGGATACAAGATATTAGGTTCAAAAGATTGACATTAATTATAATAATAATTACATTTAATTTGCTTAAGGTACATTTACATTGCTAAAATGCATTTAATTTAATATTTAATCGTCTGCTTTTAATTTAATTTCTTAACTGAATAATATTGTCTACGTCAATAAATTACTATTTTCTATTTTTTAATCTAATAAATGATTTTCATTGTAGAATCGTCTGTTTTTATTCTTTTTGTTTTTAACATTGGCAATGTTTTTGTACTTTTGAACGTTTTGCTAATGAAAATAAAACTTCATTAAGAATTCGAAGAGGGTATTTTCTGTTTCTTTTAGTAATTGCTTCTGTGAGACCGGGGACTAGGAAGTGCGCTTACTTTACACTAATTAACATTAATTTTAAATAACTGTACATTTTTAAGAACTTGAAGGGAAAAAATTGGAGCATGTTTAAATGAAATAAGCAGAGACAATTTCAGTCTTTTTAAAATTTATATTGAGCTTTTTTTCCCTGGGAAATGTGAGAGAGGGAAGCAAATACTTTAACAAGTACATATATTACTTGAAGTTTTTAATTATAGAAACAATGACTTATAGCATCCTTTTAGTTCCCATATCAAATAACTAGCAACAGATGTTTTATAATATTTAAATAGCATAAAGGTACTTTTTTTTATCGTCATCAATTTCGTGTTATAAACCACACAAGTTAATGACATTTTTTCATTGAAGATATTGAGTATATCATAGCAGGCAGTTTCATTTGTATTTCGCAGACTTGCAGCCACGGGTATTTTGAATATTTTAAATGTCCAGATATCCAGACGTTCAAATGCAGAAATAGCCATCAGTTCGAATATTTTTTTAAAAAATGTGCCTTTTGATGATTATAAACATTAAATATGCTCTGATATCGCTCTGAATATGTGTAAACACCCTCTGAATTTTACAAAGTTGTGAATATAATTCTGATTTTTTTTTTTTAAATCTGTAGCTGGATCTATCGCTGGAGGTAAATATATTTTGATATTTATGTGGTATTTTTTACATTATTTAAAAATTCACTGTAGAAATTGTGTTAGTTATTTTGTATAATTAATTATTTAGCTATTGTCCTTTCTAAGAGCAAGTTAATGAGTTGATAAATAGATATTTTAAGATTAAAATATAAACATATTTGAAGTTTCTGTGCTTCTCGTACAAAAACATTCATTTTCTGTTAAAATTCAAGTTTTTACAGAATCTCGTATTCCTATTTTTCTAATTCAAAAAGAAAAAAAAACTTCCATACAGAAAAAAAGTTTAGTGATTCCTCTATTAGCGATAGTAATGAGTTTCAATAAAACAGTTTATACATAGTCATGCATAAAATTAAAAGTTATCATTTATTTATCACTGTTTATCAATTCATTAACTCGCATAAAATATATATACTCGAGTACTGGAAGCTGACAGATATGCTGACGCGCAAATGTAATTCGGGCGACTTTAAATTGGGCATTCAAATTCTAATCATATACGTTGACCATGTAATGTAAGAGATATTCTTATATTTGATATTAAACTTTCACATAATGTCCTCACAATATAATACAACGCTTGGAATGAGTGCGAAGGAACGTAAATGTGTTTGGGAACACCTCCACTTCAACACTATTGAATTTCCATATAATCGCCATTTTAGTTTCCTCTATCAGCTCGTATTGCTGCCCTTTCATCTTCATTTTTATCCTTCGAAATAAAAATAGTCCAGGGGAAGGAGGACATATCTGATGAGTACAAGGAGTGGTTAATGAAAACAACTTCACTCTCTTCAAAATATGCTGTACAAGGAAGATTTTGAGAGACGGTGCACTGTAGTGCAAGAGCTACCAATTTCTAACGTTCAACAAATCGGGATTCAAATGAATTTTAAAAGCAAATCCAAAACATCTTTGTGTTGTGCCTCATTCACAGAAGAACCTTGAGAACAAAATCCTCTAGCACTATTTCTACATTTTCATCATTTCACCTCGAGCAGGGATGATTTGATGCCTCATCATCTATGGACGAGTCTCTACTCTCTTTAAGCCTCGAAAACCACTGAAGTACTGAGGAAGGACTTCAATTGACTTAATCATACGCATATTAGTATGTCCATTTGTTGTTACATTTTTTTTCCGAATGCAATGAAGCCAACTCGCTTTTACTCAAAGGAAAGCGGCCAAGTCGAACTAGAATGAAATAAATGAAAACACTTGAAACGTGTAACTTAAAGATCGCAGATACATCAATTTATTGGTTTCATAGAGATAGTACCATTTGCACTTTTTACAAGCTTGTGTTCTGGAACTTTTTGAACTTACTGTGCACGTGCTAAGATTGAAGAATGAGTACCACAAATGCACGAGATCAACTTACGAGTATGTGTCTCAACCCTTCAAAACTTTCCGCAGTCATGTCGGAATGGTTACGCGAGTCAGTAATTACTTAGTTTCTTCCAAATGCTACAGTGACAAACAATAAAATAGGTGGATGTTGTAGTGAAATGAGATTCGTTGCTGCTTTCTTATAAATAGTTACACAGAAACTTTTACTGAACCATTATATAAATATAAAGTATATTTATTATTCCAAAAAGTAATTTATCCCTTATTACTCATTTTAAAACTTCTTATGAAATATCTGATATAAATTCAAATAATTTGGAACATGCTAATGTGATGGAAAATATTTCAGTTTGTACCGAAATCAGTGATTTGAATTCCAAGCAGAAAGTTATGAGGAAGATATTCACCAATTATCTATATGTGAACTTTATAATTTTATTCACAGTTTTGCAGACGCTTTGCATAATTTACTTTAATTAATTCCTTGAAATACACTCTATAACATTCTTTTATAGCTAAACCTCTAACAGAAACAAATTCAGTTTCTGTGATTAAATATTAATTCAGTTTTATTAAATATAAATACTAAGATGGTTGAGGAAAAGAGCTGTCTTTAAATGAAATTTCATTTTTGGGTTCTTAACCGTCCATAAATTTGTGACCATTAAAATAGACGAAGTAATTTTATGATGAATTTTGTATTATTTTGTAATTTAATTTAAATTATTTTTTAATTTTAAATTTAAAGTTCACTTATACTTTAAATATATAAGAACACAATTTTAATATTTCTTGAATAATTAAAAATGTTTTCTGCTTTTTTTCACTTTCTTCGTTTGTATGAAATTTAAAAATTCAAAATGTACATGTTTTGAAATTTAATAATTAAATTTCATATAGTTAATTTTGAATTAATTCAAAGAATTTACTGCTTACAAATTAAAACGAAACATATTTGAGTAAAATAACTCATTATATTTCACATTACAACAATAAAATTTATTTTTAAAATCCTCTTTTTTAACAGATGCTGTGGGTGGAGGTAAGAATATTATATATAACTAAAAAATTTTGAAACTTTTATGCAGAATATTTTGAAGCTAAATAAATTATATAAATGATAACTTACATAAAATAAATTTATACGACCTTTTTCGTAACCTGAGAATATAACTATTGCTTCGACATTTAATGTTTTTCGCACGGCTATGATATTTAAACGATATCGTAATAAGGCGATATCAATTAATTTAATGTGAGTATATAAAAGAATTTATAATTGTTATGTTAGCCAGTATTCTATTGGGGTTTGAATATTGAATCAAAAGACTGAAAATATCTTTCTAATTATTTTAAACACTTGAATTTAATATTTTGAAACCATTTTCTTCAACACCTATATTTTTTCACTTTTGTACGTACAACTATATTTCAGCACGTTACATAGACAGACATAGTAAAATAAAAAGGAAAACTAGATGCAAAAGACATTCATAAAGATAAGTAATAACAAAATCTGCCAAACGTTTGCTCTCGTGCTATATAATTCTGTATTTTTGATAGAAATTTTGATATATGATTTTTGTTAACGGCCTTTTTGGCGCGCTTCTGATTCGTTGGTTGGCGCATTTTTATTACACATCAGTCATTGAATAAAACTCGTACAACGTTATTATGGATTCTTTTTTCGCCTTATATTATAAGGATTATTAACAATTAATTTAGTATAACGTTTTGAAATTCACATCAAGACTGCTTATAATTATATGCGTCCTCATAATTAAATAGAATACAACCCACTTATATTACATGCAAATAAAAGTTTCACTTCTTCGTGTTTTGTTTACAATCGTATAATTTTTAAGCTTCCAATTTTAAAGATATAATTTATAGCATTTATCATAAAAAGTGTTCATAATAGAGCATTCCAACATTGAAGAGATACTATTATGATACGTGAAGAAGTTACACCCTTTTATAAAAAAAATTATTATAAATGTCTCTATGAAATTTATAAAATTTTAAATATACATGCGGTGATCACCAGAAACTCGATCGATATTCAACAGCATGAAACGGTGGATTGATCCCAGAGCATATAACGGCCTCGTTCTTACTCAGTGGTACCGAAGAAACCCTTATATAATTCACTCCAATTTTTTTTCTCCTATTGGGGTTACTTAAATGATAAAATGTTTCTTCCGTCATTATTGGAGAATATTGATGCACTGAAAACATGTATAACTGCAGCCTTTCAATTTGTAATGCCAAACATGCTGGAAAAAGTGCAGGGTAAATTCTGCTATCGACTGAATATCGTTCGTGTTTCTAGTGATGTTCACATTGATTATTTATAAATTTTATTTTTTGTTTGATTTGACCAAAAATTAGAAAATTTATTTTTGTAATAATACACTCATAGACAAAAAAACTAGCGCACCAAGAAATAATTGCGGGATCGTAAAGAAACTTGGCATGAAGGTACATGTCGGGAAGATATGCAAATGATTAGAAATGCAGTGAGATTGCGCATTAGATATAGCAGGTAGAAGGCGCTTAACGTCGTTCTCCGTGGAGTATAAAACAGGTAACCAAAGCTTGTTTGAGTGTGCTGAATCGTTTACAAAGGAAGAGCTGAGGTAGACATGCCATTACGCCGTTTTCGAAGACAATATGAGCAGTTGTCGCAGTTTGAGAGGGGGAGAATCATCGGCATGATGGAAGCTGGGTTGTCAGCTAGGCGAGTAGCTCGTCAAATAGGCCGCTCTGATTGTCTTGTGATGAGGTGTTGGGACCAGTGGATTCAAGAGATGTCATTTACACAAAGACCAGGCCCAGACCCTTCTTTGACCTGCCCGATCCCCAGATTTGTCTCAAATCTAGCATATCTGAGATCATTTGAGACGGCGAGTTGGGCATCCCATGAGTTTGAACGAGCTAGAGGCAAGGTTACAGCAAATGTGGAACGAAATGTCTCAAGCCGTGATACAGAACTTGTATGCCTCAATGCCCGATCGTATCGCATCGTGCATTCGCGCTGCAGGGGGCTCAACAGGGTATTAAATTCTCCATTCTTTTGCCTTTTTCTCAGAAATAAATGATCCTTATTCTTTGATTTTCTAATCATTTACTTATATCAAAGTAGTCATTACGTATGTAAAATTTCGTTTTATTTTGACAACTCCTTCTTGGTGGGCTAATTTTTTTGTCCATGAGTGTAGTTCTATAAAGCTAGAGTGTCCTTTTTAAACACCCCGTGTTTTTCGAAAACTAACAATAGAGAAAAAATGAATCATACGAGGCAAGTTTGAATTGTACCCGTTTTAGAAATGGGAAGATCTACTGCAGTGTTTTCCATTGATCGTTTTTCTTTTTCCTAAAATGTCGTTTATGAGTAAGTCCCCTTCATGTACCAGAAATTCGTCACCCTCCCTTTTCCAGCCACTGAAACTGTATTTGTTTTCTTTGGACCAGATTTTCTGGAAGTAATCCATTGTTTTGATTGTTGCTTGTTTTCCAATTATGAGTTTGTCTCACTGACCATGACTACTCGCATGACACAAAATAATGGCGGTAACTTGATGAGAAAGCAATCAAATTTTGATAGATAATAAATACCAAATCAAAACTAATAAATGACTCAAAGCTGAATTTATTTTGGCGACGTTTATACAATGACAAAACAAAACGGTGGCACCGGTGGTTTTAACTTAAAAACGCTCTTTGTCATGAATAATAGGCACTTTTAGAACCACTCTAGTATTCCATTCTGCTGTAAGAATGGAATTCATTTATTGTATAAATTTTGTTCTTATCTTGGCACATTTATTTGTTTGTACATGTTTGTCCAATAACATAAGAAAATATGTAGTCCAATAAAACAGTAATATATTATGTAATCTTTATAATAGACTTATATTGTATAAATATTGTTCTTTTCTGTACATTTGTTGTTTTGTACGTGTTATCTAATTATATGAGAAAAAATGTGCTTCGATCATTATAAAATGGTTCTACATGTATACTGATTGCAATACAATAACAAAAAATCAACAGCTTAATAATATTGAATAAAAGCATAAGCAAATTAAGTGAATAAATATATTGTACATATAAATTCCTTTAAGAATTTAATTTTCCTTTTTATTTCTTTCACCACCCAGTTGAAAATGCTGTTGGACGTAAGTATTTGTAATTTGATTGTAAATAATATTTCATAGTTAAATCTTTTCGATTTAAATATCAGACAGTAATTTTTCAAAACATATATTAAATTTATTTTCCTGTTTTTAATTTTGTAAATAATGTGAAATTAAATACCCCTCAAATACCTTTTATTCTTTTTTCAAACAGATGATATAATATATAGAACATGGAATTTTCTATTAAGTGAAATGTATCAATTTATTGAATGTCTTGATTTGCCTGAATTTCTTAGATAAATTTACATTTTTTTTTAAAAATCTACATAAAACAAAGAAATGTTATTTAACTGTAATTTTCATTTATTCAGTACAAATACTGGTTGAATGGTTTTGATTTTTTCAACAAAATAATTCAGAGTTTCTTAACCCAATAAATTTGTTAAGTGTCTAATAATTTGTTTAAATGATGGCATGAATTTAACTTTATGCTTTAGAAATATTAATTCAAAGGCTGATGTTAGCAGATTGAAATATCTCTTACCTCAATATATGATAAAATAAATTCCACGTTAAAAGCCATATTGTAACACTCTGCTGGTATTTTCTTCTTTCGCCATTATTAATCTTAATTTAAATAGTAACGAACAATAGACTGAAGAAATCGAGAGTCCTGTTTAGATGATAATTAATTTTTTATGTTCAAAGTTATAATTATTTAATGTTATTTAATCTGCTTCACTTTTTCTGCGTTTAAACTACAAGAAAGAGTCTGAACTAGCGTTTACTGAAAGCTTAAAATACTTAACTGATTCGTTACCTTAACCTTTTTATGGATGAGGGTTCGAGTACTTATCTCTTTCCTGTTCCTATCTATGGTCGTTACGAACGCTCCTTAAGCTACTTCCATCTGGTCTTTCAAGTTATGTTTTTCATAGATAACTTCAATATATCTATCACCCGCTCCTTTCTAATGATTCTATAGGGTTAACTGTTTTTCGTAAACACGGGCGATGTACTCCGGAGTACTCTAGAGATTCTTCTCTATTTTCGAACCCTTCCTTTTCGATAACTTCTTTTTATCTCTTCACATTTTTTCAAGCATGTAAATCACAGTTCAACCTTGTTTGGCTCAGCATAGCCATATCTGGCTCTTAAGCCGCTGAAATTCCCCTTTACCATCCCGTGCCTCTATAACCTACTAACTAACTTCCAACATTTATATTATTAAATTCTTTGCTGCTTATGATTGTAATTTATACTATCAACTCACTATAATTTATAATTTTAATCTAATCTACGTAAGTCACGTTTGATTTTCTGGGTAGGTCTTTTATTTTAAACAATTTCAAAAGAATAACCCGAATGTTAGTTGAAGAAAAATCGAGATAGAGCGACTGCTGAAATACAGATTTCTATTATGAAAATGTTAATTGATAGCTTTGATTTACTTCAATTGCTTTGTTGCACATAGAAAGAGAACGAAGTTTAAGAATTTTTTAATTCTTCTTTATAGAATATAAAATAAAATGGAATAATCAAATGCTGTTTAAATTTCAAACAATAAATGTCGTGGATTTTTAAAATAGGATTAAGGAACTAAAGGCTTTTTGAACTAGGAATATGAACTGGAGTAATTATAAAATTCTGCTTAATTCAGTGAAAGGCGGAATAAAATAATATGAAACAGAAAAGACAGAAAAGAAGCAATTTTAAGTTCTCCATAAGCATTCTTATTTCAAACTTAACGGAAAAAATATATTTGATCAATAGTACTCCAGTCACTAAAGCCACTGTTGTACATTTTAATTGTAATTTATTTGTGCTTTAGTTTAAAAATGTGCAAAACACATAAGAAGTTTTAATTCTTGAATATATATATATATATATATATATATATATATATATATATGCATACATACTCGAAGGATGTTCCGAAAGTAAGTTTCGTCATTGTTTTTACAATGAAAATTTATTGCAAAAAAAGAGAGTAAATCCATATCATAAACAATTTTTTGACATAGTCGTAATTGATATTGAAACATTTCTCATAGCACGCAATCTGTTTGAAGAAACTACTATGGTAAAGCTTGGTGCCCTGCGTTACAAGGAATTCTTGCACAGCCTGCTCCACCTCAATATTGTTTTGAATGGGCGTGAGCCCGAATGGTATGCAGTGTGAAGTCAAATTGTCGGTTGAAGGCCTTATGCCACAAACAATCCACCGTGTAGTGGAGTTGTCGCAAATTAAAACTCTGGTGAAAGTCCCGAGACCTCCCTTGAGAGGGTATGGAAGTTTAGAGTGAGAGGTACGTGTCTCCTCGTCATTTGACCGAGAATCAAAATTACGAGAACCGCCTTTAGGAATCCTCGTGCAGCTTCTCAGTGCGACATTAATAAACAATCAGAATCACATCACATAACAGAGAGATTCAAGAATAAGTTTATATTGTTAAATTATAATATTTGCATGCAAATTCATATCTGATTTCATATTATTTTTGCAGAATTGGTTGGAGCACGTAAGTGTAAATAATTTTTTTCTGTACTTTGTAGATGTTATAGCTGAAGTTATTTTTTTTTAAAAAAAATTAATTAGTTTTTAAGACTTTTCATACTCTCTAATTAATTTGAATTCAAAATTTCTATGAAAATATGAAACAAAAGTTTTGATGCATGCAATTTGTATATGAATAGAAAAAAGAATAGAATAGAATAAAATAAAATAAAAGATAACACTTAATGAATGTCGAATTCATTAGAAGTGTGTTTCGTATATCTCTTTCTTTTGCGTGAAAATATTTTAACAATTTCCTTAAACGTAAATTACGCATTCGATTAACTATGTTCCATAAATAAATTATTTATAATTTAAAGATTTTGCTACAATATCGTTGAATTTTTATAATTTGTATCATCCCAAAATGATATCCGTTCAGACTTTTTACTATCCCGAGGAATAAAAAAAGTAGTAAAAGAAGCTAGTTCTGGAAAGTAGAGTTGTTGGGGAACTATTTGAAAACTCAATATTAAATTTTGCTTTGGTTGTAAGATATAAAAATTGAACATATACGATTTGTCCAAAAGTCTAGAGAATGAAGTCGTAAAGAGAAATGTATAGAAAAAGTATGTACATCGAGTTAGTAATTTTCATAATATGACTCTCCTGCATCGCAACTCCGCTTCCATCTCTTTTTTTTTTCAGTTTTCATACATACACTGGTGGTCGGCACCTATAAGGTGTTCAGGTACTCAGTTAAAGCAGCTTGGACCACATCAATCATCCCAAAATGATGTGCGTTCAGACTTTTTACTATTCCAAGGAATAAAAAAGTAGTCAAAGGAAGTTAGTTCTGGAAAGTAGAGTGGTTGGGGAACCGTTAGCGACGCTGTGTTACTGCCTTTACTATTTGTAAGGTAACTAAGTTTTCCCGTGAAGGATCATTAAAGTTGGGGTAATTTTCTACAAATGTAGTAGACCTTAATCCTCAAATATTCTAATTTTCTGCTTAATGTTTAGTGCTCACTGTTTATTCCTCAAGCACAAACTTCTTCTGTACCATATTTGTTCGTATCGAAGAAGACAAGAAAAAATGATTTAAGACTTTTAACACGAAAAGTTTGGTATAAAAAAGTAAGAATTACAAAATATGCTCTGGATTTTGATGTTCATAATATGAGTGAAGAATAAATGGGAGTGAAATTTAGAAATTTTTAATAAAATACTTAGTTCAAGCTAGCAAAAAAAAATCAGATATTCTTAGATGAAAACCAAAATACGTTGTCATGATAAATATGATTAACATTTATAATATAAAAATTTGTTCAATAAACCATTTTTTTAGAATATTTAAAAGACATGCATATTTTTTTTAAAAAAAATGTACAATGGCGATAATGAACAAAGTTATTTTAAAAGCGTATTAATTACTGTATATCAAATTTAAAGTACCTAATAAAATTGAATATTTTTTATTACTGTCTCTTTTAGTGTAAATCCTTTCACTGTGTCACCTTTCAAAGTGATTTTCCAATGGTTAGTATTTTTAATAATAATAATAATTATATATATATACATACGGTGCGGCTCAAAAGTTTATGCACAAGCTAAATATTTTATTTTATTAAAATGAATATTGTAAGAATCGTACATGGGATTATTTTGAAATTTTACACGCATGTGAAAAACTGGGTCACCAATTCATGAATCAAAATTGGGAAGAAAATAATAGAAAGAAAAATAATATACCATAAAAAAGACAATTTGTGATATCGCAAAAGTTTATGCTCAAAAATAAAATATTCATATTTCACAAAGCACAGAATTCCTTTTGTAGTCTATGATATTTACATTGCTCCTGATGAAATTGTACACTCAGTTTTCTATCGGTAACATCACATGTTGTAAGCTTCCCGGAACGTATTTACTCCATACCTTCTCCATCGCTGACCCCAGTTCTTGTGTGTATTGTATATATATATATATATATATATATATATATATATATATTTATAATACTGCTTACTATTATTGTAGGCATCACGTGAGAGGTTACCCAAATATTCTTTTTATCTGATTGAGTTCTAGTCGGAGTGCTGGCCAATTCATAACACTGATATTTTGAGATTTTTGAAAGGTTCACGTGTTATAACGGGAAGAGTCTATTAATTTGTTTCCTTGCTGAATTTCTTTGTTGGGATCACCTAGGAGCTCAAGAAGCAAAAACAGAATTTCTTGATAATTTTCAGAAATCCATCGGGTATTTACGGAGTAAAGAGTTGTTTATCCACATTGTAGACAAAATCACCTCATAACAGGAACGAGTCACCATCGGTATGCTGCTCGGTATGCTGTTCAGATCTTTTCTCAAGTTCCTCCAAAAGAATCAGAACTCATTTGGACTACCCTAATTCTATTATTTTTTTTATCAGAAAAAACAACATAGATCCATTCTCCATGATAACACATGTGTGGTTTTACCCATTCAAGTCTTGTTTTTTGTGACACTGTTCCAAAAAATAAATTAAAAAAAAAAACTTAGGAATAAGCAAGTCGAATGTAAGCAAATGAAGTCAGTAAGGTGGTTTTTGGTGCACATGTACGTGATACTTTTTTTTATCTGCAGAAGATTTTCGTGCCTGGCAGACGAACTCTGAGAGTGGAAATATAAATGAATATAGTCGGAATTTCGTTTCTAAAAAATTTCAATTAACTACAACAACTCTACTGCGTCACTTAGTATTCACTACTGTTTGAATCTTATCGATTGCTTCCATTTGGAAATTGTCAAATTTTTTCCAAAGAAGGTCCTTATAGTTCTTTATTTATTGACGTTCTCCCGACGACTGACATCTTCTGCAGGCAGGGAAAAAAATCACACATGCGCTTTACGTTCGACTACCTGAGCGCACCATATTGCACTTTCCTAGCATTCAAGCAATTCTTGTGTTGTTGAAAGTTTGCTTAAGTACGATAAATTTTGGTAAGAAAACTTTTCAACATAATGTTATGAATTCACGAAGGTAAAATATTGCACTTGCGAAGAAGCTTCATTTGAAAGTAATTTAAAATGGCTATTATTATTTAATAAATACTTTCTGTCGCGTCTTTTTTTTTCATTTAAAAAATTTAAATGACTATATTTTTTTTATTTGCGCATTACTAGTTACTTTAACTTTCTATATTTCAATAAAATATAATTAAGAATTAGTTTATCTCGAATCTATCTCTCGAAAAAACTCTTATTAATATTATTATTTTTATTCTCTAGGCATGTGAAGCATTATGTGGATAGAATTGTCTTGATACTCCCTTATGTAATTTATTGTAGACATATTGTTAAAACAATACGAGTATTTTGAAATAAATTGTATTTTTTCAATAAAAGAAGTTATAAAATTGTGTATAGAGTCATTCTTATTCTTGTGTTTAAAAAAGAAGTTTTTATGCTTTCAGTATAATAATGACCATAAAAGAGATGCCTGAAATATTTACATTTAATGACATTTTGCTCTGACTTTCATTACATTTCAGTGTTACATGACATTTATAAGAATGCAGCTAAATAATAAAATGAGCTATACCAAAGCTTTCATTCAGAGTTATTGTATTCAAATGCAATTGATCTTATATTTACCTCCTCTCATCTCCCGAGAGATAGGCAACACACATGTACTTTCTTTGTAAAATGCCTCTTTTAAGATGGCGCACAGATGGCTCATCATGAATATCTCTCGACAAAAATGTGGTTCCTCTCTACGTTGTTCGTTGGTTGGTTGGCACACGGTACATTTCTCTCGGGAGTCATTAAGCCTTATCCAAAATTTAACGCAATAGAGTATTAAAGTTTTTCTCTCACATGTCAAAACGAAAGTCCGGCTCTGCTCCTTACACTTTATCATACGGGTTTCGAGCGTATTTACCTTCGACTAATCTTTTGGACTTTGCTATGCAGTTATTTAATTTGAAAACTTCTAATTGTGAATGCAGTGTGAATACTGTAAATTAGAATAGGTATACAAAAATGCAATGAATACGATTAACTCCGATAGCATTGATAAGATGTCATGAATTTAAAGTTTAGATAGAGAAAGAAAGAAAGCAACTGAGAGAATGGTATGAGCAACTAGACATGTTCTTACTGTGAATAAAAAGGGATTTAAACATTTTATAGCGAGTTATTTTTTTCAATTATTTTTCTTTTGAAGAGACAGGGAAATCGTCGCATCAAAGAAAGCTTTTCAATGTATGTGCAACTTGTGCAACTTAAGATGCGTAAAATGAGACATTTACTTACGACTTCATAATAAAAACTGCTTTTACGAATTTCATCAAAAATAATCTTTTTTTTCCTATTACGATCATCTTAAAATTTCAACTGTATGGCAACTATTTTCAGGTACCCATTTAAGTATTATACAACTAAATCATTTTAAAAGTTTGAAATGTTTTTTTCTTATTTTTCTATTTAACAATGACATTTAATAAAAATAACACTAAATTTATTTAGAAAAATTTTGCAGTTTTTATTAGGATCTAATGATGTTAAGAAAGTTACCCAATTTTTAAAAATTTATTCCTCATTATGCGTTTATAAAAACGCATTCGCTAGGGTTTTGTTGATTTACATCGCATAGAATGTTTCACGAGATGAAATTTTCACGAGTCAAGTTATTAACATCAAATCCTAACAAAAATTCAGTTGCGTGTTTTCCATATAATTCAAATAATGCTTTTGATTAATAGTTTATTAGGATTACAATAGAAGTAGCACAAGAGCTAATGGAGGACGGCCTCATTGTTTTAAGATACGTCAAATGAAAAGAACGACTTTTGAGTTTCGCAAATTGAAAGAACATACCAACACAGAAGTCATTCCTGCTATTTGAATAATATCCTTAATTAAGAAGCCCGTCGCCAGTAATTTACACTGTGATAATCCCACTTTGCTATTTAGAGTATGATCTATTGAAAATCACTGAGTCAATTCAATAAATAGATAGCCAAGCAAATCCTTAAACTATGTTTATACTGTACTCTTAATTTTTTACGCATGAGCCCTTTTCCAAAGCATTCAGTAAGAGCATATGTACCAAAATTTAAGGACATAAAGGATTATTGATAAGTACTAAGATAAACTATTTAAAAAATTAAGTTAAAGTCACATTAGATTCCTAATTTAATTAACACTTCTGAAATTTATTAATTCAATATTTATAAATAATGCTTAATGCTTTTTATGGATTTGTGTCAATAAATAAAAAAAAGAGACAGGCAAAATCGGAAAAATATAACACACGATAAAGACGGATTTTTTTTATTAAGCAAATGATAGTATTATAATTCATACAATTTAAGAAACGACAAATAGGAAATGACGACGCAGATTAGTTTTATGGAGATGCTGTTCGACAGAGAGAGATGTTGATTGCAGGAAGAGAGAGGCGCTCCATACATAGATGTTTCCGAAGCAGAGGAGCGAATAGAAAAAGACGACGCAGATTAGTCAGAATGCTGGGCTGGCGAAAAGTGGAGATGATAATTGTAAGAAGAGTGTTGCTCCTGCATGGATGTTTTGGAGACCAGGAAGGGCAGAATGAAAAAGACGGCCTGGAGTGATTTCAGGAGTTGCGATCTAACGAAAAACGCAATACAATAATGAGGAAGAGTGTTCATGATGTTTATTATGGCGCAGAATTGTTCAAAGCAGGAGTTGTGTTCCGAAGAGAAGCTTTAGAAGAACAAGGAGGAAGTTTCCAAGATGCTGTTATCAGGAATCAGTGTTTCATCGCAAATGGATACTTTGGAAGCAATAGAGCGGATAGGAAAATGGCCTTACAGATTTGTCTGAAATTAGCAATGAGAGGCACTTTAAGGGCTTAAAGTAAACGTTTGTGATGCTCAAGGTGTAAAATGGTGATGCACCTCAAATAATTGCTTTAGAAGTAGAGAAATGAAGATGCTGATGATGGTGTAGATTCTTTTAAAGGAATCGTTATCTGGCGACGAGAGTTATTTGAAGAACCAATAGGAAACTTCCTTGATGTTAAAAACGGGAAGCAAATGTCGCTTCTCTAAAGATGACTTGGGAACAGATGAGCAAAAGAGGAAATATGTGCATATTCTTTTAAATCATTTTTGTTTAAAGACCGGATACATTGAATGAGTGAAGAAATGAAGGACTCCATGTTTATATTGTAAAGCAAATGTTTTTCCTAGAAGAAATGCTGTAAAGGCAGAGGAACGGATGGAAATATGACAAACGTAGTTCTTCCAAAGGCGGTTATATTCGACGGAGTGAGACATTCGTTGTTCAATGAGGAAATATCCACTATGGTTTAAGCTCGAAGGCACTGTAGCACCATGGATAAATGTTTTATCAGCAGAGAAGCAAAGAGGAAGATTAAGGCTTTTATTTTTCTGACGCATGTGGATGCAGTTTCTGATTCTTCTGAAGCAGGTCAACACAGGCTCTGATTCTTCTGAAGTGTTGAAAGAACGAAAAGGTAACGTGCTTGAGTTTGCTAATTTTAAGCAAGTTTTTCCCCCAAAATTAAATGCTTTTGAGGCTAAGGTGTGGGTAGATAGATGACGATGTACATTCTGACGAAGTTGTTGTTTGACAAACAGAGTCATTAGAAGCTCGAAATGAAGCAGAGGGGGGAAATGGAAGATGCGGGCTGTGATTTTTATGAAGTAGGTCATGTATGATGCTAATAAGCTTTGTATGGATGACAATCGAAGATGAAACTTCTACAATGTTGATAATTTGTGAAACGACGAAAAAGTTTTTGAAAGCAGATGAGGAGAAATGAATATTGTTTCTCTAATTACCCTAAACTTAATCCAGCATTGAAGCACGAGATATAGTTTTAAAATAGAATAAAGAAGAGAAAAATTACAACAACAATTCACCGAGTGTTAAGTTATGTAGTTTACAAAAAGGTGACAAAATTCCTCAGTATCAATGAATTTGAAGCAGATGTCGTATAATGGAAAAAATTATGTAAGAATAAAAAATTAATAAAAATTTCTTCCGATGCAAATGTTTTTTGGAAAAGTTTTTGAGATGGACAAGCTTTGGAAATTTCTTCACTAAAATTTGAGTTGTTTCTTTGTGAAGAGGAGGTGCATTAGCTTTGGAAAGATGGGAATATTTAATTAAACTAATTCTTACTATTCCATTTTGCTGTATTTGATTTCACCCTTCCACCATTTTAAGAACTTGAAACAATTGAAATCCTCCTTTTTTGAGTTTGTTCCATTTCAGAATGATAATGTGTTTTATTTTTGCGGAGACCCTCCACACACTTAGCTACAATAACGTCATCCTTTTTTTACAATGTGTATTGCATGCATTGTTATTACAAATCCACTCAACAAACTTGGGAGAGATGAAGTCCTCCTCTGTGCTTGGTTTCTTCATTTTCAAATCATTGTCCTTACCATTCTTCATAAGCCATTCAATAAACTTGGGAGAGATGAAGTCCTCCTCCTTGTTCGTTTGCTCCATTTTAGATCCATTGTCCTTATTATTCTTCATAAACCACTCAATAAACTTAGGAGAGATGAAGTCTTCTTATTTTTGCGTTTCTTTCACATCTGAATTACTATTATTATTTTTGCTGAGCTCATTATCGAATTTTGGATAAACAAAGTCTTGCAACTGAGATCCGTTTTCCTCTTTTTCGTCTGTAAATCTTTGATATCCATCCCTATTAATGTAATAAAAAAGAAATTTAAGTAAATGGTAAAATTTCCCATAGTTAATTGGTCTATAATGTAATTATATAATTTCTCAGCATACTATATTTAAGAGAAATTGTTGGCCAGATAAAACTGTTTTATATGATTTCCAGTCAAATAAAAAATGTTACATGTTTAGATGAAATATTATGTCATATATTTGTAACAAATACTTCATTATTTATTAATAGTAATATTGTGATTTTTCACTGAGACAAAATCAATTGTCCTTATTTTGATATAAAATAACATTATAAACATTAAGATAAATATCCTTATTGCAAAATAATATTGAATAGTTTGAATATTCTTTTCCCAAAATGACTGGGACAGACTTAGAAAAGATTATATGAAACACCATTTTATGACAATATCTCTTTCCGATCTTTTTGTCTTAAATTTCTTCGATTCCTTCTTGATCAAACTCATTTCTAATATGAGAAAGAAATTTGTATCTGGAAATATCATCACACTGACTTTGATGATATTTCCAGATTCGTAAGTCTTATTATTAACCTGTCTGACATCGATATAAAACTATTTGATATATGATTTTATTGGAATACAAAAATGTTTAATCAAATATATATATATATATATATATATAATGATTCAAATGGTGTTAAGAGAAATCTTTTTATCCGAAGTTGTTATGAAAGAACTTATTAACCACTCAAATAGAGGTTCAATTGAGGTTTGTGAGTTATTAAAATGATAAGAGTAACTCAATGAAAATTTAGAACTTCTACGTGTAAATCTTTGCAGTATTGCTTGGATGCAATTTTAGCCCATATCTTATTGACGGAGATAAAATATCGCAAATAAATTCTCTGAATTGATAACCTTTTTAATGCAATCCTGTTAGAGCCTATTTTAATTCAAAAATTCTTTTACCGTGATTTGGCACCGTTTCGTTTCCGTCGCTAAGGACCTGGGCTAAAATTGTCTTTTTCCTAGTATTTAGAGTGATGTTAAGTACTTGGCCAAATAACTTAATATTGTATTCTTGAAGCAAAACATTTAAAATACACTAAGAGAAGAAATTCTATGTAATATATAGAAAACATTGGCATCCATACAAAGCCAAACAAATTTTGCTTTTAATAAGATCTGTAATTAAAATTATTGAGATATTTTAAAATTACTAATCTCATAGAAATAAACACAAGAAAAATGAAATTGCATTCTCACCAACAAGACAAAATCCAGTTCAGGAGATCCATCTTCATTTCGGGATATTTAGAAACGATTCACTAAAGAAAAAGAATTTAAAGTTCCTATCTAAACAATAATCAACTTCAAACTGAAGAGTAAAATACACAATACCAAAATCAAATTGATTTTCAAAAAATCGCATTTTCACCTGAAGAAAGCAAAATCAATTATGACAGAACTAAACAAAACTTTTATGTTGCTAAACACACACATATGCTTTATTGCTTGTAATATAATTCAGCCACATTATAACACAATACTTCGCCACAAAACTTTATTTATTTCAACAATAGTATTCAGTAATTAACTCTTATGTTGTTATCCATTGCTGCCTGTTTCCTACGCAAAGTGTTAAAGATCTTGGAAGAGTATATGATAAGAAAATCACTTTGAAACATATCGGTTATTAATAATCACTTGAATAAGCTTTATACTTGAAAATGAACTAATGTTCGATAAAATTCTTTTCATCATTTTGTGATTTGAAAAGCACAGATATTAATTAAAACTTTATTTAATGTCTCAATGCACAACCATATACATACAAGCCAAACCAAGTAAAATCCCCAATTTTTTTTAAAAAAAAGTATATATAAACCATCTGCATAAAGATTTAAGACAATTTTAAAAACTAATAACGTAAATAAAAATTCACACACTTTACTATCTTAATATTGTTATTTATTTTTACTTTAGGACTACATTTCCACTTTATTTAATTTCTTGACTTTTTTGAATGAAGTTTTAATAAAAAAGATCACCATGGCCAAATTGATGCGACGCATTATTGTGATACCTGAACTTCAAAAAATTCCGGTATTCTGAAAAGAAAGAAAAATACCTAAGTCTTAATTGAAAAGTTTTTAATGGCTATGAAATTTACCATAATCTGTTACAAGATATCTTGAGGCTTTTAAAATTGTAATTATAGTATTTTATATATATAAAGCAAATCTTGTTATATTTATATACGTGTAAGTGATTGTGAAGAAATCGCACTACCTTCTTTTATTCTTTGCAACTTTCTTTCCTATTTTCGACATACTCTATTCTTAACACTGAAACAAAATGAGCATTTTAACTGCAACTGTCATCGTCGCTTTGCAAACTAGGTCGCAAACTATAATAGCATTCACGAACTAGGCACTAGCATTCACGAACGACTGATAGCAACCTAAGCTTAATTCCTGGGCTTTTCCGCTTTCTGGAGCATTTACGCCAACGTTTGCTGTTGGTTACTCTTTTGGCACATGGGTCTTTATTAGGACCCTGTTTGTGAAATTTATTCATAAATGACATGCCACATTATGCGCTCCCAACGTTCAGCATGTATGCAGACGACACAGCTCTGCTCGCAGTCTTTGAAAATTCTCATTCTGTTACACATATACTTAATAAGCTCGTAATCTTACTTAAAAGTTTTCTTTTCCAATCACTCGAAAATTTCATCGAATGTTAAAATATCACCAGCTGTTCCTTTTACTATGAAAAGAAGATCCATAACTCTCCACTCTTTATAACACTCAAATCTCGTGGTCCAGTTCTACTAAATATCTAGGTGTTATCCTAGACAAAACACTAACATGGAAACATTACTTTACTTTCTTGCATCAGTTCAAGCGTTTTGTGGGACAATATGCATAACATTCAATCGACTCATTTATTTACTTTTCTATAAAAGATGGAATACATGTGTCGATTTTTTAAAAAGGATGTGTACATTATTTAAGTAAATATGGATTAAAAGTGATGCCAATGATTTCTTGGGATGCGAAGTACGTCATAACCAGGGACTCGAAAGGAAAAGGAAAACTATCACTGGACAAAAATAAATTAGGTACAACCTATTTGCATCTCACATTCTTATTATTGTGATTCCCATTCCTAACACGGATACTTTTGGAAATGCCTTCGTATGTTTTTGATATTTATTTTATATACATTTTGCATTTCTAATTTTATTTTATATACATTTTACATTAATGCATCTCAATAAGTACATATTTTTGTTAAAATATTTATGTTATTGTAATTTTAGCTTAGCTCGAACTTAAGCAGGTTCTCAAGTAAACTACAAAGCTGAGTAAATAAGAAATAAAGTGTACGTTTGAGACTTTTTTAACTAAAAAAACATTGAAACAGGGGGAAGGAGCTTTATTCTTTATTCTCAAAAATAAAAAATATCATTTTATTAAATGTATTTGCGGACCCAATTAAATGTATTTGTGGATGGTTCGTTGATTTCATCGTTTTAATCAGAAATCGTATCAAAAATTGTTTCTTCTAATTATTTACACATTTTCCATTTGAAATTAAGAATTAAATGCAAACGGAAACATTTGAAAATTCTTCTTTAAGAACGCAAATTAACACAAAAAATATTGAATTTGGTTTTTGGTTAATTTTTAACACCTGTTGATATAAAAGATAATAAATATAAGACAGATAAACTAGTAGATTCAGTTTTTCATCATCTTGAGTTTCTGCGGTTATATACTTGGTTTATAAAGCCCTTTCTTTTGTGAGCATATATATTCATAGAAATTAACTCATTAAAAATCTGTGAAAATATTTTGAAGCAATTAGGAGCTATTAAAAGATGAAAATCCAGAATCCTTACTTTTCATCAATATGCATCTATATCATTTAAGAGAAAAAATTATTAGTAATGCATAAAAAAAACGTATTTTTGAGATATAAACATGTCACTTGGCATCTACAACTGTGATTTTGGATCTTTGAATGGAATAATAGAGAGAGATTTATGAATTCTGGGTGCAGTCGAATTTTTCGTATATTTTTATTACGTACTCGTACATACATTGGTTCTCTGTAAAATTCATTTTTGGCTCAGCGTTTTCTAAGTATTTCAATTTATTTTTGAATTGGTACGTAAAATCAAAATGAAACGGCAACCTCATCTCAGAACTTATTTAATTATTTAAAACGGTTAATCCAGAAATTAATGTTTTTATGATTAATCAACTAGGTTGAATGATCTAATCCTATCAAAAAGTTCAGAGAAGAGGTTCCAATCACAAATGAGAACGTAGAATAAAGAATTAGAACAATTATTTAAATGAAAATACTACCTATTGGCGCATTCATTTAGTTTATTGAATCAAACATGCAATGACCCTCAATGGTTGTTTTCACGTGTAAATTATGAGTCCAAGAGGGACTATCCCAAATTAAAACTAACAATATCATGATCTTGGAAGCCGCGTATTAAAGAGAAGAACAGTATTTTCTAGTACTTAAAATAAAGATCTGGAAAATATATATATATGAGAATAAATCAGTAACTGATATGCTGATATCAGAGTTCGAGAATTATTAGTAAATTACTTCAAAACATATCAATAGGTGACTAGGACGGCTTACTGATGGTAAAATATGGGCCCATTACTATCAGTCATAATGACAAAGAATCATTCTTCCCCACTTCACCATTATCTTAAGAATTCACATTTAAAAAAAAAGTTAAATAGTACTTAAAAATCTTGTATAAAACTATTTCTTCTGAATAGAAATTTATTTGGAATTATAACTTGCTCTAATTTTAAATTCCAATGTATGATTGATCTGTGTGGTGGTAATTATATATTGTAATATTTGTTTGGAATTTTCCTATAATTAAATTTTTCAACTTACCTTGTTCACTATTGTTTCTAAGGTAACTTTTCTAGCTCACCTTTCAAAACTTGTCATTCGGTCAATTTTTGTCGAATTTCTTTTCCGACTGAAAATGACTTGATAAAGAATTCAATAACTATTTTAATATGAATATATGTCGATGTAGTTATTGGTAAACACTTTTAAGCTATTATTAAATGATTCGATTATATAGAAATGAAATAAAATTTTATCAAATATTTTTGTTTATATATTCGAACAATACAATAATAAATATATATATTCAATACACAAGGAAAATCTGATTGCATGACATTAACCATGAGAGTAAAGTTTTTTTATAATTATGAGACACGAAACAATTATTAACCACATAGCACAAAGTTATTTCTTCACTCCCCTTTAGAAAATATTACAAATAAACAGTAGCAAAAAGGCACAATCTTAGCACATATATTTCTCATATCTATCAACACTAACATAAACATTTGTTTCAGAAAAATATAAAACAGCACAAGCGATAACGATTGATACATGATTCTTAAGACTCAGAATAAGTTTAACAAATTTCAGGTTTCGGTTAAATATTGTTTTCACAAGTATTTTTTTTTTTCAAAAATACAATACTTGTGGACTTCGTAAAGACTTAAGAATAAATTTCTTAGCATTATACTGATTAAAATAAATGAATAGGTTTTCTGAATTGAAAAATTTCTGATAAATAAACATTTACTTTATGTATAATAATGAAATAAATCATGTGGTACTTGTTTCAAAATTTTATTAACGTTATATCGTGTAATTCTGTTTTTTCCGCTAAAGAATTTAACAGATACTTGAAAAAAATAAAATTTCATTTCTGAGATGTGTTTAGAAAGAAAAACCACCTAGAAGAACGTAGTTTTACATTTTCTTTTCAATTTGTTAACGCGCCCCTTTCGAATTGCCACTCAGCAGAAAGTAAACAAACTTTTTCGGTTCCATTTTTGTCCACGAAAAACTTTTTCTCCAAATGGTACAAATTAAAATTTAACAAGAAAAACTACACAATATTTTGCATAAATAATGCACAGAATAATATATAACAGAAAATTACTACATTGTAGCATGACAAGAAAATTAAATACAATAAAACTCATTTTTTAAAAACTTTTAAAATGCATATTTTTGAAGCGAAAACTTTTCTAAAAGAAAGTGCTTCTAAATACTACAACTCTAAGTGAGCAGCAAAAACTTTCTAAAAGTTTAAAATTGCAAAAAGAAAAAAGAAAGAAAAAAGAAAAAAAAGTTTTTCTTTTCAGAAAAGTTTTTTTTTTTTTTTTTTTTTTTTAAAAAAAGATTTTTTTAATAAAAAATAAAGTTTAATGCCTTACCCAGAAGCGGCGACAATCCCTTGATTTTTAAGTGCTGGGGCCAGCAAAAGTAAAATACAAAGCATCAACGAAGCAATCATCCCCTCTTTCATACTTGTTACGCCATGGAGCAAGACCCGAACTCATGAAGTGCCTTTAGACCTAGCGCTCCAGTTTCCGGAGCAACGTGCGCGCAGGAAAGTTTTTCTTCCTCCCAGCTTAGACCAGGTAATGCCGCAGCACACCCATTCGCAAGCCCTTTACCCCAGTCCAGATTCCGATGTGTTGCACGTCGTGTTCTAACCTTCCTCGACACACAAGGTATTCGATTGTTGCCCTGCCCTGTTTGGTCTCCAGATATGTTACCCATTGAAAGAAAACTGGTCATGCGTTACGGAGAGACCTTATGCTAGAGATGCGTTGCGCTTTTTGAGACGAAAGAAGTTTTGTAATTGTTTCTGAACAAGAATATAGATGAACAAATGCGAGGACAGGTGAGTCAATGAGCTGAGATATTCTCATAGATACAAACGACTTATGTTCTTTGGTATTTTTATGAACAATAAAAATTTAATTATTTGCTTAGATGACTTAGCTCATTAGGCCATTGACACCGGCCTACGTGAATATGCTCTCATAACGAGCGACATATCGTCTCGATGATAGCATAAATTACCTTCTGACGGGTATCATGTTACATTTGAAACTCAAACGTTAGCAGGGGTAGAAGTACTCACTACGTCGTACGCAAACACTGTAGTTATTAACAGCATTCTTCTACAGCTTTTATAATTTTAATATGCTGTTATTAATAAGCAATTTTCAAAAATTATTACGCATTGAAATATTGAATCGATATTTTTGAATTAATTGTCAAACACATTGAGAGAAGTTCTTGAGATAGTACGAAAGACAAACAATACTCAATTTCATCTATTCAAAAGTATTATCTATTTAAAAATTTTATTCAGTTTAAAAAGTCTGACAAAATCTGACAGAAACAAATCTCATTGATATGCAAAACGTATGAATGAAACTTGTTTATATTTTTAATTCAATTGTTTGACGCATACAATTTCAAAGCTTATCAGCATTATGTAAACTACGGGAAAAATTATGTATTTAAACTATGGAACTATAGTTTTGGTTTCATATTGAAAAAAAAAACAGTCTATGAATAAGATAAAGTACTCCATTTGATCTTTTCAAATGCATTATCTATTTAAAGTTATCTTTATATCACTTAAAAACTTCTAACTATAGACAGTGTTTTATTAATTTACATATTTTGACACACAGTTTCCGATGTTGTCCTCTAAACTTAATGCATAGCTCTGTAATCGTAAATTTTAACAAGTTACTTTATAGATTATTTACATTTAAGAAATTGCGATCATTCAATTCATTGTTCACATTGATTCACATCATTGATTCACAGAATTTCATTGATCAAAATGATTCATTATTCATTGCCTACAGTCAAGCAAGTGTCCGTTGGAGAGAAAGAGGCAGTCAGAACTACTAAGGCAGGCGCTGAGCCACTTGTCAACCATATAGATTAAAGTCGGTGAAATCTAAGTCTTGTTTCTGACAAAGCAGTGTTTGCATTCATCGAATTTGGAAATGTGGTCTTCAGAACAGCTCGCTAAAATCAAATTCTGCGTTTGGCTAGAGAAATCCCTATCAGAGGCCCTTGAGGGTGCTGAAGAATGCATACATAAGTGATAGGATGAAAAGGACAAAGTTACGGCCTCACAAGCATTGAAGATGAGTAAGCGCTCCACCGCTTAACAAAGAAACAAAGACAAAGAACTTCACGTGACAAACACAAATTGTTGTTGTCAACAAAGAACTTCACGTGAAAATTCTTAGACAGCTGCAAATGTAATAAGATGAAAACACCTGAAAAACTGACGAAAAACGGTTGAATATTTTTGTGTGTGTGGCAATATCCCGACACATCGGTCGCTGATTGTGAAAACGTACCTTGAAATACACATAGTTACCACTCTGGAGCAAACTTCCTATTCTCCTGCCTTAGCACCAGCAGAATTTGATATGAAATCAAAGAATGAAAATGAAATTAACCCTTTGATATGAAAATAAAATGGAATTTTATGATCAATATAACGATATATAATGACCTTTCACAGGCGTCATTTTATGTCAAGTGGTTAAAAAGACACCATCTTATTGATTCAGAAGAAGTGATGAAAAATGAGAAGAAAAATAGAAGGAATTTTTCTATAATGGTTTCCCTGTATGTTTTGAACAGTTACATTAGGGGAGGAGTTCTGATTGATTGAATGTTTATTAATGTCACACTGATGTGCAACACGAAGGCTATTGTCCAACAGATTTACCGTGAAACAGCATCAGTACTCAAACTCCATCGAACTCGAAACAACTCCATCAGTGAGTTTGAACCAGTGGTGTATTAATGCAACAGGAGAGTATTTTGAAGGAAAATTAGGTAAAAATACTGAAAATAATTTTAATGAAAGATTTTTTTTATCAATTTAGGAACTTTACGATCCAATTAGTAAGTATACTCATACAAAAGTAAAATTATAATCTTGCAATTCAGAAAGAATATTTGTTTATTTTGAGGATCCTTCTTTAACGTCAATAAGAAGAAAAAAAAAGTCATATACGTCGTAGTTTTTGCAACAAAAAGCATACTTTTTTTTACCATCAATTTAAATTTCATTCAGTAAATGGACAATTTTTATCTTTTACATATTTTTTTAGAACATGCCTTTGCACTATTTTGACCTCAAGCTATTTTCCATCACCGTCTTATGAACGATATTTGTGCTGTTATTGCGATTTTAGTGGTTATTTCAAAAATCTAATTGATCAATGATACTTTAAGATTCAGGATGTTTCAATTTGTCTTAAAAATATAGAAAACCAACTTCAGGTAGTATCAAATAATTTGCCAAATTTTGTAAATTTTTTTTAATGATTTTGCCCTTATTTAACTTTGAATAGTGCGGTTGTCTTTCTTATCTATAGTAAAGGTTTCCCATAGTTACTATTGTTTTATGAATGAAACTTTGGATAGCTCTTCGATTACAGTTTTACCGCTATTTTTATCTTTCAACTTATTAGATTTATCAATATCAACTGATAATTCTGATGAAATTATCTATTTATGATTTTTTGTCAATACTATTTTAAGCCATTGTTTATTATGTCACATGTTTACGCTTAATCACTATTAAGTAAATTATCAATAAAGTGATAGCTACGTAACCAAAGATAATATAAATATACCACAAAACTAACTTTTTGTATTTTATGCCTAAATTACATTTCTAAAATGTTATTTATTTTCTTTATTTCAATTCTGTGCGGATTAATTTTAACTCTGTTCAGATATTCACACTGGAGGCAAAAATGTAGTCGGTTGATTCCTGGAAACAATATAGGATTCTTTAATATCTTCGGGGATTTGAAAGAAACGTTCATATTCTTGACGTCAAATTTTAAACATGATATACATCACTGTAAGTATGTAAATGATCTGATATCTAATTGAAGTAATTTTCTTTTTAAATTTTCAAAACTGTAATTTAGTCTTAAGACAACGCAGAAGTTTTCCGCAGGGAGGAAGAAGTTCATTTTATGCCAAGTATAATTTATTTTCCCTCTGTGACGAATCGCTGTCATTGTGATTGGAAGACATCGTTGTCCAATAATAATCAGCCAAAATTTTTATCCAATTTATTAAATCTTTGAATAAATGATATAAAAAATAGATTAGTATTGTGGAGTGATTAACTAAATGTGTGACCTTAACCAAATGTTATAATGAAAAATTTTGCTTATATTGTTAAATCTAAATAGAAGATAACTTTAATAAACTGCATCCGATTGAAGTGTACTTCAATTGACCGGATTTGAGTTAGGTATGCATTCTCAGTACATCGCCTCACAGTAGTTCGAAACAATATAGCGTTCCTGTGACTCCTTCTTTTTTCTTTATATTCTTCCTCCTATTCACTACACTTATTATTATGCAGTAAGGTTCATTTACATATATTACGGTTCTTTCACATGGTGAGGTTTTTCATGTCAAAGATCATAATAAAACAACCTCAGAGCTTAGCGAAAGGGAAATGCGCTTGAGAGCCCGTTCCAACTTTTTAAAATTAAAAGTCACATTTTAACATTGAGGTATCGATATATATACATATATGCTTATGTAAAGAAAAATATTTTTATTCACATAAATAATTATGTACAAGCAGTTAATAATTAATCGTTATAATAATTAAAAGCTGTGTTAATAGCATTTGTAAGTCGTGTACTTCATCTTAGGTACACCTTGCATATTTTAATTTTTTATATTAATACTGTGCGATATATAAAATTTAGCATCATTGTTTCAAATAAAAAATATATCCATTATGTATAAGAAATAATGTCAGTTTAGAATGTGAAAAACATCAGTATTGTCAGTATTATCAGTGAAAAACATTAGTATCTTGTGAAAAGCGCAAATACACATATCTGTCTCTATGGCATAACGCGTTTTTTTCTAAATCTCAAAATTCAGATTATTGATGGTTTCTTAATCAAATTTTCATAAATAATACTGCAAAAAACAGTAACATACAAATTCTCCTAAATAATTAACGAATCTCTGTCTTTACATTAACAACAAATTCAAAACTAGCAAATTTTCTAGCCGTTTAAGGTTTTGATTAACTTAAGGTTTTTCCCAATATTTTTAAAAATTTTGTATTTCAATGTCAAAATCGTTACCTTCGTGTACAATACTTTTATGAAGCATGTGAAGAATCAAAAAATGAAATGGTATATCTGAGGCATTTCTTTTATGTCATCATCCATCCGTATGGATGCTTATAAATTAAGTTCCTGTAAAGCATAAAATAACGCAACATCATATTTCCCCCACAATCTTGTTTAAAACTGAACTGAACAAAATGGCTTCCTAACACAAGCTTTAACTCAATCAATGTATTTTGGTAACAATTTTGATAAAAAAATTAATATTTTATATTTATATTTATATTTACGAAATATTCATTTTTGTTTATATTCATTTTTATGAACACTGATGTTTATGAAACATTTCTTTTCACTGATATTTTTATGTATATTTATATTTATAAAAGATCATTTTTATTATTATTCGTGCCCTTATTATAACTTTTCAACAAATTAAGATTTACAAAGTAAGTTTTTGCAAAACATAAAATTCCATAATATATTTCCAGTTTTCTTTTGTATATGTTGAAATGAACAAAATGGCATAGCCAAATTTAATCACACTAAGATCCCCAGGTGATATTTCATGGGATTTCTTTTTATGGAGGAACGTCAACGACACTATTTATACACCCCTGATGCTGAAAACACAGAAATTAAAAGAACGAATTTGTGTAATACTAGGAACCATTGACAGTGTGATTCTACGAAATGTGTGAAACGAACTTAATTGTCGATTAGATGTTTGTCATGTATATATATATATAAGCTCTCATACAACTTGAAACAAGCAGGTTCCACTTTCATTTTTCATCGTTGAAAGTAAATTTTTTGGTTCAATTTCTGTGTTCTGTTTTCACTACGTGTATTGAATATTGTCCGATCGAAAAACGTTGAATTTATTTTCATCAGATAGAAACACCCTACGTCTAAAAGTCTGGGTTTCGTTTATGTAATTTATAGTTAAGTATAATTGTATAATTTCTAAATCGTCTTCTTCACAAACATTCTTTTTTGGTGCAACACGGTTTCGTGTTATTGTTTTATTTCTTGATCGCCTCAATGTCGTGATTCGATGTTTTCATGAGCAGAAACATGAAGAAATCGCACGGAGGTTGAAACGTATTTTCATGAGCATTGCTCTTCAATTAACCTTTGGTAGCTACTTTACTGCGGTATTTGAATTAAGAACCTTGCTTTGTGGAAGAAAATGCATTTTGTAAACTAATGTTACTATGTAAGAAATGCAATGACTGAGTTACAAATTTTAATGATTTCTTTAGTTAAAAGTCCAAAAAATTGTTCTTCTTACAAATTTGTTATTTAGGATGCAATAAATGAAACAGGTTTCTTTGAAATTGTTCTTATTTGTTGTTCTTCTTTTTGGAAGAACTAAAATATTTAAACATCTCAGAAATGATGTCATTGTCAATATATCACATTTAACAATATTTTAAAGTAAAATATCCATATTTAAATATTATAAAGTAAATAAAGTATATTCTAAAACTTGCTCAGAAATTTCTCATAGTTCAATAACTCTCTTCGGATTTAATAGATATCAACTTTAAGATTCAGAAACATTCTTCTTCATAAGCAAAAACTAAGAGTTATGATATGTTTTAATATGAAGGAAATAATTTTTCATTTATTTCAATTAACAACGGTTTATAAAGAAGAAATGCTTTTTTTTTTGGATACTATTCAGACTAACGTACGCCGTGATTCTCACAAATTTAATTTATTTATTAAAACGTTTTCAAAGTAGTGGATGTCTTAAGATGATACCGTCATTTTTAAGATGACACCACACAATTGAGTACTTTGTTTCTTACTGATCGGTTCTATGTCAGCAATTTTGGTTGTATTGCCGAGTATTAATATTTATGTATAAAAGATGTAATGTTTCTCTCTGCGTACAACAAAAAGGTCCCAAATCTCTCTTTCAGAGTTTCATTTAAAATGAGTTTCAAAGTATTATTTCTATTTCTAAAATGTTAAATAAAAAAAATGTGTGTATATGTCTCTATTATCGTCAAAAATATATTACATGTTTTTTTTATTCTTAACATAGAATGTCTTAAAGAAATTATATTCATAAATGTATATATAGATAGATCCATATTATTTATAAGCAAAGGAATATTTGAATATTAGCATAAATAACTAAATAAAACAGCAGATATTGTGCGAAGTAAGAGAAATATTTTTATATGTAATGATTTTATTAAAATTTAATTTAATTTTTTTATTTTTCTATACTTTAAAGCTTTTGGTAGGAAGTTCATCTTATTTTCTGATACAAATCCATTTGTGTGTGTATGTGTGTGTTATGAGCTACTAAACTATTTAACCACATACTCAAAATTTACATGAATCAACTCACGTTTCAAATCCATAAGGGTAATCCCTACTAGATTTTTTTTTTGTTTGCTTTCATGAAACCATAACACGCACTTTGCTTTTTTCTGTACCGTAGCCATTTGCAGGCTCACGCAATCAGTAACTTTTCCCGAGAAATGCTGTCGTGCTATCTACCGGCTTATGAGAAAGTTATTTAGTGTTTAAAATTTTTATTGTATAAAATTATTTTATATTTCTTTCCAATAAAAAAAGAAACATGTATGTTCCTCAATTTGTTCTTTTTTTAAAGCGTGAAATGTGCTCAATACCTTTAACCCACCCTGTATATTGATATTAAATATATGGTTTGAGAAATAAAATTCAAAATCTTAAGGGTAGATATAATTTTTTTAAAAAATTATATAATTGTACAGACAATGAAATATATCTAATATTCTTCGAAGTATGAACTTTGAGCATTAATACGAGGGGTGTTTTTAAAGTTAGATTCGTCATTTTTTTTCACAAGGAAAATTTATTGCATAAAATAGTAAATTATGTTATGAACTATACATCTTGCACTATTTTTGCGACATAGTCGCCCTTGACATTGATACATATGTCGTAACGTACAATCAGTTTGAAGACATCACTCTGGTAAAAGTCAGTGGCATGTGTTGCAAGTAATCGTCGCAAAAACTGCTTCACCTCAGTATTGGCAACGATTCTGTGATCCTTTTGAGCCTGCTGCGTAAATTTTAGTTTCTTAAAACAGAGCGATAAAAAAATGCCTTACACTGAAATATTTCTTATGCTTTCTTTTCCATATAGTTATTGTGATCCTTCTTGGAAGATGGAACGAGCAGCACAAGAAAGAGAAATTATTTTGCGTCTGGTTGTTTTACGACCCTGTCGTATTCCTCGTCAAGGCCGATTCAATAAGGGTTCGTTTTTTTCATGAAATGATCCCTTATTTTAATTAAGATATATTTATTAATGATGAACATTTTTTTTTTCTGTTATGAAAGAAAAAACTCCTCATGTTCCTCAAATTATAACATGAGGCTTAAAGCTGTAAGTAAAATCACTAACTAGAAAAAAAAATGAAAATTTTAAATAACAAAAATTACGGAACACAACTACACTTTAAACATTCTTAACGACATTCTAAAAATACAGGAGGCCAACAAATAGATAGACGAGCTTCAAAATCTCTTAAATGTAGTTAAAACTCTCGTTCCTGCAGTGCAAAAAAAACCTTTTCTACATTTTCATCAGCATTACTGCAAGCACTAAGACTTGTCACTGAATAAATCGAAACAAATAACTGTTAAAATTTCTACGGCCAGTTAAAACTTGAGTTAACTTTAAAAAAGTTGAAAAGTGATTACACTTTAATCACTAAAAATAGTTGGAAATAATTTTTTTGTCTACAGTGATGCAAGAAATTCAGTATTCCTAAGAGTTTTCTCTATGTTTCCCCAGATATCTGGATTGATATCACATTAAATCAGTATCACAATATACGCTACTTCTTAAAGCAACTAGTCTGCACTTTTATTGCTAATGAAAACATTATTAATTTCTGAGTCCTAACATATAAATAAAAGGAAAATGAATATTAGCTTAATATATGTGTTTATATTCCAATGTTATTAAATTCACATTCACGAAATGTTCGTTTTCACATTGATATAGTTCTACTGATTCAATTCGGTTATATTTAAGGGTTGACCGAATGAAAGTTAGACTTTGTTCTTACTCTGTAGCTTGAAGAGGCATATCACTGCACGTAAGTCAGAACAGGACTTAGAGTGGTAGGAAAGCAGCCGGAACACATCAGTCGTCTCTATAACTGAATGGAAGCAAAATAATAATTAAGGATTGTATCATGAATGCCTCCAACAGCAATCAAAGTGTTGTAGGTATTTTTACTGCTAAAAAGGAGATAATAGAAGATAATTTTCGTCGTCTGTACAATTTCTCTGGTGCGAAATGTATCTCTACCACTTCAGGGGTCTGAAGTGTCAGATAATTTTGTAACGGACGTGCCAGTACGGTCAACAAACCTTGACCAAGACACTTGCACTTTTCATCACCTATGGAACAATTACTGTATTGAACAATCTGGTAAGGCAGAATTGTGGTAAAGGAACAGATGACACACTTCTCCATGAAAGCTAATTACATTACTACACTGATACTGAAAACGACATTCAAGAATCTTAGACGTTGCATGTTGTCCAAAGGGATTAGTCGGTTGCACGACAACCTCCGCCCTTAAGAGGTGAGCAAATATTTGTTATAACGATTACGATGGGAAGTTATCTAACATCCCCTTATAGTTCTTTCTTTTCGACTGCCACTTTTTTGGTCTATTCAAGAAATCGCTGAAAGAGGGCAATTTGCTGACAATACTGAAGTCACGTCGAAGAACATTATTTCAGACAATCACGGAAGTCCTTCATTCGGGTATTATTCAACTTGTGAACTACTGGGGTGCATGTAATTTGCAAAGCAACTATTTTTATATTCCCTTTATGTTCCTTAAATAACTCTCTTTTCTTATTATGCTTACTTAACGCAGTACTCCTATTAAATCATTCATCAAACCAACAGAAGTCTCATTTCACTTGGCAATCTTTATATAAACCTAGTGGTACAGATTTATTGGCTTACCTAGTCCATAATGGCTTAAAAAAGTTTATGAAAACTATTGCTTTAAATTGTCTTAGTAGTCTCTAAGCGTAATTTTTTCATAATTTTCGAATTAGAAAAATAAATTAACAAAAAATTATTATACTTTGTTTAAGCCGTTTTTTCTTCAAGAATTTCTTGAATAACTTATATAAGTTATATATATTAAAACAAGACCATACAGAAATGATTAAAAAATATGCATCATTGATAATCTTAATATTGATGGTGATCTTTCAATCCCGAAAAACCTGTTATGATTCAAAATTATAATTACATTATTAATTCTATCTCACCAATTTTTAATTCTTTTTTTCATGATCTTAAGGAGACATGATACCCGGAAGACATTTTTATTAGATATTTTTTAAAAAAAATTTTATGTTCACCCTGTTCAAACACGCATAAAATATACAGTTAAGAAAAGAAACTATTTTAAAAGAAAAGATTTTTGCTTTAATTTTTTTTTCGAAATATTTCAATATTTTGAACTTTCAACTACTTCTGCGAATTTTATTTTTTCCCCTTCAATTTTTTTGTATGACTCTCACAATACATGGTACTGATTAGTTGCACTAATTTTGCTTACAGATTTACAGAAGAATTTTTATTAGACCCTGCATAAGACAATAAAAAAGGAAACCTCAACTTCATCTAATTTTTCTTGTAGATTTTTTTAAAATTTTTTTCCCTAAATCCTTATTCAATGCGCATTAAAAAGACAAATAAATAAAAAAATTCAAGACGTTATATTAAATATGAAAACAGCCTCAGCATTTTAAAAACTTGACGAATGTGAAAAATAAAAAGTTGAGAAGAAGCTATACAATTTGAAGGTCAATATAACGATTTGGCACACTACTATAGAAAGTTCAAATAACCGGTTAAATAACGTAACTTAGGCTATGAAGTTTAGTATATCTATTTATAAAAGCCAATCAATTAAAATGAAAAGATGCATTTTTTCCTCTACATTTTGGTAACTCTTAGACTATTGGGCATTCTTAATTGATAAACAAGAGTCTAATTATTAATTTTTTCAGGAATTCTTAAAAGAAAGAAAAATAAATGACAGAAATTGGGTTTTCGATAAAATGAAGCTGTTATTAGGCGATGGCCTTATGACATGGTATGTATATACATTTATTGTTGAATGTCTCATGTCTCAATTGAAAGGCCGAGCAAAGATTGGCCTGTTCACGCTAAAAATGTTGATTTTAGTTTGGTTTCTGCTATTTGATATTAATATATTAGCTTACTTACAGAGCAGAAGAGTAACTGTTTTTCTTTTATTTTATCAAATATGTAAGAAATTATTTTGGGATGCACAAACAGTTTTGTAACTTTGTAAGATATGCTCTTACAGCTAGAAAAAGAAGAGATTCTATTACGAATTACTATCTATTTACAATGCTGTTGCAGAGATATCTTCAAACACATTTCTCTTGTTATTCAGAAATCCGTTATCATTCAAATATTACAAAAGAAAAGCCGTAAGTAATTGAAAATACAAGAAAAATATATAAAGAAATGATTTAAATAAACAGTTCATATTTAAATAACTACAATCTATATGCAACTGATATTTGGACCATCAGATTTGATTTAGGATCTCCTAGCTGCAAAGTTGCTATAACCTCCAAGCTGAAATTGTGGCATTTCCATATGAAGTAATATCTTTTTATTGATAAAAAATTTAGATTGGAAAGCTGTTACATTAGATTGCATTTTCAAAAAGATGGAATTTGAGATTGGATAGTGGGCGTTAAATGTCAAAGCATTGACCAATACCTATCATCAAAATGGGAGCCTGCTTATCTTGGTAAATGAATGAAAAGTTTTAAAAGCACTATGCTTGAGCTTATAATTTCTTCACCCGTTTGTGTAGAAATTTTGTGTAGTCAAATGCGGCAGGTTTCGGGTTGAGGTGTCTTGGCCTACGTATTGAAAGAAATCTCCGCTCGCATAATATTTTTCTATGAAAAAAATAGCGAACTCTCATAAATGATATTTAAATGCTTGAGAAAAGGAGACATATTGAGCTTAACATAACTTGTGTTGTTATATTTCTATTATTATAGTATTATTGTTATTTTTCTGGCACACGAGCACAACTTGTCCAACCAGCAAGCACCCTTTCTAGTCACAATTCATGAAAATTGGGTTTTCTAGGAGATTGAGTGGGCCTTATGACCATACTAGCTGATACCCGCCCGCTCCACTGGGCAGACGATAATATTATATTTTGGAACCTAAATGTAAAATATCAAGAAAATTTTCAATTTTTAAACGATAATTATAATCTGAATTTAAAATCTTAAGAAATTGATAATCTGTAAGAATGGTTATCCACGACTTTCAAATATATGAGAAAAGTATTTAATTGTTAATAGTTTATCAATGAATGGGTAAGCTTTTGTCCTTGCCTCAAAAGATCTTTGATTTCTTAACATTTAGGATGGCAAGTGAATGTAATAAATAAGTCGGGACGTTCAAAATGTCTTACGTATGTCATAGCGTCTTGAGTTCATTCATGCATGTAGCGAGATCCTCCAGTAAACGAAGATGTCAACACAACCATTTTACATATTTCCGAAGACTGTGTATCTTTTTTTGCCTTAGCGTCTTTTAAGTGGACATATTCCTCACTCCTAAGTTTTTTCTGATTGTTACGAATCCAATCAAGCCTCTCGGTTTCTATTTTTGCATACATACTGACCAAAAACTGATTAAAAAGTTGACGAAAGAGCAATAGATAATTGATTTCACCAACACGCTCCATCAACCTATAGCTGTAGAACTCAGAAGCAGAGACAGTCTTATTGATAGGAGCCCTAGTATTGCTATCAAGTTTTGAAATATTTATACAATGACCATCTTCCCCACGAAAAAACATCAAAGGGTACTGAAGAGCATCGTAAGCTCGATGCGTTTCATTAATTCGTACCAATTTACTGTCTCTGCTATATAGAATGATATCTCTTTTTTCTAAATCCTGACCCACAATAAGAATAGCTACTTCTTTATTTTGAGGAGCATTGAAACGACCTTTGTGCTCTCCAGATGGTTTTTATCGGCATTAATTATAACCTTGAACTCCTTTTGATCTTTAGGAACTGAATCAACAGTAGCTTTGAAATCGCAAATATACCTGTTAAGTTCATGTAGCGCCTTTTGTAATTGGTTAACTAATTCTGCATTAACACCTGGGAAAATACCACAACGAATGTTTCGTTTCATCATCACAGAGAAAGTATAGCTGAAGAAAAAGTTGTTGAGGAGGCTCAGCCAAAAGGCTACCTATCCTGTGGTAACCTGCCCCTGGGCTTTAAATGTTGGCATAAAATTTCCCTCCTTAAATTCTTTTGCTCCGAATGACGTCATCTGAAAACATGCATTATACTTACGAATTGTAGAAAGAAAATGTTCTGAAAGCTGATCCTTATGGTTAAGACTATTCAAAGGTCTAATAGCAGGAAGCTGAACTTGACCACCACTGCAGCACATTCCTGGAGGTTCTTCTATCCATTTTAAAGCACGGCACCTCGAACAGGGCAAACGTTTTCCGATACTGACAATTTTATCATTTGAATAGTCAATATCTATTTTACATTTAAAACCAGATAAATTTTTAGAAGTCCATGGCGCTAATTTAACTTTTGATCTTTTTTCATTGTATTTAATTATAGCTGCCTGAATCACATGGTGGTTATTAGAAAAGTATTTTCTTACAGCTGCTCTGTGTACTTCAGGATGGCTTTTAGTATATTTTGAAGCAGCTTCTCTATGTTATGTACTTCAGGATGACTTCGAGTATATTTTGTAGCAGCTTGTCTTACTTTTTATATCTAATTGAATTTGTGAATTTTTTTCTTTTTTTTTAACCTTTATTTAGTTGAAGAGGTATTACATCATTAATAATTGATCCACTTGAACTTGATAAATCAATGTTAGATATTGATTGAGTCTTTGAAACTAACACAGACACATTTTCTTGAGGCTGAAACACTAAAGATGACACATTTTCTTCATTTTGTTTCACATTATCATAACCAGGATTAACTTTATTTCTATTTGTTAATCCAACTGTTTCAATATAAACGTCAAAATGACCACTATGACAGTTTCCCGTAAAACGTAATTCCCCCCCCCCTGAATTGCTTCACCAACAGAAGCTATAAGACAGTCACTTTGATACACTTCGAACTGATAGGGAAATAGTTCTGCCGCCGCCATAATTTCGCAAATAGATCCATACGTGTTTGGTTTACACATTTCGGTAAAGTATAAATCGTTAGTATTATAAGAGGCGCCAGATAGCATTTGAGTGTAGCATTTAAACCGATCCCAGTTGTTAAACATTTGAGAAACAATAATATTTCTCATTTTATACGCCATCGATATATCACCGAACACCAGCAAAGACAGAGACGAAAATAAACATGCTCCATCGCCAAGAATTTTAAAAACTTGGAAAGGAGTAGGTATTCCATCTGTCCAAATATATTTAACATCCATTATTAAAATTATAACTGAAAAGTAAATATGAAAAATCAATTTGTATTAACCTACAATGAAATACTTTTCAAGTTAAAAAATATAACCGAAATTAATTTTTTAAAATCAAATTATTTAAAAAATTAACAAAAAATACTAACAAAAAAATAAAGTATAATAAATTATTTTAGCAAAAAGTCACCCGTATTACGTTATCTTTTTTTGCAAAGGGATAACTGTATTACGCTAGCAGCATATCTGGAAATGCAATTGAATAAGACAGAATAGCTCTTAAAAAATCACAGCATTAAAAATAATCTTGTATTACGAAAACGATAAAATATCCAGCCATTTTAAAAAATCAAAAACGTTTATTTCCTTGAAAACAAAAACTAAAAATTGTTAAGATATAGAAACAAAACTTTTGCAATAGGTTACAATTAATGCGTACATCGAAATAAATATTTTGATAGCTACTGATTTTTTTTTATCAATGACCTGAATAACATACTGTTATTATTCATTTGTTAAAAGCCAACTTCAATATCTTCGTAAGATTGCGTTTAAATTTACAAATGCAATTTATCAATCATTATTAATAATAAAATACTTTTCTCATAAATTTAAAACTTACGTCTAGGTTCCACAACAATAAAAAATTATCGTTTGCTCAGCAAAGCGGGCTGAAATCAGCTGGGGTTACAATAGTATAGCTTTTTAATATTCACAATGCAAGGTCATTGAAATGCTTCGGCTTGGCGGTGGAAGATATTTGGTGATAAATCTCTAAATGTAGTAATTTCGGGGCTCAACATTTACATTATATATGACAAACCTATAATACATCCTACTCGGCGGATTGTCTTGCGTATGCGCTACCCTATAAGAAGTAGCAATTTTAGTATTTTTCGAAATCCCACTAAGTTGTGAAGCTGATGTACACTTTCACCAACCGTGGGATTCCAAATTTATTTATTTCTATCGCTAAATATGTACGTATCCTATTTTCGACATGCACGAAATTTTGCACAAAGAGCCCCTTCGCCAAAATCTTATCAATCCTCCATCAGCGCCCCAATATTAAATTATTTGGTATTTTTCCATATTGCATGCGCAAATCTCAACAAGTAAACTTAATTGGTAGTAATACAAAGTATACATATAAAAAAAAATATTCCGTTTGGCGTCGGTCATGTTTGGCGATAAAGTCACCAAAAATGACATAACAGATGGATAAGAAAAGATTAACGGATGAAAATTACATTTTGGATTAGAATTCCGTAAAATCCGTTCTTAGTGAGCGTCTACATAGCAAAATGAGTAACTATGCTAAATTTCAAGTCAATCGGTTGTATAGTCTTAGAGATATCGTGATGAGTCAGTCAGTGGTATTTCGCTTATATATATATAGATTTAAGGCAATGGAGCTTAATCCGGCATTTAATAGTAAAGTGTTAAAAAAATTAAAGAATGGATATTTGCTTTTGTAAGATTCTACGGAAAATGTAACTTATTTTCCGTAAATATATTCACAAGATCTCTGGCAATATCAGCGGGTAATATTGATAGAGGTCTTTTGAATTGTTTTGGAAGAACCTTCCCATCCAGAGTAAACCTTTACATGTAAGTTCTTTGGGCTGAGTTTATTGTAAAATTTAAATTGTAATTTTAAGCGAATTTAATATTATTATCATTTTTTGTTTGTTGTCTTGAAGGATAATTCCTCGTTATGTTTACAAACATTTATTATGCCCATCAGAGGTCGAGGCAAATAAAGTGATATAATCACTGAATACATGCTTAGATATATTACCGGTTCTGATAAGATTGATTTGTTTCATACTGAAAAATATGCGGAATGCATAGAAGAGGATGTGTTAGTCTAAGTATGTTGCGGGAGGTTCTGTTTTATTAAATCATTAAAAAAATCAAATTTTCCACACTCTTCTCGAAATTAAGTGACTCAATACAGACCGATTTCTTTCAAATCTTGCAGGGTATTACGTTTCGACGAGCTCTACCAGAATATGTAAAGGTTTTTGGAATGAGTTGGAAATTTCGAAATTTGGTCTCAGAAATGAATTCAGTTTTGAAACATGAAAAAAATTCCACTTTGTCTTTTCTTCCTAATTTCCATGGGATTTCTTCCTAAATCGAGATAATTATCCGATAAGGTGTCTGCAAAGTAATTCCGGGCAGTTTTTTCATTAAAAAGAGGTTCCTTTTTTATTTCTTTCAAATTTGAAGTATTTAAATTTTTTTTTCACTTTTTCAAGCACTCCCTTGCCATTTTGAGGAAAAATTATGCATGGATAAGTCTCAAATTCGGTGTTTCGGTCCCTCTCTCTGTCCTCTATCGAACCCACGTGCGAATTTCGAGGAGCACGGTCTCGGAACACTTTCGGTACCCCAGGGTGAGCTCGCCCTTTTTTTCATTAAAAAAATCAAATTTTCCACACTCTTCTCGAAATTATGTGACTTATTATGCTTCGATTTCTTTCAAATTTTGCAGGGTATTACGTTTCGACGAGCTCTACCAGAATATGTAAAGGTTTTTGGAATGAGTTGGAAATTTCGAAATTTGGTCTCAGAAATGAATTCAGTTTTGAAACATGAAAAAAATTCCACTTTGTCTTTTCTTCCTAATTTCCATGGGATTTCTTCCTAAATCGAGATAATTATCCGATAAGGTGTCTGCAAAGTAATTCTGGGCAGTTTTTCCATTAAAAAGAGGTTCCTTTTGTATTTTTCTCGAATTTGAAGTAATTAATTTTTTTTTTCACTTTTTCAAACACTCCTTTTCCATTTTGAGGAAAAGTTATGCATGGATCCTTCTGGAATTCGGTGTTTCGGTCCGTCTCTCTGTCCTCTATCGAACCCACGTGCGAATTTCGAGGAGCGCGGCCTCGGAACCCTTTCGGTACCCCAGGGTGAGCTCGCCCTTTTTTTCATTAAAAAAATCAAATTTTCCACACTCTTCTCGAAATTAAGTGACTCAATACAGACCGATTTCTTTCAAATCTTGCAGGGTATTACGTTTCGACGAGCTCTACCAGAATATGTAAAGGTTTAGGGAGGGAGTAGGAAATTACGAAATTTGGTCTCCAAAAAGTACTTTATCTGTGAAGATTGAAAAAAAAAAAAATTCACTCCCATTGAATTTTTTTTGAATAATTCCCGTCGGATTTCTCTATAAATCGAAATCGTCTTCGACGGAGGTGTCCACTCCATAATTCCGGGCAGTTTTTTATTCGAAAATGGGTTTCGATTCGTTTTTTTTCTGGAGATACGGAACGAAATTTGGGTCCTCATTCCCAACTTGGAGAGCGTCAAAAAGTGTTTGAAAGTCCTCCGATTTCTTCGAAATTCGGCAGGGACACTCCTGAAGGTGTCTTCTATGATTCCTGTGGATTTCGATGAGATCGGAAAACTGAAAGGTGCGGAAACGCAGGCCAGAAAGACGGTGTCTCCCATCTCAATGCCGTCCTCCCGCCAGGGAGCGCGGTCGTCTTTTTTTTGTTTTACGATTTTGACCCCCTGAATATTCACCGATTTCTTTCGATTTCCGAAAGGGGCCTCGTCTTGACTCCCTCTACCAGAATATATAAAGTTTTTGTAGGAGCGGGCGAAATTAAGCGAGTTGTGCCCGAAACAAAATGGCAACCTTTTTTTTTTTCGGTCCCGTTTTCCTAACTTGTTTACAATTTTTTTAAAAAAAAAAGGTTACGGCTCGATTCTTTCGAAACCTGGTGATTCGGTCTCCGGTTTCTCTATCGAACCCGTGTGTCGATTTCGAGGAGCAGGGATTTCCGACCCCTTTTTTTCTCCAGGGTAGGGTCCGATTATTTTTCCCTTAAAAAAATCCAAATTTTCGACTTTCACCCAGAAATTACCCCACTGAATACAGACCGATTTCTTTCGAATCCGGCACTTAGTTACGTCTAGAGTCCCTCTACAAGAATATGTAAAGGTTTTTCGTGGGAGTTTGGAATGACCCATTCGGCTCCCAAAAAAGTACCGGTGGTCTGAAATTCGGAAAAAAAGGTCCATTTTTCCCACTTTGACTTTTCTCCCTAATTACCGTGGGATTCCTTTATAAATCGAAATAATTATCTACTTAGGTGTTTACTAAATAATTCCGGGAAGTTTTTCACCGAAAAAGAGATTGTCGGATTCGGACCGGAAGTGGCTTCGAGTTTTCGAATGTTTGAAGTGAAATTTCACTCCCTGCACGAAAAGGCTCTTAGAAACACGTTTTAAAAACGAAAACTGCATTGATTCGTGATGCAAAGGTGTCGAAGACACTCGATACCGAATTTCAAAAACATCCGCTCGTATTCTTCTTTTTTATTCCACTCCGGAAAACGGACCGGAAACGGACGTAAAGTCGAATATCCGGCAGAAGAATTATTCTAATTTCGTTTTTTACCGTCGGGATCACTTCCATCGATGGAGAACATCCTTTTCCGAAAGTTTCGCGACAATCGGGCCTTTTTTTCTGCACCGCACCTCCCGACTGCCACACCGCGCCACTGTGGAGGTGGAAGCCGGGCTTCTTTCCGTAGCGGGAGCTGCGCCTTCCTCCCCGGAACGCAGGAGACCCGTTTTCCGTTGCGTCCCCGCTCGAAAAGTCCCTTTTCCCGGAAAAAACGAGGAAAACTTATTTTTTTCCAAAATTCCAAAAATTCCCAAACGGAAAAAAATTATTTCTCCGAAAATCGAGTGGGACGTTCTGACGGGTGAAGGGCGGGGGAGTGTTTCCCGAAGGTTTCGCGGAAGTCCCGGCTCGTTCCGAGCGTCGTGGACGACTTTTCCCGTTTCCGGGAAAAATCGGTTTCGCTTTCAATAGAGTAAAAAAAAAAAAAAAAAAAAAAGATTTTTTTTGGATTTTCCGCCTTTTTACATCGAAGAGCATCGCGAGAGAGCGGAAGAATTGAAAAAAAAAATTATTTTTACGAAGAAAAGCGTGTTTCGGTAGTTTTCGTCGAAAAACATTAAAAAAAGGTGAAAACTAATAAAAGCAATGTATTTTTCGAAAGAAAACGGTGGAGATGGCGAGTTCTTATGCGAAAACATAAAAAAGGAGCGAAGCCATCGAGTTTTACCGAGAAAAGCAGTTTTTATGGAAAAAAGTATAAAAAAGGGGGGGAAGGTGAAAAAAGTGATAAAAAACGATAAAAGGGCCACTCCCCAAAGTCCGGGAGGGTTCGGGAGCCAAAGGGGACCTCGGATGTCGAAAATAAAAAAAAAAAGTGAAAAATGTCAAAAAACGGAAAAATCGGGAAAAAAATCCCGTGTCCCGCCCCTTCTCGGGGTCCGGAACGCAGGGGGGAGCTTTTTTTCCCAAAAAATAAAAAATTCCAAAGAAGTGAAAAAAAACATCAAAGTCCCCGAAATGGGGTGCGAAAATCAGCCCAAGTGCCACCGAGGGCGAAGTTTTTTCAAAGTCCGAAAAAATTTCAAAGTCCCGAAAATTTTCAAAGTCCCCAGATCTTATGTGCGGGGAGCGAAAAAAATTCAAAGTCCCCACATCCTATGTTTTATTTCAGATCTTTTGCGCGAACTCAGATCTGTTGTTCGAATCTCGGAAATAATTTCTAAGTCCGAAATAATTTCTAAGTCCCCAGA
>BMAW01042010.1:0-111765 GCA_019974015.1 Nephila pilipes | reverse complement strand
AAACATCAAAGTCCCCGAAATGGGGTGCGAAAATCAGCCCAAGTGCCACCGAGGGCGAAGTTTTTTCAAAGTCCGAAAAAATTTCAAAGTCCCGAAAAGTCCCCAGATCTTATGTGCGGGGAGCGAAAAAAATTCAAAGTCCAAACTTTTTTCAAAGTCCCCACATCCTATGTTTTATTTCAGATCTCTTTTGCGCGGACTCAGATCTGTTGTTCGAATCTCGGAAAAATTCTCCGAGTCCGAAATAATTTCAGATCTCTTTGGACTTTGCCAAAAAAAGGTCGAAAATGAACCGGAAGTAGGCTTAGCGAGATGCCGTCCAAAGTGCAATGTCACCTTACGACGATGCAAGTTCACCACTCGACGCGGTAGGCTTAGCCGCCCGAAACATGCCGCACTCACCGTCGAGGGGGGGGGTTTGTCAGTCCTCTTTCGCAACTCCATTTCCCTATATAGTGAGCACCTCTCTCTCGAGTGGTCCAGGACGCGATTCTGTGTTTTGTGATCTAGATCGGAGTTGAGGATGTGCGTCGTGAGTGGGATCGCTCTGAACCCCTTCGAGGGTTATTTTATTTTGGCATTTTTGAGCGATTTAGACGCGCTTTTGCTGGTCGCGGAGATTCGTCTCCGGGTCGCTCCCAGACCACTTGGTCGTCCAAAGGGGCTCTCGGACGACGGCCTCGGACGACCCCAGCCAAGGAGTGGGTGTCGGGCGTGGGTCGGGCCCGAACGACCCACGGGAGGCGGAAGATCGCCGGCGCTCTCGTGAACACGGGGGAGCGTCCGGCGGGGAAACGGATGGAAGGATCGGCTCCTGCGGAGACGTGGGTAGATCCGGAGTGGTGTGGAGAAGCCGGGGTCCTCAGGCGGCCGGCGGGGTCCGTCCGGACCGGAGGAAGGAAGGATTGGTTCTACCGAAGACGCCGGGACCAGGAACATCTGCCGAGTGCCCGGGAGTGTCCAGGAGCTACCGGAAGACGTCGGGAGCGTGGGATGGGGACCGGTGGTCCCCCAGGACCGAAGACTGGATAGCCGTGGTGGTCTGAAGACAGCGGGTTGGCCGGCGGCCATTAAAGCACCTGCCGAAGACTTCCGTTACTCACGTGGTCCGAAGAAGGTGGGTCGTTCCTCTCCGAGGAACGTAAAGGAACCCTCCCAGGCCGACGCGGCTCGTTCCGCGTCGAGTCCCCGTTCGGGGGCTTGCTTCTCTCCTCGCATCGGGTCGGCGTGCACACGCCGTGAAGGAACCCAGTTGTTAAGGGTGCGGATTCGTCCGCGTCGGAGTCCCCGTTCGCGGGGGCTCTTTCCTGTCCCACGGGTCGGCGTTGCCATGAAACGAACCCGTACACGGACTGTGCGTTCGCATCGGTGTCCCCGTTCGCGGGGGCTCCTTCCAACCTGTCTCTGCCCTTGCGTCCGCCCTCGGGTCGCGGTTGGACGCGCCGTGCGTGTCGATGTTTCGAATCGTTTAGAAGGGGTGTGTCTTTGACCGCCATCTCTATGCAAGCTCTGAGACGTCCCCATCGGGGGACGCGCTGTGTCTCGTATTGCGGAAACTCGGTAGCGAGTGATGAAACACGGAACTCATTTGGAGAGGGAAGCGGTACCTCTTGAAAAATTCCGCCCGGTAAATAGAACTGAGGCATCGCCTCGGAAGGAAAGAAGATAACTGGTTGATCCTGCCAGTAGTGATATGGTTGTCTCAAAGATTAAGCCATGCACGTGTAAGTACAAGCTGTAAAATAAAGCGAAACCGCAAATGACTCATTAAATCAGTTACGATCCGCTTGGCGGTTGAGATTACTTGGATAACTGTGGTAATCCTAGAGTTAATATATGCACTGGAGCTCCGATCCCGCGAGGAAGACGAGCGCTTTTATTAGACCTGCCCGCGTTCGCGCGGCATTGACTGGTGACTCTGTATAACCTAGGGCGGATCGCACGGGCCCGTCCCGGCGACGCGTCTTTCGAGTGTCTGCCTTATCAACTGTCAATGGTAGGTCATGCGCCTACCATGGTCGTCACGGGTGACGGGGAATCAGGGTTCGATTCCGGTGAGGGAGCCTGAGAAACGGCTACCACAGCCAAGGAAGGCAGCAGGCACGCAAATTACCCACTCCCGGCTCGGGGAAAGGTCAAGATAAAACAGTTGTTGCTAGAGGCGGCCGGGATCCTCTGGCAATCAGAGTGCGGACTCCAACAACTGAAGGCCAGAGTTCCAGTGAGGACTGAAAAGTCCGAACAAGGAACTCAAACAGATGTTGAAACTGTCAAAGAAGACAGATCCCGTGCTACTGAGACTGCATCCATCAGCAGTCAAACAGAAGTTGTCTCTGTTCATGAGAACAGAAAAGAGGTTGTTCCTGTTCGCGAGAACAGGAAAAAAGGCAGAAAGTCGGCTTCTCAACCGACAGCCAGCTCTGAAAAGTCATACGCTGCAATGGCGGCAAAGAAGCCACCACAGCACCCCCAAACAGGTTAAGGGGAATGACAAAATGAAAGCCCCGATGAAGCAGACGGTCTGGATCGTCCCAAAAGATGAGAACGACTCTGCGGAGTGGCTTTTCAAAACTTTGCGTCGAACCATTAAGACGGAAGAGATAGGAGTTAAAGTTCTATCTCGCCCCATAGAAAACGGGGCGTCGTGGTTGAAGTGCCAAGCGCAGATATGGCTAAGCGGCTAATCACCGCAGTCAACACCAACGCCGTCCTCAGGGACATCTGCGAGGCATCAGAGAAAAGGAAGAAGCTACCTAGAATCTTCCTTTACGACGCACCGGGAACTGGGAACCCGGAGAGGCAGGCGAAGTTTTTAGATAAACTTCGCCGTTCTAATGATCTCCCTGACGGTACCATAAGGGTAGTAGGGAGGAAGAGCCTCAAGGACGGTTCGGTCCATTGGGTTGTGGACGCAGAACCGGCCATCCATAAGGCCATCCTAGAGAAAGGGAGACTCTTCCACGGATTCCAATCCCACAGAGTCAGGCCTCACCATCCGCCACAAAGGTGTTTTCAATGCAATAAATACGGACACCTGGCGGTGAAATGTAAACTGAAAGGCCCTCCACCCAAAGGGAAGAAAAAAGACCAGTATGACTGGCAAAAAGTTGGAACCAAAAAGGGGAAACCCAAGGTTCCTAAAAAGCATGTCCGGCACGATTAATGGGTAGTGCCGGCATGCAAAGAAAGGGCTGGAGCTTCTTGCAGGCAAACCTAGCTCGGTCCAAAGCGGCAACGTGTGAACTCCAGCACATTAGTAGGGAACCATATAGCGTTTACCTACTTCAGGAGCCGTACCTGAACCAGGGAACTGTAGCAGGCTTACCTCGTAGCTGGAGAATCCTACAGGCAGAAGGCGGTAAAGCCGCCGTGGCAATAAATAACAACCACTTAGATGTGGTTGCAAGATACCTTTCCAGGAACGTTGTAGTAGCCGAAATCGCAGATGAGGTCAGAGAACTTATTGTGATGTCGGTCTATGTTCCTCCCGGCAGCGACTCGATCGTTGCCACTCTGGAGCGGTTGGTGGAGAGCTTTAACACCAAGAACATTCTGATAGGAGGGGACTTTAACACCCATCACGAATTGTGGGGTCCGAAGCGATCGGTCACGGACCACCGTAGCCACAAGGAAGGAGACGCTATCGTCGACTTCCTTATTCGTAATTGCCTCTATCTGGAATGATCCCAACTCTCCGCCGACATTCGAAACAACAAATGAGAGGAGTTGGATCGATTTAACGATAGCAACTCAGACTCTCGATGATGCGAAAGAATCCTGGACAGTGATCACGGACACGGTAAGTGATCACAACTATCTCCAGTACTGTATCGGCGATGCTAAATGTGCTAAGAAGGTACCTAGGTACCATCTATCTAAATGCCGCATAGCCAGGGTGGCCAGGGATGTGGGAAAATTTTCAAACGCCCTGGAATCCACCCCCCCTCGAATAGATATCCGGGGTGAGGTCGAAGACCTCGTGGGTAGGATAACAACAACAATCCAAAAGGCATGCGAAGAGCACCTGAAAAGTAAAAACTCCGAAAAGCTGAGGGTCCCATGGTGGGACACAGAGCTAGCTGTGCAGAGGAAGAAAGTAAGAGCACTACGACGAAGGTATCAGTCCAGTATGACTTGTCAGTCTGAAAGGATTGCACGAAAATGCCAATATCAGAGAGAGGCAGCTATCTTTAAAAGGATGCTGCTAACTTAAAAGAGAAACAGCTGAGAACGGTTCTGTGAGACGGTCTCCAACCAGGGAGCATGGCAGGTACCGCATTGCTGCGAACAAATTAGCAACACCCTCCGTGGTAGGCAATGTCACTAACTCGAAGGGCGATGCCGGACAAAATATGCGCAGTGTCATCGACAACATTGTCGCAGGGTTATTCCCGCAGGATGACCCAGGGAGTGATACTCCCGTCCAACTTCAAATGAGGGAAACAGTCCAACAGTACCTCAGCGACAACGACAACGATGACACGGACTTCACAGATACCGAAGTCATGCAAGTGATTCGCTCACTTGCTACAGGAAAGGCACCGAGGGTGGATGGCATAAACCTGGAAATAGTCAGGGAGATCCACAAGGTTTTACCCTGGCTACTCACCTTCCTTTACAACAAGTGCCTGCGCATAGGTCACTTTCCTGCCCAGTGGAAAGTAGGGCAGCTGATTCTCTTCAGCAAACCCAAAAAAGACCCGACCAGTCCAAAGGCCTATCGACCGATATGCCTACTCACGTCAATGAGCAAAGTACTTGACAAACTCCTATCCCAGAGGATCTTTTATCATCTCGCTTCGCGATCGATGACAAATCCCAGGCAATATGGCTTCAGGCCATCGAAGTCGTGCGAACTCGCACAATATGCCTTGAGGACTAAGATCCTAGAACATCTCAAGGGGAGGAAGTGCGTCAATGTGATCTCCCTGGACGTCGCCGGAGCGTTCGACGGTATGTGGCAGTACTGTATTACCTGGTCCGTGCGGACTGCCCGATGAACGTTTTCCGGCTCGTTAATGACTACTAAAGAAACCGCAGGTTGCTTTACATCAGTCCAGCAGCACGTAGAGAGTTCTCAATGAGCAGGGGATGCCCGCAAGGTTCCTGTAGCGGACCCCTATTTTGGAACATCGTAGTAGACTCTCAAATGGACCTTCCCCTAGGAGAAGGATGTTGCATTCAGGCTTTCGCCGATGACCTCACTCTGGTGGTCTGGGGTGAGAACAAGGGTGAACTGGAAGTTAGAGGCAACAGTGCGCTGGAAAAGATCAGGCAGTGGGGTAGCACCCACAAGCTGACTTTTAGCTCAGAAAAGTCGGCCAGCATGCCGATCACCTACTTGCGAAGACTTAAGTACGATGATCCTCCCATATTCCACCTAGGCAGGGATGAAATTCAAGTAGTCCCCTCCATCAAATACCTCGGAGTGTTATGGGACAAGGCACTGACCTTTCATCAGCATTTCTTAGAAGTTAGAACGAAAGTCGACGTTCTAACACATAGGCTGTCACTGACAGCACGCAGACTCTATGGAAAACACCCGGAAATATTCCAACGTATCTATTTGGGTGCCATAGAAAGGTTTGCAGTGAATGGGCACGGAGCGTGGGGTCACCGTTTGAGAACAAAAACGTTCTCAAACTTCCTTAACGTGGTGCAACGTAGACCACTGATTAAGATGAGCCTAGCCTACAAGACTGCGTCCACGATGACCTTGCAGGTAATCTCAGGAGTACTACCCTTAGACATTGCGGCTAGCATTGAATATTCAAAGTTCCTTCTCCATAACAACCTGGAGCCCTCCATTGACTTAGTCAGTGGAGAGAGGAACCTTCAAGTGGAAGCCCAGTTTAACATCTGGAGCGTACACCCGTCACAACGACTTCACTTCGATCACGTTCTGTCGGAGCCTGACGGGGATGGAATTGAGATCTTCACAGACGGATCAGGCCTCAACAATCAAGTTGGGGCTGCCCTCGTGGCTTGCTATTACGGCGCCAAGACGGACGAGGCACTCTTTCGACTGGAGGACCATAATACGGTCTTTCAGGCGGAAGCCCTTGCTCTGCTCAAGGCTGCCGAGTGGTGCTTAAAACTCTCAACGTCATCGAGAGTTAACATCTATACCGATTCTCGGTCGGTTCTGGAGGCCCTCGGGAATCCAGACCATAAGCACCCAACGATCCAGGGTCTCAAGGAAGCCCTCAGACTGGCAAAGATGGAACGACAAGTCGTCCTACATTGGGTTAAAGCCCATGTAGGGATCTGTGGAAATGAGTTGGCGGATGACGCAGCGAAAAGAGCTTCCGAGCTACCGCAAGTTACGGACCCGTTGCCGTCTTCTCGAAGACGGATTAAATGGTTGCTTCGGGACTCCGGTCTAAGGATGTGGAAAGGGAGATGGCATTCGAACGCCAAAGGTAGGCTCACGCACCAGATCCAGCCCAACCCGGTGTTACAACTCCGAGTCAGTGACAAGCTGATTGTTCAGCTGGTGACGGGACATGGCAGGTTTCCCGCATACCTCCAGAGGTTTGGAATCGAGGGGAAAGGCAGCTGTGAGTGTGGTGGAGACGGTGACGAGCTTCACTACCTTACAAGTTGTCCACGAACCAGGAGGTTGTCCTCTCAGCTGGACACAGAGCATGGGTTAGCCTCGTTGCTAAAGCCCAAAAATCTTAGTATTCTTCGGCTGTGAAATTGACACCGGGCTCCCAGTATCACGGCCAAAGGTACCCGCTACTGTGTAAAAGACTGCAAAGAGGTCTAGGTACCTGAGGGAACGAGACAACCCCCTCAAAATTATGAGAGGTTTAGTGAAGGCCTTCAAGCCGACACTTAGACCAATTTCAGTTAAGTTGAGTCCACAATACCTAAGGGAAAGGGTTCGCGGTGGGGTCAAACCTATCATTTGTCTCTAAAGAACCTGAGTACCCCGGCACCCGCCTCTGGTGATAGAGACTGCAAAGATGTCTAGGTGCCGGAGCGTTAGGTAGGACATAAGCCACTCTAGTAGCCCAGAGCCTGCTACACCTCATACGTGGGTAGCCGGTTCCTAGCCCGGAAAAGACCAGCCCGGCACCAATGTGCTTCTGGGAGTGTCCTCGGATACTTCTGGGAGCGCACATGCGACTCTTGCTGTGGCAGAGCGAGACTTTTAGTTTTAAATACGAGAGCCTTCCTACTCCAAACCCGTAGTGCACTATGTGCGGACTCCAGATTTAGGACTACAGGGGCGGCCGGAAACACTCCAGCTTTTTTTTTTTAAAGTTTTTTTAAATCCTTTGTTTAGATCCAGATCCTTTGTTTGGAAGGGTCCCCGTGGTTAGGTTTGGACTTTGAATTTTTTCAAAGTCTCAGACTCGGGGGAAGAGACAACACCGATTTCGAAGACGCGCCTCCACACACCTCCTGGGACTTGGTCGCTGAAACCTGATGGCAACTTCTTCATCTCGGAAATTTTTCAAAGTCCTATGTTCAGATCCAGATCCTATGTGCTGCAGAGTCCCCGAGGTTAGATTTGGACTTTGAAAGAAAATGGGAGATCCGAAGAATCTCTATGAATCAGAGGTGACGTTCGAGACTTTGAAAAAAAGTCCCTATCGGATGTCAGACTTTCCGGAGGGCTACTCATTCTCGTTGAAATGAAACCTTTCTCAATAATAATAATAATAAATATCTAAGGTTTATATCTAAAGAAATTAAAAAAAAAAAGAATAATAATAAATATCTCGGGCGGAAAAAAAATAAAAAAGACCGTTCCATTCTTAAAAGAGACACTCCTACCTCACCTCTTGGGGAAAAAAAAGATGTATTCTAATAATAAGATGAATAAGAGTCGTCGGTTCCAATCTTTGGGACCGGGGGCTCTTTTTTTTTATGCCCCTGAGACCGGTCCTCGTGCGGAATCTTTTTCAATAATAATAATAAAAAGAATAATAAATGTGTGTGTGATTTTTTTAAAAAAAAAAAATTAAAAACAGAAGAATCCCTATCCATCATCAGAGGTTACGTTTCAGACTTTGAAAACTTGCCCTTACGTTTCAGACTTGGAAGAAAAAAAAAGAAGATTCCGGAGGGGTACTCGACGCGTCCGAACTTTGAAATAATTCTCAGACGTAGAGCGAGTCCCGAGGAGCGGTGAGCTCCATGGATTCGAGATTTCTAATTTAAAACCTCCTCTTTCAATAGTAAATAAATAAATATCTCAGGTGTGGAAAAAAAAAATGCTGTGAATTCAATTTCGAAGAGTCGTCGGTTCCAATCTTTGGGACCAGCGGCTCTTTTTTTTATGCCCCTGAGACCGGTCCTCGTGCGGAATCTTTTTCAATAACAATAATAAAAAGAATAATAAATGTGTGTGAATTTAAAAAAAGAAATGTGTTTCGATCCGAAGAATCCCTATCCATCATCAGAGGTTACTTTGAAAACTTTTTTTTTCAGACTTTGAAAGAAGATTCCGGAGGGGTACTCGACGCGTCCGCAGTTGGGAGTTCTCAGACGTGGAGTGAGTCCCGAGGAGCGTGGATTCGAGATTTCTAATTAAAACCTCCTTTTTCGATAATAATAATAATAATAAATTTGTGTGAATTTAAAAAGAAAAGAAAAAAAATTAAAAACAGAAATGTGTTTACAATCCCTATGAGACTTTGAAAACTTGGCCTTACGTTTCAGACTTTGTAAAAAGAAGATTCCGGTGGGCTACTCGACGCGTCCGCAGTTGGAGTTCTCAGACGTGGAGCGAGTCCTTAGGAGGAGCGGTGAACTCCGTGGAACTCCAAACCAATTTTTTTTTCTCCTCTCTCCTTTTTCAATAATAATAATAAACGTCTCAGGTTTTTTTTAAAAAAAAACTATCCCATTCTTAAAATTCTTGGGGAAAAATTGCATACAAGAATGCCATGAAGACCGAACGGGAATAGAAACAATGAATTAAATTTTAAAATGAAGATGAATAAGAGAAGGTTAGGAAACTTTGCCATTTTTTTTTAATTAAAAACATTGAATTAAAAAAAAATGATTAGAACTCACCTCCAATTTGAAAGAAAAGTGATCTAGAACATTGAACTTTTTTTAAATAAATTATAATTATTATTAATTGAATGGATCGAGGTCGTGTCAAAACATTCTTTTGAATCCTGTGGGAAAATAACAAGAACAGGCTTTTTAAAATTCCATAGAACGAGCCACTCGAAACATTGACATTTTAAGAAACATCTAAAGAAACCGAAAACAAAAAGTCTATCTCGGGTTTAATATAATTAATATAAAGAAGGAAGGAATAGAAACAGCGAATGAGAATATTTTTTTTTTTCTTTTATGCCCGAGAATCTTTTTCAATAATAATAAATGTGTGAATTTAAAAACAGAAATGTGTTTAGATCAGAAGAATCCCTATCCATCAAAAACAGGAGTGGAAACAATTCTCAGACGTAGAGCGTGGATTCGAGATTTTTAATTAAAACCTCCTTTTTCAATAATAATAATAAACGTCTCAGGTTTTTAAAAAGATATTCAATTCTTAAAATTCTTGGCGGAAAAAATGCATACAAGAAGGCTATAAAGAACTCCACTTTAAAATGAAGAGGAAGGCTTTGTCAAAAGAACATCCCTACTCTACGTAGAGCGATTTCAATGGAATTTCATTCTTCCTAAATCACCTAAATAAGGAAACTTTGCCAGTTTTTTTTAATTAAAAAATCGATTAGAAAGATCTTATACCGGAATAGATAATAACCTCCAATTTCAAAGAAAAGTGATCTTTTTTTAAAATAAGTTATAATCAACACAATGGATCGTGTCAAAACATTCTTTTGAATCCTGTGGGAAAATAACTAGAACAGACTTTTTAAAATTCCATAGAACGAGCCACATTGACATTATAAGAAATGATATCGGGTTTAATATAATTAATATAAAGAAGGAAGGAATAGAAACAGCGAATGAGAATCTTTTTCAATAGTATTAATACTCTTGGGGGAAAAAAATGGTTACCGTGTGAATAGCAACTTTTTAAAATGATGATGATGATAATAATAATAATAAGATGAATAAGCCCCTGAGATCGTGAGGAATCAATAATAATAACATTTGAGTTCAATTATGCTTCGAAGAGGAATGTTAAAAAGCTACTTCCTTCTCTTTTCGAGTTAAAAAACTGAATGAAGTGGAGCGAAAACGATTCTGTATTCTTGTACAGCTCTTCCGGACGTATCTAATTGCCGGATTCGAAAGAAATCCGAGCATAACGAGTCAGGTCATTTCTGGGTGGAAGTCGGAACATTTTGAAAAAATCGGACCTTACCCTGGAGAAACAAATGGGTTCGAAATCCTCCAAATTTTCACCCGAATTGGATCGAGAGAATTGAAATTTTTAAACGATATATATATATATATTTTTTTTAAAAAAAATTGTAAAAAAGCGTATGGAAAACGGGAGCGAAAAAAAAAAAGGATGCACAACTTTTTTAGCTCCTCGAAAAATTTTCATATATTCTCGTAGAGGCAAAACAAAAAAAAGTCGACCCTAGATTGCTTTCCTGTATTTCGACGGTTCCTTTCGGTTTCGATTGCTCCTTCGGAGAAATCGGATGACACCCCTAGAAAATTTCGAATCCGGGAAAAAAGTGACCGTTTGCGAAGAAAAAACCCCCTTTGGGAACTGCACCGAATTCTGTAGATAATCATTTCGAATTATAAGGAAATCCGTTTGGAAAAGTAGAGGAAATTTTTTTTTCCATTACTATTCAGAGACCAAATGTCGTCATTTCAATCCAAACCCTTCCCATATTCTCGTAGAGCTCTTCGAAACGTAAGATTCTGCTGGTTTCGAAAGAATTCGGTCTGTATCGAAACTCGAATTAAAAAAAAAAAAAAAAATTCACACCCGACCGTGGGGTACAAAATTCGAACGTCAGTTCGATAGAGGACCCAGTTTCGAATGGATCCATCCCTATTTAGAATTCCCACCGCAAGTGCCTTCGAGCTCTGGAATGAAAAAAAGTGAAACGGCACTCCCTCTAAGAAAACGCTCTCGGAAACACAAATACTGCATCGATTCGTCGTAGGAATGTATCGAATACTTATTCCCATTCCTATCCGGACTTATTGTCCCTTTTTTTTCCACTCTGGAACTCGGACCGGAAACGGACTTAAACTCGAATTTCCGGTAGTAGAGATAATCGAATTCAAATTTTTACCACCGGAACAGCTTCTGTGAATGGATGACATCCTTTTCTGAAAGTCGGGTGGGAAAATGAGAATATTTTCCGCACCGCACCGCACCTCCCGACTGCCACACCGCGCCGAGACCGTAATATCATGGTTAGACTTTCCTGTGTTTTTATCGGCAGGCACATTTTCAATAAAGCTAAGGGAATCTGAGAATTATGCATTTCTTAAAATTTTAATTTTTTGACGATTAAAGTACAATCAGTAAGATGATTATACTAACACTTTTCACAGAATAAAATAGATCTAAAGAAGCAATCCTCATTTATTGCTACCCGCCGTCTAGCGGTGCTGATTCACGTTAAATCTGATCAAGGTCTCAAGTCCTTCCCGTGATATGGAGTGAAAGCTTGGAGATAGAGGAGCCAGCTAAGGTGACGTATTCATCACTTTTACGAGGCTCAAAATTGCAAGGTTCCTCGCCAATTGCTTTCCTGTTGATTCTCAGGGCGAAGTTAATGAAACAATCAAATCAAATCCTCGTTTATGGCTGCTTGATTTGCAGATTAATTCGCAGTGTTTTGTGAACTGGTGCGTATGGGGCAACAATAAATCGGATTATGATTTTTATTGTTTATTAATGCCACTCTGAGAAGCAGCACGAGAACTATTGGCGACAGACCTCCCACTTTTGAGCTTCGGTCAAGTGACGAAGACGATACCTGAGCTGAAACCTCCCTCTCAAAACTTCACACCGTACCACGGGAAGGACTTCGGATTATGACCAGATTTATTTCAATGGAAGGGACATTGTATTCAAAATGACTTTACAAATTGTCCAATTTTTTTTTTCAGCATGACATTTGTATCTTACGTTGAAATTATATTTATATTTAATTGGTATTTTTAGATGAAACAGATTTGTGTCATTGATTATATGTTACGTTGGTAGTTAATTAGTTGCACTATAATGACAAATGAACACCGGCTCTCCCTAGATATATTCGCCAGTCTCACTAATACCGAATCAAGATTATCGTAACATAACTTTCCCGGTTGAAGTTGACTTGATTCCTGGCTTTGTCACGATCACTATCACTCGTAGCCTATTTTGATCTCGTCTACCACCTGTAAGGCATATACTCAACGCTAGTGACATTCAACCTCCATCGTGTGAATCTCGCTTTGCTTATATACTTTCCTATCTACACCACTTCACTTTATTTCTGCCTGCCTCTAATTTAACTAATCACGTTTCATTTGGGTTGGGAAGAAATTGTTTAATGTGTGCAATCAATCTTAATTAAAGTCCCAAAGGTTAGTGAAGAGAAAACCGCGAATAACTCAACCTCACAATCTTAAAAGTTTTTCTAAAATGCAAATATTGCGTTCTTACTAGATCTCTATCTGATTAGGTTTGTTTGGAATTTGAATTTCATAAGAAGACTACACACGAGGTTTATATATAAGTATTTTCCATATGCTAATAAATGCTGAAGAGGATATCTGTTCTTATTCACTCAATCTCCTAACTATAAAAGTAATTCTCGAGGCGAGTTCGAAGCGCACCGAAATTTAAATTTCAGAAACTCCCATTTTTACTCACCATGAATCTTTATCGGATTCAAAATTCGAATCCATTCCTCAATTTCAGCATACTGGGCCAAAAGGTTCTCAACTATTAGACTACCACAGATATGAATCTTACTTCAAACTGTTTCTAAATTATTGAATCAATTCCTAAAATTATCCGGATTTGTGAGGTTAATTATATTTTTTTACAATGTAAAAGTGCCATCCTATGAAACTGATCTATAACTACTGACAAGTATATATGAAAGGCTTGTGAGTGAAGTGAAATATATCTTCTTTTTATGTAAAATGTAACTTAGGTTTTCTTTGAAACTTCTGTGCTACTGACAAGAATGATTGAAATTCACTCGTGAGAGAGTTAAATGAAATAGCTTTATAACATTAAATTTTAATTAGGGATTTGTACCAATTTTAGTCACTGTACTTAAAGCTAATTATATCTATCGTACTCAAAAAAGAATTAGTTGTAGAGAGTATCTCATTGTTTTCTCTTCTTTTCCAGTCCTGTTGATAAATGGAAATCACGTCGTAAACTACTAATGCCTTGCTTCGGTCATGCTATGCTAAGAGATTATTTGATGGTTTTCAACAAGCATTCGGAAAAGTTTGTGAAATTTCTTGAAAAAGAAACCAAGCAAGAATCTTTCTTTGTTAAAAAATATTTTACTCACCTTACTCTTGATATAATATGTGGTAAGTTAAATTTCCAAAAAAGTAACATGTACTCATGGTAAAGTAAATGAAACGCCTCCAATAAGGAAAATTGAGCTTATAAAAATTGTTCCGAAACTCATGGGCAAAAATTTAAAGGATAGCCAAAAATATCTAAACAAGCAATTTTCACCATACAATGTATAGGAGGAGAGCAAGAAGCGTATCGCTGAAACCATTACTATCACATAAAAAAATGAAACACTAAACTGATAGAGGAAGTTCAAAATAATATTATTAACTCTAGTGTGGCAAAATTACAGAAACTTCTCGAAAGAGCTATCTTCTGGGGTAACGCAGGCGTCACACCTGCGATGCAGCAAACGACGTACTTTTTTAAAACACACCCGGCATTTCTAGGACTGCTCCGACAGCAATGGAAATCCTAGCAACTAGGTCCTCGTCGTAGTTGTTGGGGCCAGATCGGAGAGATCGGGTGAACGTGGTGGCCAAGGTGTGTGGGAATACCTCGACCAATTCATCTCCGTGGGAATTCAGCATCTAAAGAGCTCCCCACATCCAAGCTGGTAGGGATGCTGGTAGTATTTCCAGTAGTACTTGACAAACAATCAAGTAGGGCACATTTACTGCATAGGAAACCCCTCCCTTGGTAAAATCAGGACGATCTTCCACTGTTTGCAGAAAGCTCTCTTCAGTTTGTACCGTCCGCATACTACTGACCTTTATCATGCAATCATACATACCTGTATCATGCATGCCGGTGACATAGGATCCCATTTCACACAGGCACCAGTGCAATTATTATCAAAAGTATTATTACTATCATAATATTTTTTTCATTGGTTTTAATTAAAGTGAATGCACTCCCGAATTCCCCTTCCATACCTGTGATTTTCAACTTATGAAAAACCGTCCCTTTATTTAAATATTATATATGAAACTCAACACATTATTTTTCACCAGATACAATGTTTGGCTTTTCAACACGAGCTCTGGAAACAGATGATGCAAAATATGTCACAGCTGTTACCAAGTATGTATCATTCAAGAAATCATGTTCTATTGAATCGATATTTTCAAATTATCAAAGTGTTATAATAGAAATTGAATTTTGTAATCTATTTTGAAAAAGAGTTCTTACAGTTCTAAATATAGGGTTAATTTCAAGAGCCTGTGCTTGTGTGTTTAGAACTGGTTATCCATTCTTCTCTCTTACCCCCTCCTCATTAAATTTCATCTAGAAATACGTAACGTCATGCTGACAGCGGCGTCTGCTTTTCATAGCCGAGTCAGAGGTTGACGAAAGACGCAACGAAGCACTCAGTATAATTGATGCGTATTTTTAATTTTAAAATATTATAATGCTTAACTTATGTTAACTCCCGAAGAAAAAATTTATTTTGAAATAAATTTTTGAGCAATTTATTTCACTGATTAAGCTCGATTTCAAGATTTAAATGTCGTTTAAGAAGTTTATGAAAAATGAAGGAAACTAAAAATTACATACATATACGTATTTTAATAAATCATGTATATTTTGTATATTTTTAAATACGTAGTTTGCTTGTTATGCTTAAAGGTAAATAAATATAAAAATGATCCGAAATACAAAAATTTTTAGAACAGGTCTTTTATTTTGGTTTTGGAAATTAAAATTTGGTTGTATATTTATAATGGCAGAAAACAAGCAAACAAAATTATTTGATGATGACGTGATGAATATGATTTGTGGAATGAAATATATATAAATTTGATGCATATTTAAAGTGTGCGAAATTTACTTTATTGAACAAAAGACAAAAAAAATATTTTTTTTAAATCTAATCATATTACAATAACCCTATAAAATCGTAGAATTTTACAGATAATTCTAATAAAAATGCTTTTAGTCTGTATAATTTATTAATGACATCATATTTTGCATGACTGATGAAAATCTGAATTTTATCATGAAGAATATAAATGCTTTTTGCAAGTAAAAAATATTTTTATATTTGTTAAAAAAACTCAGTATAGAACAATTGAATATTATTTTAACTTCAGTGTAAAATATTAATAGATTCATAGGGATATTCAATAAATAAAATATTAACACTGATGGAAAATAAAATCTATATATTATATTAAAAATATAAACTTTTTTGCTTTTAATTATGTTTTTATTATCGTGACGAAATTAAACCTTTTCTTCCATTCCCTGAGACTCGAAGATATATTTCTGTCAAGAGTATACAAGTTTTGGTTGTGGCCAGATTTCATATTCAAGCTAACAAGATATTATCGAGAAGGTGAAAAATGTATAAATTTATTGCAAGATATAGTAAATTCAGTAAGTGCGTTCTCATTTTGCTTCATTTTTAATAAAAGAAAATTGCTTTACTCTTGCTGTACTTAACACAGTTTTTTTCTTAATTGAAATGTTAACAGTTGCCCACTTTCCTTCGAAAAGTTTATATATGGAGGTTAGTTTTCATATATTTCAATGAACCGCCCTCATTTTAAGAGAAAAAATAGTTTATTACATGATGACATTTTTTTTAAAAAAATAGACGGATATAAATTTCTACGAGCTTACACCTCACGATATTACATCATTGTAGGTAGAACTGCTGTTTTGTAGAGGAACCTTTCCCACTATCGGACATCGAACAATATCACTTGACCTGAGGTGAACTAAGAAAGGTATCATCAAATTAATAATATATGTATATATATTTATAAATACATCAAGAAAATGATGATAAAATTTAAGCAAGAACATACTCCCTTTTAGCATGATTAATAGATGACTGAGTATTAACTATTATGAAAATTCAAAATTTAATCTATACTTCACAATACCTAAAAGAATATTTCATAGATAGATTGTATTAAACGTATTTGCATTTTGAAGGTTATCAAGCAGATCTTCTATTAGAATTAATAGATAGTTATCTTTTACAACATTTTTATTAAGTTTTTTTTATAATGAATACAAATTCTTGGGTTCTATCTTTTCCCCTTACTACAACTATTTGGATAGCAAAATCGGAAAAGCATGGGTCAACAATACCATCAGTCAACCATTTATTTACTTGATCATCTACAATTTTCCTTTCAACAAAAAACGATTGTCATGCTCTATATGTAATTAGAGCTTAATTTTTTTTTAAACTAACAAGCATCTAGATATCTAAAGTTTCTATCTTAGATGACTTTTCCTTTTGGAGAGTTGAATAGATTTAGTTAAAATTAATTAAAGGTCAATTAACTCTTATTGGACTTCTTCTGTGAGAGTGTGATACGAAAATTCCTTTTAAACTACTTTAATCGTTCATTCCTCTCTCTAGATAGGTTTTATTACGTAAAATTCATAATTTTTCATCTTCAACTCTTTCCAGTTTTTCTGTACTGGAGGTTATTGACTGTATAAAGTTTTATATACTCTCCTGAAGGGATTAGTTGAAGTTCGTAGATTAGGATTGGTAGATTTGTTTGGATATTTTTAACATAATAGGGGGAAATTATGTTAAAAATAATTAATTATTAGTTCAGACTTATTAGTTATTAGTTGAGTGCCATCTTTATTCTTTAGGGATGAATTATCTATCTCAGTATCTATTCTTATTATTTTGGTGTTATTTTTCTCTAGAGATTCAAATTTATTTTGGATTTATATTGATGACCCGGTAATTCCTAAAACTAAGCTTTTTGAATTTCTTTGTGTTCGGTTTGATGAATTTACCAAACATTTCTCATTTTTCCTATTAAATGTAGGAAGAACATCGTGAATGGAGCAGCGAAATCCACTATTGAGGAGAAGAGAGCCAAATTTATTCCCATCTTCACCATCCTTCTTCTCATAATTCTAAGAATTTCTTCTAAAGTGTGCTTTCAGCATCCTGAGCAAATATTTCTTGCAGTTCTGATGCCAACAGTGTCTCTTTTTGATAAATTTCTGAAGATATTTGAGCAATTTGTTGTTGATGTATGTCTACCATTATTATGACAGAATTTTTTTTATTACCTTTGCAGTTAGTAATGAAAAATGCTTCTTAGGCAAAAGAGAAGAGCTGTTAGAAGGATCCTAAAAGGAAGAATTTCCCTTCCCGTCTGAGAATCTGTTCTGAAACAATATTTTATAGGGAATAAAATAACACTAAAAGAAACACTTTTTACATCAAATTTGATGATCATATTTTTGAAAAATCGAGGTTATTTTAATTTTTCTGATAACCATAATATGTAAAATTTGTTTCACATAAAACTTTCTATAAAAATTCTTTATCTGCTCTATTACAGGTGTTTGAAGAAAAGAAAAAGCTATATTTAGACAAAAGTAAAAAAGATCTGAAAGGAAAGAGAAAAGCATTGATTGATGTGTTATTGCAGTTACATCTTGAAACTCAGGAATTAAGCAAGGAGGATGTCATGGAGGAAATAATGACCTTTTTATTCTCAGTATATATAATTATTTTTTTTCTACTTTTTCTCCAAATATTAAAACTTTAAAGAAAATTTTTAATAAATATGAATTATCGTTATTTGAAAATACTGTGCAAGATTTTCAAATTTTTTTAAAAAAAAATACATGCGCAAATTATTTCATTCATTGATCAAGCAATATTTTTCATAATGCTATGAAGTGTATGAAAGTTCATGAATTAAATTGCTGTTTAAAAGAAAAAGCGCAGAGTTACTTTTAATGATAGTCTTATACTATGTTTCTATTAATTTCCTTGGGGATCTGTTATAATTCAAATTATAAAAAATAAATTTTCTACTTGATGAAATAAAACATGATTACCCAAATTAATTTGACTGAAGAAGTGCAATGAAGTGATAAAGAGAAACGGATATATAAGATGTAGCGAAGTTAGTAGATGAGAGCAGGAGTGATAAGGATTTCAGTCGAGCGGGGAATATACTTGTGCGGGTGTGAATCTACTTTGATATCGGTAGATCAAGGATCCATTCCTGCCATGTGGAAGCTGAAGACAAACCTTCGCTGTAATTATATAATCATCTGCTTGTACTCAAATAACTTGATCAGGGTAAACTCGTTATTTTATATTTGCATATAACTTGTTAGTAAACCTGTTGAAGGACGGTGAACTGATAAAGAACATTTCCTTTAAAAGCATAAATAAATCAGTGACTAAATTATTACCCTAAGATTGTTTTAATTAATTGAAATTAGATAAATATGTGCTTACACATCGAGTTCAAAGCTTTTAATTCTTATTTACGATGACGGAGGACTTAGGTAATTAGGAATCGTCACATATATATACTATTTCTATAAGACATGATTTTCATTATAGGCTCTCATATAACAAAACTAATACGTGTTAAGTATGTTGACTTAACACGTTAATATTCCCCTTAGTTAATATTCCCCGTCAATACCCTTACGTTAATGTCATGTAGAAGCTCAGAAACTGTATCCAAGCTCAGATGCCTACCCTAGAACTTAACCTCGTTTAAAATTATTAGGTCTGTCATCAATAATTTTTAGGTGCAACATTAATTAACAATCATTATAAAAAATATGATTTTCTGTGACATAGTCTATGTCTCTTGCTTTGTAATGTTTTCGGGCTGCGACAGCCAAGTTGGTAGAGTAATGACTTACCGCTGAAAAGTTTTGGAATTGAACCTTATTCTTCGAAGACTGATGATTAAAAGGGTTGACGTGCTTTAAATCTAGTAAAGTTCAAATAATTCATGTTGATAGAGAATGGAAGTTAAATTGAGAAGTTGAGATGACAACTCATGAATACTGTTCGTCATTTGACCGTGGTTAAAATTTTCGAGGTCCATCGACCATAGTCCTCATGTCATGTCTAGTTAGGCTTACCAGTATTGCAAATACTGGTAACTTGCGAATTTTGGCCTTAAATTGTTACTGGTAATTCGCTAAATTGTGCGTAATAATTATGCTCTCTTTTTTCGATATATGTTATTATGTTAACCATAAAATAAAATTTAACTTACTGAAAAATATATTTTTAAGAAAAGCAGAAATACATATTAAATGAATCCCTGGAACACGAAATAAAAGTATATTATTAAAATTATTGAAAAAGAACTAAAATGTTTTCAACTGGAAAACGTAAGGGGGAAATATATTCAAATGGTGTATACAATTCTCTCTCATTAATAATTATTGAACAAACAAATGGAAAATCTGAAAAAGTGCTTTCTGAGCCGGGATTACTTTATGTTAAAATTAGAGAACTGTTAAAAGACCGATTGCTGACTAACCATGTTCCTCGCCTGATTATTTTTTAAAACATGCTGATAAATAGACCAAGTATTTAATTATATATCTTATAACTGTTTTCATTATGAAATCATAATCAATAATAAGTATTATTAATAACTTGTTATTAAATTATTGAATTTTATTTCTATTATTTCTATCAAAAATGCAATCTAATTTCTATACATTTTTCAGTCAGTGCACTCGTTTAAAATAAAATGTCTTATAAAAATGTTTTTTTTTTTTTATTTTATGTTCATAGCTTAAAGAATTGCTACTACTTTACTTTTTTTTTTTATCAGCTTTGGTTTGAAAAGCTTACTGAATTACCGGTAAGGAAATAAGTCAATAAATGTGCAGTCACTAGTTAGGATGTTAATAAACTATCTATGAATGCGTATTTAATGAAAAAAGAAACTACTTTTAGCACTATTTGTGGATGAGTACTTAAAATATCCTTCGTGATATTCAATTCATGAATTTCATAATATTGTTGTAAATCAGACTTAAAATCTGTACTATTTTTTTTTCTTAATTTTATTGATAATTTCAATCTCTAATCTAGCTTTCATTGTGGCATAAAAAATTTCTTAAGTATTCGAGTGTAATTATTTTAATTACTAGTCATAAAAATCTTTTTTTTATTTTTATAATTGTTATTTGTCGTAATATAAGCATATTTGTGCCATATTCTACGTTCTTAGTATACTAAGTAAGAAGCTTTCTAATTAATTCATAAGCGAAATAAAACAAATTTATTTTTGATGTTTGCATGAATTACTTGTATCACATTTTGTCACATTAAAAGAAAAATCAAAATGTTTCTGGTATCTTAACCCATTTTAATAATGTAAAATTTTGTTCGAAATTAATGCATCTAACTCAATTTTATTTTGTAGTACTATGTTGTTCAGTGTGATGCGATTCTGTATTAACATAGAAGCAACATGAAAATTATTCACGGAAGACCTCGTGATTTTGAGTCTTGTCACGTGACAAAGATGACACGAGCTGGCCCTAAACTTCCAAACCACACCAATGGAAGAACTTAAAACTTCGACAGATTCAATGTGTATCAGCCCTGCTATATGGTGGGTCTCTAGTGGTATCGGGCTTGAATTCACGAATCGGCAGAAACATAACCGGCTGTGAGTCTACGACCATGACTACTACGCTACCATGGCCACATGTTATTCAATAAAATGAGGCATTGCAAATTAAAATAAACTTAAATTGATTTTTCACTCAATTGCTTCATTCATGACTATACAATGGCTCTCTTTAACAACAGCGCCAGAAGTTAAAATTCCTTATTAACTAACCCGAGTAGGGCGTCCTCTTTAGCCTAGTTTGTTAAGGCATGACAAAAAGTGGGACCACTAACGAATTTGCTAAGTGTGATCACCGCAACTATCAGCAATTGGATTAACAATAAGTGCTATGCTCACTAAACTTTCGAATCATAACAAGGTTTATTTTGTTTGGTTTTTATCTCTATAATCAGAGCATTCATATAGTCATCGAGTTAATTTGATTTTTAACAACTATATGCTTGTATAAAAAGTACATATATCAACATCCAGGTACATCGAGATGCATAGGTTTGCGTAAAGAAGGTATTGCATAAATTGAGATACAAGAGGAGGCAGGTCACATCAAAAGGATTGAGAACTGCATAGCAACCCTTGATCGGCAAATTTTTTGAGGAAACGGTAGCAGAAGCAACAAGAAATGAGAGGACGCATCGCAGAGATAGTTTGAAACATTAGTTTCACATAAATTCTACAAATAATACAGCAGGTTACTCCTTCTCGAAAATGTTACATGAAATGTTTCGTCTCCACCCTTATAAGTGATACATTCGTATAACCGACGAACCATGGTTTGGTGGACTAGGTAAAAAATGATTGGATATCCGCAGAAGTTCCGCTAATTCCTGCGACAATATCCATCTTAGGCTTGATAATTGCATAATGCTAAATGGCTTTTAAGTCCTCCCCCCATAGAATAGAAATGCAGGATGCTTAAATCCGGAGAATGTGAGACTGGATAACCGGTTCTCTATTCCTAGCCCATCTTTGACTTAACGACACATTTCCATGAAGTGCGTATAAGTCACTTGTGGCCGGGTCTCATCATACCTGTCACCTCTTCAAAGATCCAATTCAGCGTAAGTTGTGATACTCAAATTGAACCAAACTGTGGTCGTGTACATGTCCATGTTGTAACACCTTTGTCTTCTTGAAATGAGTTGTAACTGTGTGTATGTGTCATATAATTATTTTCAGAAAATATGCTCATAAGAAATTATATTATAAAATGATTTTTTTAAATCTAAGGTCTTAAAATATATTTTTTTCCCTTCGAGTGGTTCATTTTGGTATCAATATGAATCTACTTTAAAGAGATGGAACATATTTCATTTTTTGGAATTTGAAAACAGCAAGTTTTTAAAAATTATTCTTAGGGTCTTGAAACAGTTGCTGCAGCACTTATGTGGGTGTTTCTTATGATTGGTCTCCACCCCGAAGTGCAACGAAAAATTCAGGAAGAATTGGACAAGGTATTTGGCGGAGATCGTGAACGTTATGCTACCGAAGATGATCTGAATGCACTTATATATCTAAGCCGAGTCTTAAAAGTAAGAATTTTCGATAATTCTCGTGAGAAATATTTCAAAATATTTGAATATTTCTCTAAATGAATTCTACTTTCTTAAATAGTCTAAGCAATAAAAGCTATTTTTGTATTAGAAAATTATGTATATATTTCTTCTCATGCAAAAAATAATTTAACAGAAATAAAACTCCAAGTAGATGACTGTTACATAAAGAAATTTTACTTCCTTTTATTTTTAAGACAGAAGTTTATTTTCTGTTTATGAGATTTATAAACAGTTTAATGCAATTATATTGGAAACGTGTGATGGCGAACTATTCCTATAAGCCTCTTGTGCCATTGCTAAACTCAAACTACTAACACTAAAAGTCAATAAAACGTTCAAGAAGACGTTACACGGGTTTCAACACTATATTTATTAATAAATTGCTAGTATAGCGACAAATATAACCGGCTATCCCCAAATAACGTCCTAAATATATTAACTTGATCTACCAATAACAAACGAACAGAGTTTTTCCACTAGTGTAAAGTTAAGGCTGTCTTGACTTCTAACTTTCACTAAACAGCCAATAACTTGTAACAATTCTCGGCCACGTCTTCGACTCTGGAGCAATTGCCAAACGCTAGAACCACTCGACCTCTTTCGTGTGTCTCAGGTTTAATTTATATAATTCCTATCTCTCTCGTTCCACTTTATTTCTACCTGCTTGCAATTTAAATATTCACGTTTCCTTTTTGGTTGGGCAAAGGTTGTTTAACAAAAGCAATCAATCTTATTTAAAAGTCGCCAAGGGGAGTGAAGAGAAAACCACGAATAGCTTTACGTCACAAACGTATAATTCTTTTTGAATTATTATCAATGACTTATACATTTGCTTAGAAGCAACACAAGGACTCTTGGAGCTCGCAATTTTGTCAAGTGACGAGGACGACACCTGATCTGGCACCTCCCTCTAAAAATTTCTACACCACGCCAAAATGAGGTGGAGCCTGGAAAAATCTAACGTGCATCAGCCCCTCTACACGACTAGAACAAGGGAAAGACCACTGGCCTCGAGTTCACGATCATGACCGTCATTGGCCGGTTTCCATGGTCACGAAACATATATTTGAATTTTTTATACATGTTACTTTTTCATTGTTTAACCTTAATCAGACAATGAATACTGAAACAAATATAGTATTCAGATAGTATATGTTAGAAATCTGTTAATTAAATAACTTGAATATATTACAATATTTTGATAACTTGAGTTTTGGAATAGAAACAATTTTTTTTAGTTTTTTAAAAATCTTTTCTATACATCTTAATGGCATTTCTTTAGTCTTACCTACAGATCATTATCTAAATTTTGAATGAATATGTGTGATGGTTGTGAACCGGTTTCATTTTCATAATTCCCGAATGTAACTAACTGAATTTTTCGGTACAAATGCCATATATTCGTATGTTCTAACATTTCTTATCAGTTATGAATCTGTGGGCATGGCGTATCATTTTGTTTGGACTAGAATGCACAGATTCTTTCATTAACTTTTAGAGAAGACAGGTAGTCAAAGCAAATCTATTTGTAATATTTCTGACCGCAAAAGCTAACTCTGATTGGTGTTTATTTCTTTGGGGATGTGCCTTTAGAATTAATACCTTCTTCGAAGATTCTCTAGTGTAGCAAAGGTCGACTTTTTATAAAATATATTGGGGATATTTTGGTTTGAGCTTACGTATGTCAAAGTCTCATAACTCAAAAATAGATTTTAATTCAATATTCTAGTTTTTGAATTTTTTTTCAATTGTGTATTGATTGTTAACACTTCGTTTCGGATATGGTTAACTTTGTTTACTTTTAACGAAAATTTTTTCGCCAATGGCGCTCAATTACGGAACATATATAACAATTTGGAGTTCATCATATCGGAATTTGTGCTCCCTTTTTTTCTATATAAATAAGAATAAATTTAATTCAGTAAAAAAGTTTTGCTATTCCCCAGATGGAGTGGGAAAATAATTTTGATTCTCTGATATATCCTTGCTGGATCCAGTGAGTCTCTCAGAAACATTCTCCATAATAAAAAACAAAAAAAGAAGGAAAGACCCTCGAAGGGGAAAGCATAAAAAATATAACAATGAGTCGAATTAATAAAGCAGTAAATAAAACTAATAATTCTCTCTATTCTAGATTGAATATTCCAATCTTAGAAACAAAAGTACATATTCGCAAACGATATGGTTCCTTGTTAAAAGTTATTCATTTAAAAAAAAAATTTAAAAACTATATATTAAATACGCTGTAAATCTTCATGATAGAGACATTTAGGTAAAAGTGAATCAAACAATAGTTGAAGATCACCAAGCATAGTAGTCTTCAACAATTCACGAAAACAAGACACTAACAGGTGTCCTAAAAGTTCCCCTCCTGACGATTCGTGAGTTTACTGCACAAAAGCAACGAACTTAAAAATAATTATTTTACGCTAATGAGGTGATCTACTTATAGAATAATATAGAACAATTTTTGAATATCTATTTACAACAAATGCTCAAAATGTCTGCCCATTTCCAGTAGGAAAAGCTGGACTCGTGTGTGAATATTTTGAGAAACGCGTTTTAAGATGCTGCGAGTGACTTCATGTATCCTCTGTGTAACATGATAATTTTTAGATAATCAACTGTTTGGAGATTAGTCTCTATCTCTCTCTCTCTCTCTCTAAAATATCTCCACTGAAAAAACCTGGAAATGCTCATATAAGAAAAAAATCTAGATTCGTGGATCCAAGAAAATGGTACAATACGCAAATATGCAAAAAAAAAAATAATGAAACCAGGGGAATGCTTCAAGATTTCTTTAGGGGATCGAATCATCTCAAGAAATCTTTGGCTATTTCATTCCTCTGATCTGAACATTCCTTGACTTTTTCTTTGAGGGAATACAAGAAGAAAAAGTTTATGAAAGCAGCCTTAAACAATAGATGATCAGAAAACCATCATATTTCCAGATAGATGCATAATACCAGAAGTCAACAAGAAGTGTCTTGAAACGTGTTACTCAGAATTTGCCCAAAAGAGTTTAGTTTTACCTCCTAAAATAGAGTAGATATTTTAAATATTTGTTGTAAAAATAAAAGTGAAAAATGTATATCTACTTTATATTAGAATTTTTTTTTTGTCTTTAACATAAAAATTACTGTTTGAAGTTTTTTTTTTTTAATATCAAATTCTTGAATCGTTATTTCAGGAACTCTTAGAAAGTAGTACGGTTAAGTATTACATCTTAAAAGTCAAAGTCTAGAGTATATTTAGAAGCACAAAAAACAAATTAAAAAGAATCTATATTTGCCGAATCTAGAAGAAATCACAGTCTCCATCGAATTCATTATCACATAATAATGTGGAATGATATGTTTCACATTTCCGTTTGTAAAATAGGTAAGCCTTTAAATGCAGCGAAGCGCTGAAGATCTGTGAAATATAAAGGTTACCTACACTGAGTAGAGTGTAAATAATTTTTAATTAGAATTTCATACGAGAAATTCTTATAATCTCCACATATAAATTCTGAATTTCAGAAAAAATAACTTTTTCAAACAAGTAATTATTTTTAATTATTTTTTCAAAATATTTTAATATTTTGATGTTCCTTGATAATTCTACAAACTTAAATATTTTTATATAATTTTAATCAATTTCTTAGGAATGTTCCTCACAATTATATGCATGAGTTTATATGTACTGCTATTATTTGTAATTTCACAAATTTTTCTCTATCAAACAATGCGAAAAACAGTAAAAAACATTATCTAATTTAATGGATTAAAAGAAAACTATTTCCTTATTCCATGTACAGAATATTAAGAAATTTATACAAAACTATTGAAGAAATTTTTAAATTTACATTAATTACAAAAATTTCTTATCATTTTAAATACATGACAGTCATGAAAAATAAGTCGAGAAAAAAAAATTGTTGTTTTGAGAGTGTCAATGAAATAATTTCGCTCACACTGTAAAAAATTTATATAAATAACGTTCTAAATAATATGACTAGAGCAATGAAATTTTCTACGTATATATTTAGAAAGTGCATACAATTAAAATAAGGTAATACTTTTTTCTCTCGATATTTTGTTCATTCTTAGAATACTGTGTTCTTTGAAGTAAAAAAGCATTTTCCAATATCATTAGCACTAATATTTATATTTTGCCTTAAATAATTAGATTATATTCTTATTCATATCAAATAAGTATTTTAAAATAAATTTGCATATTATTATTATCAGCAGAAATTGTTTCAGTTCCTATTGCTCGTTGGAATACATCGATAACATTGTTCTAAGTAACACGAAAAAAGTGAAACTGATTTTGAAACAAACTCTTAACACTAAATTACTTTAAAATATTTTATGAGGTTTTTTTAGTGTACTTTCTAACAAAATCTCAATATCATTCGTATATCCATTTCTAGAATAATCATAAATGAGCTTTATTTTGTTGACACTCCAATTAATTCTAATTTTTTCTAGTTTTTACATCCATGGTGCAACAGTTTTTTTTTAAAGATATTTCTTAATAAACAGTTTATGTTTAAAATCATATAATATGATATTAAATAATATATTTTGTACAATATGATGTTTTAATCATATCTATGTGTTTCATATTTATTTACTTATTGTCTTAAATTTATTATTTTGGTGATGAGTGTAACATTAATTAACATACTTAATATAGTTTACTTCAAAACATTTCACTCACTTAATGCCAGTTAAATCGAGACGAAAACCTTATTAGCATATTATAAAATTGATCAGTTGGTCGTGTAAGAAATGAAACAATTATTAGAAATTAGTACATAAGTTAAGAAAAGTGTCCCCTTGTGAGTGATTCGTACACATATACTTTTTTTTCTGATCTAAATGAAGTTTATATATTTTGCTTTCAAAATAGAGGAAGGTGTCACTATCTACATAATATAGAATAAATAGCGGGATTGTTTACAAGCTGAAATATCCGACTTTGTGTGCCTACGCCTTATACAGAATGAAGAGTCTTTATTTTAGGGGAAGGGAGAATGAAGAAAGCGATATTCCTCTATTTTCGTTGAAGGTGAGTTGTGCAAAATTTGACCAAGTTCGAAAAACACTGTAATCTTCATTCAGATAGAAAACAAATGTTATTTTTATCCCATCTTTTTACCGTAAATTTCAAAAAGATCCTTATATCCTACGTTGCATCCATAGGACATAACGTCATGAGCATGTTCTTGCATATGTTATGACTATCTATGAAAATAATTGGTAATATTGTCACTCGTCCTATGTATCGCCAATATTCTGGTCAGCCGCCATAGAATTTCACAAGTGAATATAGTAGTTCCTCTGTTTCTGCTACTGTTTCATTCAAGCTTAGTGCACTTTCTCTCAATACACCTTGAACCAAATGATGTGAGAATCCACTGTCTACGTGAAACATTTCGAAACACCTTCCCCCATCCCCCTGAAAAAGTCTCTTCATTTTGACTATAGCCCCGAGAGCATCGATACTTTGGCTAATTTTCATTTTATAACTGACTCATTTTTATGAAATCTAATATTACAGGAAACTAATAGACTTTATTCGACCGTGCCAATATTCGGAAGAAGAGCACCAGAAGATATTGACATATGTAAGCAAAAATTGTTCTATTTTTTTTTTAAACTTATATGCATGCTATGATTTGCAAATTAATGTTTTCCCCCTGAATTCTAAAAAATTACAAAAATAATATTATTATAAAAATTATATTTCTTAACTTTTATTAAAAACATTGTCAAGTTATAAAATTAGAAAGTAACAAAAATGTTACACGTCTAAAAATTAGTTTCCATAAAATTTGCTGAAAATAATGTTCAATAATGAGGAAATTATATTAAAATGGAACAGATAAATTAATGATTTTGGCAACACACACAAAAAAAAGTCAAGCCAATATTTTTTAAATGTTATTTATAAAAACGCTGTAATTTTAATTTTAAGTTTGCTATGTGGAAGCTTAGATTATTCCTATTATGTTTACTTTCTCGTAACTTCTGAACGGCTGCATCTTTTGTTATAAAAGTGGTGTCTAGATTAAACGATAACTGGTAAAGTGGCTTTGCGGTACTGGTTGAGACGAATGATAGGTCTCCCAGGTGGAAAATTCACAGTTACTGCTTCTATCTCGAAAATAGTTCAAGATGAAAGTAAAAGTAAATTACATCATTGATTTAGTACGAAAAGACACCTTGTAAATAGATATTAATACCAAAAACGAAACGCTGAAGACACACATCTAAAACGAGCCCGAATTGTGGCTCAGTGGTAACGTATGTAGTTCCCAATCGAGAGAGTTGTAGATTTAACCTCGTGGGATGCATCCTTGTGCTGATTGTCTTTACAAATGGAGAAGACAATATGCAGATCGTACAAAATTATGCTGCAAAATGCATTAACTCATTGCAACTTGCACTTGATGTGAGAAATTTGTGCGTTATGCAAATACGTATGAAACGTCACAACTGTTCATCTGAGACTGTTATAAAACAGGTACTTCCTCGGGGTGAAATGTTTAAGCTCAGAGTCATGGAGCGTATTTCCAAAAATGAATATTGTGAGATGATTCTACTTTACAGTGAATGCGGACGCAAGGTTATCTCGGTAGCGCTGTATTGGTAACATTTTCCTGAAGGTTCACATCATTCACGGAAAACATCCTAATCTTTAATACGTTAAAATGATGCAGGCTGCCTGACTAGCCGACCTCGATCAGGCATACTAGTTAAGGTAAGATGGCAGGTATAAAAGGAAGGTGTATTATCATACCCCCTCATTTCAGAACAGCCGCACAAGAGAGATAAATGAAAATTGTGGCCTCTCCAAAAGTCGCGTTAGGGAAATCCTAAGCAAATTAAGTCTTGGGAATAACAATGTAGCCAAATGAGGCATTTTTTTCACGGAATGAGCTGTACAAATAGTAGAAAACTTATTACTGGGCGCTGGAAAATCCTACATGTTTGGCCACTGGCATCAAATGTTGTTTTCGATTAATGTTTGGTGTGGAATTTAAAGTTGATTATAACAGGCTGGTCGGGCCAATATTTTATCAAGGCACGTAAAGAGGAGCACGATATTTAGAATTTCTGCAGGAGGTAATACCCTACTTCGTTCAGACCTTGTCATACCTTCAACTCCGAATGAATGATTATAACATGATGGCGCGCCTTCGCAAGAGACGTCACAAGTGAACCAATACCTGATGGATACATTTGAGGTACAAATAATCGGGTTTGGAGGTTTCGAATAGAGGCCATCATTGTCACCTGACCTGACTCCAATGGACGTTTTTCTGTATGGATAACTCAAACAGAAGGTGTATGCGATCCTTTTGCCAACATTGCTGCATTTTCGAGAACTCATTACTGATGCTTGTGCTGACGTGTAGCCTGCTATGTTAAAACGTATGAAATTCAATCAGGGGTCTAGATGTAAATTGTAACTATTAGAGAGAGTTTAAACATCGAAAATAAAAATTTATTGAGATAATTAGTCATTTTTTTCTTTTCTTTCTATGATCGTTTCTTAATGTCACAGTGCAGGAAATCGCGAATAAACAAATGGGAATTTCAAGCCTTTTGTTTTCACCATTAAAGTCCAAAAGGTTTCTTTTCATTCTAAATTGATGGTGTTCTACAACTTCATAATTCACGTGTTTCCCTTATCTCGTACCCTTTTTAAGATTAGAGCTCTAACTCCACTGTCAATGATTTCATCTAGTAGCGCATAGTAACTTTGATATACCTAGAAGCCACTTTTATAACTGTAGTTGCAGTTGACCGAAATTAAGTGGAGAGAATGGACTTCACCGGGTATCCTGTATATATTGATATTGTATGAAATCTAATGTTCCTGAGACAGTTTGAAAGTCGTATATAAAATCAACTTACTGGCTTGAGAGAGTGCAGCTTCGATCACAAATAGTTTCCCCTAAGAAAAGTCTTACTTACGCAAATAAGAATAATTGCTCTAAATTTCGGCCATAGATAGACCTTATCATAAAAATAGTAAACACCATTGATTTATCAATGAATAATACATTTTCTCAAAATACTGTGGGAGAATATTAATGTCCACAAGGTGTCCAATAGAATTTCACATTTTACTTTATTAATTAAAGGATGGCTTTCTTTCTTAGGAGTCTTCCATAATATCCAACAGAATTTTAATAATACATTTCAAATTACTAATACTTGTATGTTGATATTCTCCTTGGCAAGTTTTATTGCTCTAGTGCATGGACATTATTTAAATGTTCAATAAAATAGGGAATAAACGGATATCCCTATTTAAAAATTTCTTTTACCACCCTGAATGTGAACACATTTTAAGTTCCAGTCATAGCAAACGTAAGAATAATACCTTGAACAGTAGACTGAGATTTTCATAACATTTGTTTGATTTCTTCTAAATATTTACATTTATAACTTAATTGTAAGATAAGCGTAATTAAACCATGCCTAGTTCATTTTTAATTAGTTTTCTTAACCGTATATTATACATATAATAAATGTTGATAAGTTTTATTTTAATAACAATCAAATTACTTTATTAAGAGATCTGAATTAATTTTTGAGCAAAATTATTAATCGTTTCCGTACTGAACAAACACTTTAACTCGTAGATTTTAAATATTTGTCACAAATAAGTGAAATTTTTGCATAATCTAGCTATTCATTTCCGTTATCTGTTATTTCGGTATATTGACTAATATTCTTTTTTAACAATTAAGGATTTCAAAATGTAATTCAATGTGCTTTTCCTTGCATGTTTTAACTTGTATAAATCTTACATATTTTTTTCTATATTTAATTCGAGTTTTTTTTCTTGTCCTTTCATCTTTGAAGTTTGCAAGTGTGACTGTGTTATTCAAATTAAAACTAAAAATTTCGTTAAGATTTATATAATACAAAGTCTAAAGGCATCTTACTTTTAGTCACGTCCCCAAACATTCATATAGATGAAAGACAACGTCTTTCTTGAGGAGATAGAAATCTTATTAAATCAAACTTTCCTTTCGATGTATTGAAATAGATCCGTTAATTTAGTTGTATAAAGGCATAAAATGCAACTTATTTTTTGCTATTAAGAAATTTCGAGAAATCCCATAGTGTTGAATGGAAGAGATAGATACAATTGAAAAATAAGATTTTCAATCATGTTTTTTGTTAATATTTCATAATGAAGCAGTGTGTAATAAAACAAAAACATTTCTAGGTGGCCACACCATACCGAAAGGAGCGTCCTGTTTCATATTATCGTATTTCCTGAACAGAGATGAAGATGTCTTCCCAGATCCAGAAAAATTTGATCCAGATAGATTTCTACCCGAAAATGCTGCCAAATTACCCGACTGCGCGGTTGTTCCATTCGGTGGAGGACAGAGGAATTGTATAGGTATTCATTTCAAAAATTGCCATAAAATATGCACATTTTTCATGGCAATTATCATGGATATTTTTAAAAATATTATTAATTTAAAAATGATCGCATGTCCACCTACTACGTCTTAATATAATGAAAAAGAACCTGTAACATTAGAAATGCTACATAGCTTCTATCTGTCGTTGAAATTGAGTTTTCAATATATGTATTTTATATTTCTACCAAACAGATTCTTTTGTAAAAAGTAATTATATTATTTTCCAGAAATTTTCTTTGAATGCCTGATTTGAAATGAACTCTTTTTTTTTTCAAAATTTGCATTTTATAAGCGTTATTAAATTATTTAAAATTAGAAAATTGCTTACAATTAAAGAAAGCAGCGTAGAATATTGAGATTTCAATCATTAATTGTTCTTTTAAGCAATTTAAGTTTAGTGAATAATATAAGTTAATGAAATACATTGTTGTGGTTGATGTTAAAATAAATTTTGATAATAAAAAGGGTTACGAGTTGCATAACAAGATTTTTGTTGGCTTAATTACGATAAAGGAGTTAAAGTCTATTTCTCCACCGAATGAATAAGCCACCCTTTTACAGAAATAAATATCTGTATTAAATAAAAATGGGGAAAAAATGAAATGTTAAAATGAAATTTTTCTGTTTTAATACATAATTACATAATTCTACTACTAAGTGTCGCTATTAAAAAACGAGACTGACATTGTAAAACATTTATTTTGATGTCATATATATTTACTTGTTATTACCTTCAATGTACACCATTGCTCTTTCTCTCCAATTTTCTATGCGAATCTTCCATTGTTCAAAAAGTGATGAAAGTCTTCTGTCGAACTCCTTCAGGACGCTTGCTGGTTTCTCTTTCATGGCTTCAAAGACTCAAATCTTGTTCGTTTTAATGCAGATTTCACCTTAGGAAACATAAGTTGTATGGCGCAAGCTTTTAGCTAGAAACCTTTTGACAGACAATACGGAATGGCTTGTCTTTCCACAATTCGGGTCGTTTTTTCCTTATTCTTTCGCGGAGTTCTGCAAGAATATGAAGGTAGTAATGTTGATTAAAAGTTTGACCTTTAAGAACCCAGTAAAGATATACAATCCCATGAATATCGAAAGAAAAAAAACAATCATCAATGTGTTTTGAATTTTGATTTGCTCATAATAGCTCTTTTGACTCTTCTTGAAGATGGCCTTTCCAGTGCATGGATTGGGGCATCGTTTTAGGATCATAAGTAAAAATCCACGATTCTTCATATGTTATTATCCTTTTGAATAACTTTGGCAAATTTTCAATCGTGTTCAAAGCGTCAATACAAACATTTTGCGAGCTTCTTGTTGTTCAAACGTGAGATTTTAGGCATCATTTTGGCACATTCTTTTTGCATGTTAAAATTGTTATGTAAAATTTGCCGAATGGATCATTTGTCAATTCCTATAGTCTCAAAAAATCGAACGAATAGTTAAGCTACGGTAAGATCGAACCAGATTATCCTTTGTTTCTATAATATTATCCGTTTTGAGGTTGATGAGCCCCCCGAGCGTGAATCATCCTCTGCTTCTTTTCAGCCGCCTTGAAAACGCTTATACCACTCAAAAATACGAGCAAGGGAAAAACATTTTTTACCAAAAACTTCTTTCAATAAACTAATAATTTTCAGTTGCGGTTTTTCCCAAGTTTCATGTACAATTTCACAATTCGTTGCTCACTAATCATTTTTTCGGCAATAAAAAAAAAAAAAAAAAAAAAAAAAACTTAATGTGAACGAAGGATACAGCTATATGGATTTGTTCACAGAAAAAGAAAGACACTGAATTCAAAAGAGAAGAGTTCATGCTAAATATTTGTTGGTCCCTGGCGTTTGGCACAGGCGTACTTCGTCTGTAGCAGCGTCAGCTTCGTTTTCTAAAATCCACACCTTGTTTTATCAATATTACATTTCAAGCTATCAAAAGCTATACTTAACAGAGAATCATGTTAAATGTTTGCTTACTAAATTTAAACGTTTAATGACTAGATCATATAGTAATATATGGATATAATAGAACGCAATAGAATTTTTAAAATAAATCATTCACATGTATAAATATTTAAATACGTTTTAGATATTTCAGGAAAGCAGTGATCATTCTAACAACATTTCTATAAATACAAGATATCGTCTCATCTCAAATCAATATTATTTTCAAACACGACTCAAATAATAAATATAAGAAGTAGACTTTATATTTATCAGGTACTTTATTTCATAGTATTTCAATGTGCATGCAATTATAATATGACACATTCCGAATTGTATTGATTTCAAAAGGAAAACATGACAGCAAAACGTTTCCACTATAACTTGACTGTATTTTTAATAGTCTAGTCAGAGCTTGATAACCTAGTGTGGCTGAAATTGTTAAGTTTTCAAAGTGGTTTGAATTCGAATGCTATTGAGTACCATTTGAGGAAAAAAGAGAGAATCAGTAAGTTAAATGTAAATAAGCCTCAATAATTTGATGTCCCACAATTTTTAGACAATTATCTTCCAAATAAGACATCGTCACTTGATCATAAGTCAAAATAACATAGGCAGTTAGTGCAAATTTACGAGTAGTGTCACGAAAGATATTAATGCTGACCATTCTAAAATAATTCTGAAAATTCATGAAAAAGGAATTATTTAAGACTTACAATAATTTTAAAAAACTATTGGTTCATATAATATAATTGGTCTTAAGTACAATTGTTTCATATAGTACATTTGGTTTTAAGTACGATTGGTTCGTGTGCAGTATTCAAGTCCGAATACTGCACACTAAAGCATTTCACAAAATCGACCTTTGAGCTGCAAGTTCTTGGAGATAAATTACCATACTGCCGTAAATCTGATGAAATTGTACTTTTGTTTCTAAAGCTTTTTAATCTTATATTTAAAGGTATTTCTTTGATTTTCCTCTATATTCTCTAAAAGAAGAGATATAGTTATTTAAATCGTGATCAATTCCGTTATTAAGTAGAATTGTCCAGCAAGTGTTCAAGCTTAGAAGCCTTCAGACTCATTCATGTTAAGATTTAAAAGAGGAAGCATCAAATATATATTCGATCAACATTTTAGCTTGAGGCCATCAATCAGTGGAATGCCCAATGACTTTGCTCTGTAATCTATTGATTATTTTCCGATGACCACTTATAAAACAAATCACACATCATTTTCCGAACCAAACATTGAAAAATAGTAGAAATAATTTATTGTAAGAGTGATATTAGTAAAATAATAACCTCTAATTGTAAAAATTTAAGTTGATTGGAAACAAAAGTAATAACTTTTTAACTTAAATGTAAATTATGCTAACAATTCTTTTCGAATGTATGCATTTACAACTTGTTTTGCATAGAATTCCATGATTATTTTTGAGGAATTTCAAAAGTTAGTATATATAATAACCCGTAATATCCAGTCAAAATCAATAACATTTTAGTTCCCCTTTTATTGATAAAATGTTATATTAAAAATGTTAACTTAAAATGTATGAATTTAAATAGCTTAAAATTTTTAACAGTGTAAAAAAACTGTCAAGAACACCTCTGATCACTAAACACTCCAATGGAAGCGTCTCTATGAGGTGCATGAGTAGTGATCTCGTACTATGAAATACGCAAATGAGACTTTTTACATTTTCATGCACAAGTAATATTGTAAAATTTTAATTACTAAGAAATTACTAAGAAATAACCGAGACATCTGAATAAAGTTTTTTCTGCTCATTAATTAATTCTTGCGTATATCATGTTGTAAATTACAGTTATTTATAACGATTTGATTTCAGGAAGCCATAGATTGCAATAACCCTTAGTATCGTAAAGGTTTAATTATTATCAAGAGGTATCGCAAATTTCATTTATATTTAAAAAAAAAATCGAGATAGAAACTTGTTTTATTTATTAGTTTTAAGGCTTGTCTACTTAGTTTTTACAGCTGAGTTTTCAGATTATTTTAACTTTCAAAGGCCATCATTGTAGAATTCAACAGGCTGAACTCAATATTGTCCATACTGCAGGTTACTTGAATCTGCGAATTTTTGAAACCAAACCAAACAACATTAAGAGTTATAAGTTACAACATCAAGTGCAAAAGGGTCATTTAATAAGTAGAATAAGTTTCATCCATATATCTCTGTAATTTCTTAATAATAATAAAATCCTTGTGATACCTCAAATTAATTAAATATAAGGTTTGGAATAAATAAGTAGACAAAACATAATATTTAATTTTCAAATAAATACTTATTTATTACAAATAAACATTTCCATGTATGTGACATATTTTTATGCCTCGTGTTCTGTACATAAGCTGTGGCGAATATAAAAATAACAGGACCTTTATAGAATTAAATGAATTGCATTTCAACAGAAACGCGTTTATTCATTCTCATTTTTGACTTTTCAGGACAAATGTTTGCTATTATGGAGCTGAAAACGATCCTGTCTTCAATCTTGAGAAATTACACCATCGAATCTTTAGATTCAAGAGAGGACATAATCCCCATAATGAGAGTCAGTCTGTATCCCTCTAAAAATATTCGTTTCCGAATCAGGCAAAGAAAATTCATCAAATCGGAATAACTTTGAGTGGTTTTCCTTGATTGTGAAATAAATATACGTATGGAGAAAGCATTTGTTTACATTGGTTGGTTGTTTCGGTCTGAGTGGCATTGAGTCATTGTAGGATCTATTACGCCAAACAACAGATAAAGCATTTTTTTAGAAATAACTTCGTGTTACAATGAGTCTCATCTAAAACTTTGAAGTTATGTTTGAAAGAAATTGCAATAATAAGAGCATCTTTTTATGTGAATGTCGTGAGTGAATCATATATATAAATGACTTTATAAACTGTTCAAGATTCAACTTAAGAAATTTTTCTGTAATTTTGAGATTTAATAAAAATTATTTCTTATTTTCAGTTCTTGATAGCTTATTAATTTTTTTAGCATCCCAGCTTTATTTAAGATTCAAATCCCCGGTTTGTATCAGTTTATTTCACTCATAATGATATTCTACACGATACTCTTCGTTGAATTAACACAAAAATAATTAAAATTTCACATTTTTTTTTATTTTGCAAATACCGAGTTCTTTGCTGAGTCCGTTGGCTTAATATGTAAATGCATTTCATGATTAGATTTTAAAACTGTATGGCACACTGCAGAAAAAAATCTGTATTTCTATTTTTATCAAAATGTTGTTTTTAGAATTTTGGTGTGCACTTCCCTAAAAATCTACATCATACATAGAGCTTATATATATATATATATATATATATATATATATATATATATATATATATATTGCTTTGCAAATGTAGATCTGAAAAAGTTATGGAAGCTGCGTTTTAATACAAGTGGGTCATAGTTTGAAAATAGTCAGCTCACTGTATATACATCTTCTATAAATTTCTTTTTATTTCTTGTGTCTCAATACTTAATGTACAAACCATATATGTATGAGGTGTGATAATAAATTAACGGTGTTAGTGCTGAAAAAAGTTTATTTTGAGGTTTTATATATTAAACCATTAACGACTATCAGTACAAAACCTTTTTCAATCCTTACTCCGTCCAATTCGAATTTTCCGTTTTAGAAAACAGTGCCAGAAATCTTCTTTTGAAAGGACGCGCATTTTCTTTTACAGATTCATTGGTCTGGAAGCTTCTTCCTTTTTACAGCATATTTATCTAGAAAAACAGAAAGAAGTCGTATGATGCCAGATCAAGTGAATGAGATGGATATCCCAACACAGGGATGTTATACTTGGCTGGAAATGTCTTGACAAACCTTTCAGAAGGAGGCTGTGTGTTGTCCTGATGAAAAACCAATGGCTTTTTTTTCACAATTCATGTCTTTTTTTTTTCCGAGTTCGTTCATAGAAAGTATTAAGAGCCTCAAGATAGTAATGTTGATTAGTCCTTTAGTATTCCACTTTATGTACGCAATCCCATTTTTTTAACATTTTTCTTTGATTCTAATGTGGAAGGACGTCATGGGTGTGCGTCATTTGCAACACCTTCTCGGCCATTTTGAAAACTTTTAAGCCACACTCATTTACTCGCATACGTGATATACATTCATTGTCATACACTTCTCTTAAAAATAGATGTGTTTCTGTAGAGTACTTTTCAAATTTCATATAAAATTTTAAGTTTATTCATTGCTCTTTCAAACCATCGATATTTTTCCGACAAAACAAAACAAAATATCTTCCAAACGAAGGCCACGTTCAAACTAATCAGACTACAAACGCAGAAGGGGCAACAATCTAGCGAGAAGGCTACTAGGTAAACAGCTATTTGTAGTGCGACTTGAGGTTATAGGAATAATTTGTAATCAACAGCTGTATTTCTAAGGCATGTACATACATTTATGTGCATCGTGCAATAAAATTTAGAAATTACAAGAACTTTAAAAAATTAAAAAATTTACCAGAATTAGAACTAGAATCTTGAGATTTCGAAGAGTACAAATCATTTATGAATAAAACATTTCTATGTGCTGAAATTAATTATTATTTCAAAAACCAAATTTTATGATTCAAATTCATTAAAACTTTTTGCACAAATATCACATAATTTCTAAAATTTCGTGTGAGTTTATTAGAAAAATAAATGTGTTCACTATATTAGAAATGAAAGCGCTGTAAATTATTCCTGAAATTAGAAATGATGATGATGGTATCTTGAATCGCAAGAGGATACAACATGGTATCTTTAATAGCACAACTGCTGACTTGAAAGTCGCAAAAAAAAAAAAAAAAAAAAAAAAATTCAAAACCATCGTTTCGGGCTGAAAAACAAATCTGGGGTTTGCGATCATAATGGAATTATATTCGATGAACTTTTCTCCAGAATAAACCAATTATTGCTCAGTGGTACTAAGACACCATGAAACAAACAAAATTATGGAGGATGATGTAGAAGAAACGGAGGTGGATTTGGACTGAAGAAAGTATATTTGCGGCATGACGATGCAAGTTCTTACACTTCCAATGCCACAGACCAATTTTTAGAGATTCATTCAGCTAGGGCTTCAACCAATAGCCCTTTCGCAGCCCTGATCTTGTTCCTTCAGAATCTCAACTTTTTACCTCCCTGAAGTCGCTTATGGGTTATCAAAGAACAGGCAAAATAAGTGATAGAAAATTTTTCTTTTTTTGATAAAGGTATAAGAATGCGCATCTATCTGCTCACCAAGTGCGTTGTAAAGAAGGCGACTATGTCATAAAAATGTTTGATATACGCATTTGAATATGCAAATTATTCAATTGCATACTGTTACTATTTAGACATGTCTCATATGTAATGTATTTCAACACACACACATAATATATATAAATATAATATGCAGTGGTAGCCAAAATTGTGGACACTTTTGTAAGTTTTTATGTTTTTTTAACTTTATATGTTTTTTGAAAATGTTACGTTTCAAAAAATGCAAAGTCTTATGTATCATTTTAAAGAAAATTTAAAATAGAATTCAATATAAAAAACAAGATTAAAATATTTTCATTATAAAAAAGTTATAGGTACTTAATCTAAAAATCAAGCACAATTATGAAGTGGTTTGTAATGTCTAACTTTCCTGGCCAATCGCTGTGATTAGTTTAAGAACTAATCAGATGTTAGTAACTGCCAGCAAAAGCTGATAATATGTTTTCAGATGGAACAAGTCATTATTGTGCTTTGTTCAGTAGAACGAAAGCTGTTTCTAATGTAATCAAATTACAAGTAGGAAATGTTGTAAAAAATTTTAATAGTTAGTCAAGAACCATTGACATCAAATAAAGGAGTAAATTGGACACTTAGAAAGAGATGTAAGATTATTGTGTTACAAGTAAGAGATGTAAGATTATTGTGTTACAAGTAAGAGATGTAAGATTATTGTGTTACAAGTAAGAGATCTCACCTATGCTGAAATTGAAAGACAGATGCGTGGTTGTACTTACTACATCTGGATTCCGAAAGTTTTGTTTACGATATCAGGACATATGCACACATACAAATTCAATAAAAAAAACTAATCAGGAAAAAACCGAAAAATGTGCACCACATCTGTTAGTATCAGAAGAATAATAAGACTGTCTTCAAGATAAAAGATGTCATTAATGGCCATCAGAAGTGACCTGAATAACTCTGGTGTTTCTGTCTGTTCAAGAACAACCAGAAGATTGATAGATGTTGGACTAAGAGGTAGAATTCCACAGAAAACGTCGTATCTCAAATTACAGCATCCCAAAAAAACCACAAAGTGCAAAGTAACACATTAATTGGACAGATGATCAGAGGTCACTAATTATATGGAGCGATGAAACTAAGATATCATTATTCGGTAGCGAAGGGCGAAAATATGGAAAATGTAGGATAGAAGAAGAGTACATCCTGACTGCAGTCAGACAACTGTGAAGAACCCACTTAGTGTTAGGATTTGGTTATGCATGTCAGCAATGGTGCTGGTCTTCTTCATGTCAACGATGGGACACTGAATGCCAGAAAATAATACATTGACTCTATTCTAAAACCAAAACTTCTAACTTCCATCAGAGATCTCGTTCCCAATAATGCTTCATTTGTTTTTTAGAAGGATTCTGCTCCCTGCCACAAAGCAAAGTTATCGAAAGAGTAGTTTCGTACAGAGCATTGAATTGTTGTCCCGTCCAGGAAACAGTCCTGATCTCAATCCTATCGTTAATTTGTGGCATCGTTTGAAAACTCTTGTCTAAACGAGGCACCCATCAAATATAAGGAAACTAAATGAGACCCAATGAAATATCGAAGCGAATCTGTTATAAAAAATAAAGGCTACCCTACTAAGTTTTGATAACTCACTACAATCATCAGTATCTAACATTATAGATAATTATTGCGCCTTAACTTTTTTGTATTGTAAACATTAGCCACCTAAGAGGCTATTTTAGTTGGATTATTTTTGCATAATATATTACGTTTGGCTCCATTTAGCTTAAATATATTCAATTTGATAGTTTATTGTATGCTTTAATTTCAATTACATACAGCTAAAGTAATATTCAATGCAATAAATTACCGTCTGCTTTATTTTATATTACATTTGGCTTAAATATATTTAATTTAATAATTTATCATTTCCTTTAATTTTAATAACGAAAAAATTTACTATTGTCCAGTTCTCGATATTTCATTGTTTAATTCTATTAGACGTATTGTGAGGCTGGTCCTGCAAAACCATACAACCACATCATGGACCATTAGTCCGGAACTGGGCATGTTTGCAGCACTCTCAGTATCTACTCGTGCGGCGTGATGACGTTTCCAGCAAGATGACCTTATTTCGGCTCTCTTGACAATGCAGCATAGACCTGCACCGTCTGCAGATCTGTCACCCACTGAAAACATCGAATCATGGGTTGCTGAGAGATTGTCCCGCCACCCCACTCCAGCTAATATGGTTGATGAAGTTTGGCACAGATTTGAAGCAGCATGAAATGATTTGCCCTTTTCTATCATCCAAGCCCTATTTGACTCCACGCCTAACCGGAACTCCAAGCCATTTTAGTTGCCAGGGATGGCAGTTGTTTCTATTAATTTTACTCCTTTGTTAACCCATAAAACGATTGTAAATTTAATCATTTTGTCTACTACATTCCATGCTGTTTACGTACAATAAATAACTATATCTTTTGTATTTGCTTTCCTTCATAGTGTTGCAATTTTAATGACCAGCAGTGTATACACACTGACATATATAACAGGTCAATTGAAAAGTCAGAGGCCTATCATAGTAAAACACATTTTTTTGGCAAAATTAGTTTTTTTTATTCAACATAATTCCCTTCAAGGGTGACAAACTGTTTATAGCGACCCTCCAACTTTTCGATACCATTTTTGTTGTACAATTTGTCCTTTGCTTCAAAATGGGCCTCAGTTTCGGCGATCACCTCTTCATTCGACGAAAATTTCTTCCCAGAGAGCATTCTTTTGAGATCTGAGAACGCGGAAATAGTTGCTGGGGGCCAGATCTGGAGAATACGGTGGATAAGGAAGCAATTCGAAGCCCAATTCATGGATTTTTGCCATCGTTTTCACTGACTTGTGACACGGTGCATTGTCTTGGTGAAGCAGCACTTTCTTTTTCTTCAAATGCGGCCGTTTTTCGGCGATTTCGTCCTTAAAACGGTCCAATAACGCTATGTAATAGTCGCTGTTGATGGTCCTTCCTTTTTCAAGGTAGTCAATGAAAATTATTCCATGCGCATCCCAAAATACAGACGCTATAACCTTGCCAGCCGACTGTTGCGTTTTCTCACGCTTTGGAGCGGGTTCATCGTGTGCAGTCCACTCGGATGACTGTCGATTGGACTTCGGAGTGAAATGATGGAGTCATGTTTCATCCATTGCCACATATCGATGCAAAAACTCGGGTTTATTACGCTTTATCATCTTCAAACACTGCTCCGAATCATCAACTCGTCGTTGATTTTGGTCAAAAGTGAGCTCGCGCGGCACCCACTTTGCACAGAGCTTTCTCATACCCAAATATTCGTGAATGATATGATGTACACGTTCAGTTGATATCTTTAGAGTGTCTGCTATTTCATTCAATTTCAATTGATGGTCATTCAAAATCATTTTGTGAATTTTTTTAATGTTTTCGTCGGTAACAACCTCTTTTGGGCATCCACTCCGTTCACCGTCTTCGGTGCTCATTTCACCACGTCTAAACTTAGCATACCAATCCTTGATGGTTGATTTTCCTGGGGTAGTGTCCGGAAACTCGGCATCAAGCCAAGTGTTTGCTTCAACTGTATTTTTTCCCTTCAAAAAGCAATATTTTATGAACACGCGAAATTCCTTTTTATCCATTTTTTTCACAATAACAAAAGTTGCTTCACTGAAAATGCTATAATTCACAAACTAATGATCCGACAGCTGTCAAATTTATACACGCATCTTTTGAGGGTTAGGGCTAACTAAAAAACATATGGATTTAATTCTAGTAGCGCCATCTATGTGTTAGGCTGGGGACTTTCAATTGACCTGTTATATACAATTTCGAGAAAAACTTTTCCAATTTCCTCTCTTCTGAAATTGTTTATCTTCTAAATTATTTACTAAACAATCTTTAGACTACCGAAAATAAAATGGATATTTAGTGGAAAATATTATTAAAAAAAAGTGTGAAAAGGAACTTTTTTGAAGTTTAAAGTATAAAAATGTAATAATATTTTTTAAAAAAATTAAATTGAAGGAATGAAGTGTGGATTTAGGGTTTGCCTCAACCCTTAAACTAAAAAATTCTATTTTGTGAAGAAGAAAAATCAATTATACATCAAATTTTTGAGTTTTCTGAATACTTTAAAACAAACCTTAAGACAATTTTCCAATTATTTCCTGAGATATAATTTAAATTTTGTGTGATAAACTTTACTGTGCGGAAAAATTTAAGAAGAGCTGATTTTCTCAATACGTGATTGTTCATAATTTTATGCAAAGCATCTTACAATTTAAGCCACACCATCATATTATTTTGTATAATTTCATCTAAACTTATTATTTTTTGAACTTTTTTTGATATTTTTTAAGTAGAGGGTACGTATTAAAATACAAAAACTTGAATTCCAATTTTCAATAAGCTTTTAAAATTTAACTGCATTGAATGTTATATATTGTTAGTTTAAATATATTTCTAAGCATTTATTTGAATTAGGAAACTCAAATTATATATTCAGAAGCAATAGTATTGAGGAATGTACCCGCAAATCAATATACAATTAAATAATGTGAAAAAAAACGTTATCATTATACTTTATTTTTTAAATAACTTTAAAAATGTATGAATATTTAAAATCAGTATATCGAAATATAAATTATAAATTTTATCTCATTAAAAACCGCATCATTTACTAAAATTTAAAAAGCTATGAAAATTAAAAAAGTGGTTGGCCGTGGTAGCCAAGTGGTCAGGGTCGAGGACTCGTGGAAGGAAGTTTTGGTGCCCGCCGTGTTGGTTTGGTTTGGTTTGCTTTTATTAACGGAAGCAACACGAGGACTATTGGAAACGGATTTCGTAATTTGAACCACGGTCAAGTGACAAGGACAACACCTGAGCTGGCACCAACCTCTCCCAGCTTCCTCGCTACAACAACGAGTGTACTTAGAGCCCCGTCAGATTTAACCTGCAACAGCCTCGGCTACATGGTGGGTCTTTTGTAGCATCAAGGCTCGAACCCACGACTGAACGAAAACCGCCACTAGCGAGTCTGAATACCCGCCGGGTTGCTGAGTCTGTTGCACATTAAATCTGTCAAGGTTCAAAGTCCTCTCGTTGACGTTGTGTGAAAGCTTGGAGAGGGCGGGGTGTGGAAGTTTGGCCTTCCTCGTCACTTGACAGAGGCTCAAAATTACGAGGTCCGTCGCCAATAGTTCTCGTGTTGTAAAAAGTGATCTTTATAACAAATATCATTCAAAATTCTCCTCTTTGGATCTTCATGAGGACAGTGGAGAAGTACGCAATAGCTGTCTGCAACAACGACGACAAAAGTTAAAACGCCTTAATAATTAGCCTGAGGGGGGATCCGTTTTAGTCTAGTTAATAAGAGCACTACAAAAAGCTACCGGACAATTTTCTTTGCACCCAAAGATTTAAGATTCCAAACTTTACCGACACTTAAGATCGATTGTCCTCCCCCGCAACGGGGTATAAAAACATCGTTCCTCCAAAGACTAAAAGAATATTGGAACAAAAATGTATAAAGAAGCTACTGAAAACATCCAATGTAAGCTGGTGATTTTGAAGAAAGATAATCACAGTGATTTCTAAGAAAATTTATAGATTTAGAATTGACTATTATTAAATAAAATCCTATGACAGGATTAACATAAAATGATTTATATCTGTAATCTCTAACGAATCTAAAAAAGTATAATAAATGAGAAATTAAAAAACAAATTAAATAAAAAAAAAATTGTTTATTTAACCTATCTGCACTTCATCCCACAAATAAAAAAGCAGGATGGTTTTATAAAGAACATAAAATCAAATACTAAATATGAAATGGTCAAATTTTCTGATTTTGTCATTATTGTTAAGAGTATGGTTATTATAATAGTATTTATTCCCCTAAGATTAATTATAAAAATAAATGAGACAAACATTCATTTTTTATGCATGAAAGAAGATGTGAAACAATATTTTTTTAAATCCAAGAAAAGTATCGTTAAGCATTTTAAAGCAAAACATTTAGTATTCCTGTTATTTAAAAGATCAAGTAAAATGAAGAATACTGTGAAAAAACTTGAAGCCGTGAAAGTGTATATCTAAAAAAGAATTAAGATGTATGATTTAAATTTTAAACACATTGAATGAAAATAAATTGTATTACTTCTCTGATTTTGAATGTTCATTGAAAATGTTCATACATGTCAGCATCATAATACACATTCTTAAACACTGAAATATTTAAAATATATTACGAATTACAGCATTGCAGTATGTGTGTGTGTGTGTGTGTGATAAGTGTAAACTCTCGAACAAAATATAAATGTTATCATCCCTAAACGCAAGAAGAAATATTTTTAAATTCTATTCCTGATTTTATATTCTAATAAATTTCGGTACTTTTGCATTTCCTATGGAGGAGTTTTTTGCGTATTTGATATTAAAATGCCAAGGGAGAGAGTTCCATTTCTAAACAACGTCACACTGTTATAGTTTCTCTCATGTTGAAAAGTATTTTAGAATTAATCCTTAAATAACGAAGTGTGTATGAAAACTTTCTTTAATCCTCGAAGTGTTGAGATTTTTTTTGTGCGTGAAAACATTTCGATTTTCTAAATTGCTTAACCTTGTGTTCATTTATCTTAGTTATCAATTATCAGATGCTTGCAACTGAAAAGTGATCAACTCTTATCTTAAGATCTTTGCCCCATATCGGTTCATTTAATTTTTTTTATATCTATTTTCATTTTTCCGTATCGATATTCAGCAATCGGTACAGCGAGATAAGTAATTCAAGTATAGTTTTCAATCTAATCAATTCCCTAAATAAACAGAGAGCTTTGCGATTCATACAATCAATACTCGAATTTTACAAATATAGTATTTATTTATATTTTTTACTCTATTATTTTTTACATTTGATACACTTTATGTGCAACACTATTTTGTAAATAGTAATCTCCCCAATCAACTTTTTTTTTGTTAAGTTATGTGAATGAATTAATGTCAAATAAATCGATAGTTTGCATGACTAATACATACTTCATTCAAGAAATTCATTACTACTTCATCAGCAACGCATAAAAATGATGTTAATAACTATAATGTCTATTTTTGCGTGTTCATCTAATTTCTGATTTAGTATTTTCTACTAAAGCAAATTTAATGTCAATTAATTTTTTTTTCTGGAAAGAAGTTTAAATTATTTTACATTTTTAGGATTAAAAAGTTACATTCAGAAACAAAATAACAAATTTAATTTACTCTATTGCATATGCACAAAGACGGAATTAATCCATTGGCTCCCAATCTGTATAGACCTGCTACCTCCTTCTCTCGAATAAATACTGCTCACCAGTCCTGTATATGTGTATATACACACGCGCGCGTTGTCTGAATAGTTACCGACTTTGACGTGAAGATGGCAGCACGCATCAATAAGAGAAAGGGAATGTTGTTGCACATCTTTTGACAGCTCGGCGCCAAATTTCAGCAATTTTGGACGCACAATTGCTGTTTGATAATCGTTTGAGCGTGTCGATGTGCCTGTTTTTGTGAAAATGGAAAAAAATCGAGCTGTCATAAATATTTGTTTTTGATTGGCAATATGCCTACGCATCTTAAAGATGAGGACGCTGTGTACGGAGACTCTGCACCATCATTTACCATTATAAAAATTTGGACAGCTGAATTTAAACATGGCCGTATCAGCTTGGGAGACGATGGACATTCGGGACGTCCCAAAACTGATCCACTGACGATAACATCGTTAAAGTTCACCAAATGGTGATAAAAGAACATTGAACTAAAGTGAGAGAGATAACAGAGACTATGAATATGTCCAAGGAACGTATTTGTCAAATACTTAATCAAGATTTAGGCACGAGAAAATTTTCCGTGTGTTGGGTACTGCGTTTGCTCACTTTAGACCAAAAACGTGTCGTCTGTAGAATATTTCCAATGCTCTGCAGGTGCAGTTTAGGTTCAATAAATTAGAGAATCGGCACCGATTAATTACTGTAAGTGAAACTTGGATATACCATTATATTTTCGAAATAAAAATGCAATCGAAACATTGAACTTTGAAGGGGGAATCGGTTCCGAAAAAAAAAGCCATCTTACACCTCAGCAGTGGCCACGTTGAAAATCCACAAATTAAGATTAGAACTGCTTAATCACTCTCCTTTCTCACCAGATCTAGTCCCAAAAGACTTATTTTTATTCCCTAACCTAAAAATTGCGCTCAGAGGTCAGAGAGTTTCTTCAAATGAAGAGGCCATCCCCTTCGAAAGCAATTATTTTGCAGAGAAGAGGCCGAGTACTATTTGGGTGGATTAAAGAGATGTAAGTATCGGTGGGAGAAGTGTGTAGACTTACAAGGAGACCATGTAGAAAAATGAAAATAAAGTTAGGGGGGAAATGTCTTGTATCTTTCTTTTCATCGGAAACTCTTCAGACCACCCTCGTATATTCGTATATATGAATGTATTCCAAAGTTTGCTTAACTATCACTTTGTTTTATTTTAAGTTCTTTTGTTCTTTAATAGTTTTTTGATTTTTAAATTTTAGATTGTTTAATTATTTAAGGAAACTTTTATTTGATTTGCATAAGTATTAAATTGATTATTAGTAATTTCCTTAAATATGTAGTTCACTTCCCTCTTTGCTTTAGTTTTGGATCTCCTTTGAATGTTATATGTTTGTGATGTTGAAATGTACTAATTAATTATTTGCTTTATTACATTTAACAGTTAATAATATCTTTGACCGAAGATCCAGCGCTTACAGAAAACCAAATTAAATCCTGATCCAACTTAAGAAATGAAGAATATCTATGGATAGAACTTATGAAATAATCTACAGACATAATGTTTGCTATTTCAGAAATACAGATATGAATTCTAGAAATAAGGTGTGTAATGAAAACTCATGTTGAAAGAATTAGATGAATTCGAAAAACACTTGTAATTAGAAAAATAAGAGTTAAAACTGCAATCAATGTATATGGATAATACACATTAACTGCATTTGTTATATGTGAAATAGAAGCCTCTTCTCTCTCAGTGTGAACCATTTTGATTAAATAATCTGCTTTTTTAAAGTTGAAGAGGGTATTCAATAAGGACAAAATGGTATATTAGTGGAAGAACTTTAGTTGGACTAAGAGGGGAGAAATAATTTCTTATTAATGAATTACAGAAGATAAATTAAAATTGACAATAAGATAAAGCAACCACACTCATTTGGACCAAAGGTGAATTTATTACACAAATTAATTAAATTCTAAAGGATTAACATTAAAAAATTCGATATAAAAACCAACATTTTTATATGGTGGCAAAGTTTATTAAAGAAAATTATTGAAATATTAGTTAAAACTGTTTGTTATTTTTAACATTAAAATTTACTTAAAAAGAGACATTTGTGAGCGTATTAAAAAATTCATAATACTCATAAAATCAAAACATGCATTTGAAAGTTTGTAAGTCATTCTATTAAAAAAAATGGGAACCAGAATTCAGAAAAAATTATTGTAATAAGACACGGCGCCAAATATTGGAATCTTCTTTCTTGCGAATGATTACTGGCTGAAAGTCAGCAACCCTTACTACCTCCCTTTTGTTAGTTTTACGATACCTCATGTGGCGTGGGGAGTGCCCGGTGTTCCCAGAGGGGGAAAGAAATTTTTTCCTCAATCCTAAAAGCGCCGAGAGGAAAGAATATTTTGACTTGTTAAAATTATTGAAATATTAGTTAAAACTTGTCACAAACGTCTAAATATTGCATTGTTAGGCGAGTACGAACGATTCCCAAAATTTCAAAGCTCTAGCTTGATGGGAAGTTGGTTAAATTAACGATCAAAAATTTGATGACACACACACACCAAGTGAAATTCAGAAAAACGTTGTAAAAAATTCAGTTACTTAAAGGGAGGTGGGGGATGGAACGGGTTCCTCGACGAAAAACTGTTGAGTGTGCAATGTTTGATTGTGTTATGCCAAATTTGATGAGCGTTCCTTTTGTAAAAGCGGTCCTGGGTAAACAGGGTGAAAGGAGAAAATCCCATGAGAAAGTTTTAAGCACCCTTTTCTCCTGGCAACTTGATGATATTCCAGGGGCTTAATTCGTCATTTACTTGCTACAGTCTATCATTTGTTCTTGCAAAGGGGGGAATTGACCCAGGACCGTCTGAAATTATCAATCGCTAGACAATCCAGGAGTTCGGCGTAACATACGTATGCGGATGATAAAGAGACGAGCAAGTATTTTTCACACTATAAGTAAAAAAAAATGCAAATATATTATATCAACTGAAGAAAGAAATAATATTTGATTACTAAAACCCAGTGATTTACTTCATTCTTTCAAATTATCTTTAAAACTCTTGAAGAATATTTAGAAAGCTAGAAATACATTCATTAATTCACATGAACATTTTCAACTTTTAAAGGACCTTGTTTTCTTGTCAGTAACGTGCTGCCCCTACTTCCGCCGTGGTGGTTAAAATGTCTCGTGCTGCCATCTTGTGATAATAATTTCTTTCTAATCTTCTCCAATATATATATTAATCTGTATATCCTATATATTTTACAAAAAAATTCTTTCTTTTTCTTCTTACTTTTAAAATTTTATAAGAACATCATTCTTTGATATAGTTTATAATTTCATCTTCATATGTGGTTTCGTCTATTCATTTCTATCAAAAACCTTTACTCAATAAGAAAGTGAATATTTTTTTGAATAAAAAATACTCTCGATATACCGGCGTGATTGGTGTAGCCTTGTGGTTATGGTCGCGAAATCGCAGCCGGCATTGTTTTGTCAAGTCGTGGACTCGAGTCCTGATGCCATCAAATACTCGTCGTTTAGCGAGGCTGATGCACATTGAACCTGTCGAAGCTTTAAGTCCTCTTGTTGATGTCGTGTGGAAATTTGGAAAGAACCATGTTTTCAAAAATTTAGGAGGTCATTTGCCAATAGAACCAGTGTTGCTTCCAAGTGCTGAGTTTTTACAGTTGATCATTCAAAAACTTGGTACTTAGGCAGGTGCCATACCAAAGAACTGCCGGATTACCGAAAACGCTGAATTATTGGAGAATGTATAGTAATAAAGTATTTAAACAGAAGACGCTATGCGGTATTGTGTAAAATTTAATACAGTGCATACAAATGAAGTTTCAAACCCTCAAGATAACTCAAAGTACATAAAGTGTATTATTTTGTATTGGTAGCCTACATTTTTACATCGAAGTAGAAGACAAAAAACAACTGTAAAACTTGATTGTCTGGTAAAAACGCAGGATTATTGGCAGGGTTGAAGAGGTGAAGTACCAGGTTATAGAGGGAGTACTGCATTTTTGAAGCTATAAAAAATTCCTTTAGTAAATTAGAAATATTTTTTTCCATTATTTTTTTATTCTTCAAAAAATTGTTTTATTTCTTAATATCAGAACTTAAGTAATATGTTCCCCACATTAAAAAAGCATAATAAATAGTTACTACCTATTTAATATACAATAACTGTAATTGAAAATTATATTTTTATCTTTATGTAGAAAACCAATGGAATTATTTTTTTTATAGACTGCTAAAACTTTGGATATACTTTTTTTTAAACGAGTAAGATGTAAAGGTACGGTTAAAGCAGGCTTTGAGCCACGCTGTTTTGAGTCATTGTTACTGAAAGTAAAATCGATTAAAGTCTCCGTATAAATGTAAGACTAGTCATATTATAAAGTGTATGTAATATGTGTCAGGTCCAATAAGCAAACTACTATGTTTAGTTTAATTTTCTAAAAAAAATTCAACATTTGATCTTATCTTGAGTTGATTATTGACGAATGTCGCACTTAGAAGCAACATACCTTGTAATTTTAAACCTTCGTCAATTGACGAGGATGGCTCTTAAATTACATCTTGCCTCGCTAAATTTCCACACCACGCCAAAGGGAGGGCTTAAAGCCTCGACAAATTTATTCTTGTTCATATTTCAACGGAATTTGAATCCAGTTTTACACACTTTGAAAAATTCTCGGTATTTTCGGTATAACAGTAATTTTACTTTCTTTTTTAAAGAATTCTTTAATTAACTTGATTGCAAATTTGAAAACTAGAGGGAGAAAACTCTGTCTCCTATAGAATATTATATTTTCCTGACCCGTCCTATAATTCTTTAACCCGCTTCAATTTTTTGCTAGAAGCGGGTTAAAGAATTTTATATAAGTTGTGTAAATCATCAAAACTTTTTTTAACTCATTTTTATTCTTCCAACTACGTTTGTTCCTTTAACAGTTTTTTAAAAAAATTCCATTGCCATTCTGCAAAAAATTCTGCAACCGAGGTACCAGTAGTTTTATTCTCAAAGTTTACGAGTCACCTACGCTGGGATTGATGATGTACTGCAGCTGCACAATTGGTTAAGGTAACATAAAACGTGAAGAAACGTTTAAAAATTAGTTTGAAAAAATACCCAACTTACCTTTACCTTTTCAAATATTATCTTCCACGAAACGGTTGTTGTTCTTAAAGGGATACAAAAATGGCGTACGGAAAAAATTCTTTATCAACTGTCGTCATTACTGCGTTGATCCTCTTGTACGAAACAAGTAAGTGAACATAGAACAATTTAATGCTTGACTTTAAAAAGATTTTATTAAGAACACCTTGTTCTAGTTCTTATAATTTGGAATTTTAATACTTTTTTTTTATTGATTCTAAGTAAACAAGTATGAATTTTACTAGAGCAGTTTTGGTTCACTTAGTTATTTTGTGCTGACGTCACGTACCACATGCTGACTATACAGTACACGTAAAGAAAATATAGTAACTGCTCGTTTATTTTGTGTTTGTGACATTGACAGGTGGAATAAAAGTGTCAGATTATTTAGAGTCATTTAATACTCATATTAAGTTTAAAATTCATTTTGATAACAAGATTTTAAAATAAATGTAGCAATAATAATTATTTTTATCTAGTGTTTATTATTTTTTATTAATATGTTGTGATTTTATTCGCACTTTTGAGTAGTTTATTTATATCTCCTTGAAATAAAACAACTTATAAATTTGAAATGTTCTAAATCATCTTCAAAATAACATAATATCGCTAGTAAAATTATTTTTTGCATATTTAATAATTTACTTAAAATTAGGTGATTTAGCAACTTCTTTCTCTTCCTTCTTGTAGTATTTAAGTAATAAATTTAGTTTTGAATGATTTTAACAAATATTTTATTTACCCATCTACCATTGAATGTGCAGAATAAAATATTTTCTCGGTACCACGGAAATCGGAGTTTTATGAGCTAATAAAAATAATAAGAATTATCTTGGAATACCTTTTTGCAGAGCATTGCAACGATAAAACAAAAAAATTACATTGACAGAGAAAAATACAAATTAATACTTCATTCAAAATAATCATTATACATGGTCAATTATAAATAAGTTAAAATTATTTAAGAATAACGAATTGCTTTAAAAATCTTTGTGGAAACAAAATTTATTAAATTTATGGTAGACATATTTATTCTGCTTTGTCTTTGTGGATAATTAATAATTAATTCCAATCCTAAATTATATTATTTAAGCGTTCTATCATCTTTAGAGCACCACAATATGATCTAAAAATGATATAGCATTATAAAAAGGGAATCTGAAAAAAGAGGAAAAAACAATTTTTATATATCTGTTGACTATGTTTTGATTATTGTAAAAATAGATAAATAAGGGTTATCCAAAATCGAAAAGGTAATCGTTTTTAGAAAATTTATAAGATCGTATTCGTACATCAAAAACTATATTTCGACGTAATTACCTTACTTCACAATGCAGTTTGTGAACAAATAGATAAATTTTTTTTACACATTTGGAAAACAAATTTCCCTCTGCCCATGTGACCCTTTGTTTGATGGCCCTCTAAAACTCAATGGTGGTCGAAAACCTTTTTCCATCCATAAATAACAATAGATAGGTGGAAAGATGAACATCTGAAGGTGCCGGATCACGGCTGTGGGAGGCGTGGTTGAAGGCATCTCTACCGACTGAGTCTATGGAAAGTCTCTGAGTCTGGCATTAGATGTGTGGAAGCGTGTATTACCATGAAACAAGCATGCTCACTTTGTTCACGATCCATTTCTTTTGCTCTGTATCATCCCCCCCCCCCCTAATTTTTAAGGTTTTTTTTCAGTACTACTTGGCATTAGTATAAAACTTCAATAAGAAGAATCCCTTTATAAGTTCGCAAAAGTCAGAGGTCATGCTTTTTATGGCTGAAAGAAGGTTTTGAATTTTTTCTACCCTCCAAAACTAATGACACTACTTGTGCATATTAATGTGATTCATAAAACTATTCCCTAAACATTCTTTATTTCATTAAAAATATAGAACTGTGCTTTTTCCTTCACGAGAAGAAATCGGATTACACATTTAACTCGCAGGTTGTGGGATTCGGAATCGAGACACTCATTTCAACACGGTACTGCAAAAAGAGTTTTCAACCGACTGAGCATGTAATCTTTTCTCAAGATTTCTTTCATAAACACAGTGTAGCCAAATGTGTTCAAAAACATTTTCTTTGAGCTTCAGAGGCTCTGTACTCTTACTTACTTGTATTGTTCTAATCAATATTAAATTTTAACATGCAAATAATTTTATGCTTATCCACATTTTGTTACATTTCTCTTAACAATATGTGTATTCAATTGGTAAATCCTTTTTTCATTATTGTAAGAGGAATTCATTTATGGCATGAGCAATTAATTCCTGCATTGATTTATTGCTTAATTCTTATTATTCTTCAAAAATTTAAAATTAAGAACAATTTCAACTTACTTGTGTGTTTTAATAATGCAATCAATATAATTCATTCATGGCACTTCTTAATAACATTGATTCTGAGGAGATCGAAGAATATGGCCAATTTAAAACACAACTACGCTACACCAACGTAAATTTTACATATGCTTTTGAATTTGAGACAATGTGAAGGGATGAGAAATTTTGATTAATTTATTGTTCATAGTGATTTTTCTGAAATCACTTTATAACATAAATCAATTTAAATCACATTAATTAATTTTTTGCAGGTGAAGCACGGCCCAACATGGATTACAGTTATGGTAAATATTCTTTAAAAAAATAATATTCTTTAAAAGAATATTCTTTATAAAAAATATCATACAATTGTACCATTTTCACTTTTAATGAAAAATGCAACTCATTGTAAATGGGAATTTACTATGTGTAATATGAATTGGTTAAAATAAAATTATAAAAATGAATTAGGTTTCACAAAATTATATAATAGCAAATAAGTTTTGTTGAAATTATCAAAGTTCGTACGATGAAATTTTTGTAGATTATTTTATGAAAAATATATATGCGCAATATTTTACTTTAAACAGATATTCATTTTATATAGCACAGATATTTTAAATTAATATCGGATGAAATAAAATATTTATTAATTAATATTGTTTGTGACCTTGATAATGCTATTTTATAACATTAAATGACTTTCTATCCATAGTCAATTTAACTTTCGGGAAACATTTGAGTTTTACCTTTTCTTTAGAGAGAGAGAAACATTACATCAAACTTTTTCTTGTCTTAATCGAAACATCATATCTCTATAAACATAAATGTAAATGACAGAATTACTTGTGATGTGATGCTGAATTTGAATTTTCTAAATTTTATTTATAAGAATTAGGAAAAATTTCAAAATTTTAAGAGGGATCATCTCAAATTCTACTGAGAAATAATTGAGATATCTAGATGGCGTTTATTAGGAATATTGATTGATCTATATTTAAATAATGTTTTAAATTTCAGCTGTCAATATTGATTTGTTTGGTGTCTGGAAGCCTTAGATTGTAGTAGCCCACAGTATGAAGAAGGTAGATTTGGATCATCGGAATCCTACAATGAAGGCCTTCGAAAGGTCAAGTAATGCTTGGAGGAATGCATAACTTTGGATGGTGACCATGAAGAGAAGTGTTAAGAAAAATAAATAAAAACTAATTTATCTTATCTAATCGATAATTTTAGTAATAATTTAAACTTTATGATATCCCTAGATAGGTTATTTTAATCTAAGGCTTCCTGAAAAAAAAGCTAATCAACATGAATAACTGACATTTATAACATTGTTTAAATATAGATCAATCAATATGCATTACAAATTTTATCAAGATATCTTGATGAGTTCTCATTAATAGTTAAAACTTATGATACCCACTCGAAAAGAAAAAGATACTGAAACTGTTTTATTTAAAGCTCAAATATTTGTTTGTTTTATTTTGTAGAAAGCAGCAATATACCCAGTAAGTATTAAGCTTTCCTTAGCCCCTTTTACATCACTTCTCCAAACTTTTAAATTTTATTAATTGTAGAATAAATAATTGTATATTATTGAAGAGGAGAAACAAATTTATTTTGCAGGTGGAGTCCTACGTCGTAAGTTAGAATTTCTTACTAATATAATTACGGAAATATGTAGTTGTAAGAAATGCATATATTGCCTTACACATAATGTAACGCCGAATATTATGTATATATATATATATATATATATATAATTCAAAGGCAACATTTATATAAAAAATAAAATCAAGTTTAATGTTGAAGGGAAAGGAATTGCTTAGAGCTTTTTTTTATTTGTTAAACTTCCAAAAAAAAAATTTCTAAGTTATTTTATTTAGGAATATCCGAAAATTAATTTTGTCAAAACTCCTACTATTCATAAGGAATAAAATGGTTTCAAGTACTTCTTAATAGATGATAGTTATAAAAGGCGAATCATAGCAAATACTGATTCATTGTTTGTTAAAGTCGTTCGTAGGAGCAACACGAAGATTATTTGTAATGGATCTGGTTAATGTGATAAAGACAAACTCTGAGCTGTCACCTCCTTCTCCAAATATCCCCACAACGCCATTGGGAACACTTGGAACCTCGACAGATTTAATATGAATGAATCCCACAACATAGCCGATTTTTATTGGAAAATTAGCGCAGAAGTCAAAGCATATACGTATAAAAAATGAAAAGAGTACTATAATCCATACAAGGTGTTGTAACGTTTCTCCAGAATTTGTTTAATGGCTCAGTAGCGGGAAAGAATCGCACAGCTTAAGTAAAATTACTTCTTTTATTTACAGTTGTATGAAATATATTCAAGTTACAAAGCGTTTTAGCCTTGTTACTCTTTGCACAATGTCAGGAACAAAATATCACGAACAAATTATCACGATGAGAAAAATTTACCTTTGTATTTAGTCATTAAGGGATAGAATTCATCCAAAATCGCACGTGCAGAGGAATAGCCTCAATTGCCACCTCTATCTCTGAATCCTTGTGGGATCTCCTTCTTTCGCTCTCTTCATCGGATTCTCTCTACGCCTGTTCTTTGTTTTTCTCCGTACATTTAAAATCCCTAGGTAGGGTTGACTCGCGTCCCCTCAGTTTCATTTTCATTTCCAAATGGATGGCCAATGACTTTCACAGACATTCTCCGTCCCTGACTCCCAACGCCATTCGTTCTTATCGTACAATATCCAGTTGAACGCACAGGCACGCAGGTACCACATGTCGGATGTCAAGCGAGGAGGCTCTAAATCCCCATGTCATAGTTCACAATTCCTCACAAAAGTGGATCATCCGTGCCAGATCTGTATAGCAGAGCCAAGTGTTCATGAATACACCAAAGTAGCTGACCCCCAGGTGCGACTCATTTATTGCCCAATTTGGAGAAATAAACTTTTATTACGCATTTGAATAGGGAGTAGGGAAACAAAAACGAAAGTTCAATACAAATGCATTTGAAGGGGAAGTATCTATAGACTTTGTTACAGATGTCTCTGAAGAGGGTTATCTATTGGATAAGTTACAGAGCAAATATTTTCCGTGTTTTCAGTTAAAAATCTATTATCTCAAATTATTTTAAGTGTTGAGAAATTAGTTATGTTATCAGAACAAGATAAAATTAACTATTAATTAAAAATAGTTGTATTAATTGTCAATATCAATAATTTTATTTTTGTAAAAAACTTTTACTTAAAAAAATAATGATTTATTATTGATGTCAAAAATTCATTTGATATATACTTAACAACTCATGTTAAAGTTTATATCCTGTTTTAGCTATATCTGGAGGTATGTTGGTCATTCTTTGAGCTTCCAAATTCGTTTCAGGCTTTTGATGTTTCTACGTATTTCGCAATTTTTTAATTTAAAATGTTCTCTTTCGTGAAAATATAATTTCAAAAACAAAACAAAAAAAAAAAAAAAAACGGGTACAAAAACTACTATATTCAATGAGTTAGGAAGAACTAATTTCTTCACCGAAGGTGTTTTTCAATTTTTTTTTTTTTTCAAAATAATTATTAATATATTTGATTAAATATTACAATTAACCCAAACCATAAAATATTGAAGTGGATAATAATTCAATTTTCAGATATTAAAATTAAAGCAATAGATAAGTTATTAAATTGAATGTTAAAGAGAAGGAATTCTGATATGTGTTTTATTTGAATTCAATAAAAAGGTTTTTGAGAAATTAACTAAGGAGTATTTTTGAAAAACAATTTCAATACTATTGAAAGCAGATTTCAAACATGTATTTCAATACCTTCACGATAAAAATTTGAAAAAAGTGTTCAGGTGACCATTTTTTCGTTGAGCATAATAGCCCCTTTGATTACTGATAGGTAACGATATTTTTTTTTTTTTCTTTTTTTCACGGTTTGAAAATAAAAAAGTTCTTTAATTGTATATTATATATGAACTTAAATGTCACCTCATATTAAAACATTTTCAATAATTCATTTATAATACTTATTTTCCTTACTTTGACAAAACGTATTTCGACTTCATACTTTTTTCACATAAATAATTTCTCTTTTACCATGTACTTCATTTTTTTTCTCCATACATAAGGAAATCTAATATTTACTATTTTAATATTAGAATACTTTCCACATTTTCGTAAAACACTATTTTAAATAAACCTAATCCACTTGTTTAATTACTATTTTCAAACAAAAAACTTTTTTTGAAAATATCTAATATTCCTTTATTTAAAAAAATGTGAGTTAGTAAAGTTATTTCAATTAAATTTTTCAGTATTAAAAAATGAATCAGTTTTTGTGTGTTTATATTTAAAATAATCATATAAGTATATATAATTTGAAATTGAGCAATAAAAATATTTTCAATCTTACCAGCTGTTCCAGTTTCTGTCCGTAAGTATCGTTCAAATTTAATTTTATTTTACAAGTTCTTCCGAATCCTTTTTTCTTTAATGAACGCTGATTGAACGTTAAGCGATTTGTGCTTATTTTAATAAAACATTAGATATTATTTTATTACGCCTATTATGCAATAAAATACTTACACGAACATAATAATTTTTTCAAAATATATCTTTATGATTTAACGAGCATAATCATTAATTCAAAATATATTTTTTAATTTGATGATATATTTAATTATAAATTATCTTAAGCATTTTTTACATCCAGTGACTCTAAACAAATCACGAATTATCAAGTCCAAATGTTAAAAATATATAGTAATATATGAATAACGAATAAATCTGTGTCAGAATTACTGGAAATGTGTTATATGTGTATAAAACAGATGCAAAATAAGGAAACGATGCGAAAGAAATTAAAATAATAATATATTTGAAGTTATTTCCTTCATTTATGCTTCCTGAAATATGCTTGTATATATAATGAAACTAGTTAAATATTTCAGATGCAGTTCTGAAAATCAAAATGTGCGTAAGAAAAGAGACCCTCTGAAATAAATTATTTTCTGATTTTTTTGTTTTGTTTTTGTTAACAGGTAAGGAGCCACCTAGTAAGTTCTCATTCTTACAAATTTCACTCTCTTTCTCTGTATATATATATATATATAGTAAATTACAGCTGTTAATGTTGGATTGTTTGGTATCAGGAAGCCGTTGATAGAAGTAACTCACATTATGGATAGAGTAGAAATGAAGCTACTGCGTTCTATAATGACGCCCTTCGAGATCCCAAAAACCTCTGCTGGGAAAAATGTATGACTCTGGATAGTGACTATGTTCAGAAGCTCATAAAAATAATAAATAAAATATATCAGAGGCCATTCGCAGTTTTCGACCGAAAAACATCGCTTCAGTTGTCTCTCCTGTCACTTCTTGGTCCGCTCTTTTATAAACCAAGAAAAATAGCGGCAAATGTGTATCCCAATCACTCTGATTCTCTGATACAAATAAAGGCAGGCGATTTTAAGATCATTCAATTAAGTCTCTTGACTATGGCATCAGACTCAGGATGTAATTATGTTGTCCGAATATTCTAAGGCTTAGACGTGTTAACTAGTTGCAATATTTTTGCCTCGTAATGATTAAAGTTGGATTCTTTTTCAAATAAAAACAAAGATAATGTCTCTTTAGTAGCGTCAAGGAGATCAAGCACTTTTTTCTGAAAACTTTCTAGTGTTTTGCGGAATCCTTCAGCTGTGACTCGGGTGTCAAGTGTCTGAGTATTGCCTTCTATTAAATATTCAAGAGCTAAACATTCTTGATTTCGTTACGATTTGTAACTTGAGCTCTGAGAACATCTGTCCTTGCAGAACATCTAGTTTCACTCAACGATTTCAACGTAAGAAATCTATGTTCAGTTTCCAGCTTTTGTTCATTGCTTCTTTGCACATGATCTCATAATACATTCCATCTATGAGTAGTAGATGAAAAAAACTGTAAAATCATTGTACAAAAGAAAAGAGTACAGTAACTTCAGTGCAGGCATTTACCACATCAAAACAATCAGCTTAGTTTAAGGAATGGGCTACACCTGTTACAAACTCACCAAGGGCATTTTTTCTCATATTCTCGACTGAAGGCCTGAGAGCACTCTCGACATGTTTGATGCAATTTTATAACTTTAGCCTTGGCAATTTTTTTAAATATAGTTCATGTTCTTCAAGCAGGTTGAGAACCGCTTCTTCCATACTTGAGCTTTATGAGAGACGCCTAATAGCACTCATACAAGGCGTTCATTAGCGCTGCCTTTGCTGATAGAAACGTATCGAAGTGCATAGCCAATTGGTCGGTGAGTGAAGCGTTGGGTGTAGAATCAATAATAATGAAAAGTAACTTACGAGTTTGTTCTTTTTTAAGATTTCTTGTAACACATCGATCAATAACTCCCGAGTCTAACATTGAAAACATTTTTTTTGCAAATTTTTTTTTATTCATCAACATAACACCTTTTGTTAATCACCTTTTAGGGTGATACAATCGTTCCAACGCTTTTCCAAATCTTTTTTTTTTTTTTCCCCAATTTTTTTTTTTTTTTTTTCCCGCAAGAAATCTTTTTTGTTGCGAGTAAATAACGATAAACAGCTTTCTGAATCATCGACTCGTTGCTGTTTTTGTTCCATCGAAAGCAATCGCGGCACCCACTTGGAAAAAACCTTTTTCACTTCACTTCAAAAAACCTTTTTCCTGGTCCGATCGACTTAAAATTTTGACACGTTTCAAGCAAAGGTTAGTACTCTAGAAAGACCTGGTTACTGGTTTACTACGAGCGCCATCTCTGGGTTAGTCTCGGGAGTTATTGATCGATGTGTTAAGACTCTTTTGCCCATTATGTCTATGAACTGGCTACAAATATCAGACTACACATAAGATATACTCCTTTTACCTTAGTTCCCATATAATATCGGATGTTGGGCAAGAAACGGACCAAAATCACTTATAAGTTCAAGGCATGCTTAGAAAAGCTCGTTTGATGTAGATCCAAGTTTTTGGTCGTCGCCTCTGAATGGAAAGCCTCTTGCCATCAAAAGTCTTACAATATAGATACTTTTAGTTAGGAGATCTCTTCAATACTTTACCTCCTTGTCATATTGACTTTCGGCTACACTCCGGACTGAGGGGATCCCTTTTCTCAAGATAAAAGTCAACACATTTGGCTTTGGTCGTCTGACCTCTCATGCTCAAAGAAAGCGCGAAAGAGTTCTTCCGATTGTTACAGCCAGTTGCTAATGGCCCTCGATTTCCCTCAGGCTCGAAGAAAAGGCAGTAGAAACAAATACCTGGCTTTTCAATTTTGAGTACAGGAGCTAGTACCGCTTATATTTCTCTCCCCTCGGTTGCACGCAAAAAAATAGTTTTGCTGAAAATTTGCGTTTAACTTTTATGCCTTCATAACGATGTTCAGAATTTGAAAAATCTGGTTCTAAGTATTGAGTAAGTATTTTGGTTACCTCTGTATTCTTTTTTTAAATTCCTTGTACCCGGGTCCTACAGCACGAAACCACTGTCAAGAGGAGTGTAAAGTGGTTTTGGCTTAGTAGTGTCAGAGTCGGTGACAGTCTGAGTCTGTGACTTTGTTGGTTACCCTTCATTATTGTTTTCGATCCGAGTTTCACTTCCACGGGATGAATAGGTTTGGGAATGTGAGGATTCAGTTACAAAAGACTCACGATTTCAAGCAAAAAAAATACTAATATATAATGATTATGATATATAATGATATGATTATATAGTATATAATATACTAATGAATTAGTATATAATATATTAATTTTGTCATGTGGTCTTTTAATTTCTTAACAGTCACCTTATGCATTTTATAATAAAATGAATGAAGCTTGATAATATCTAGATAAGTTTTTAAAGGAGCAATTAGTACAGAAAATTTTTTCCTTATCCATTTTAAATACAACGCTTACATCTTGCATATTACATTTTCTTTAGAAATCCACAAATTCGCTAGTGGTCTTTTAACTTCTTACCACACTGTAAATCTGCATATAGTTTTGTGTACATGCATTTAAGTATTATATTAATGTTTGGGGATTCTACAAAAATGTGTAGCAAAATATCTTAACAATAATTGAATAAATAGCAACACTATAGCGTAAGTAAATTTTATTTTAAGACGCATGATATTTCTGAGTTACTTCCATATCAATTAAAAATTATCAGAAAATTTAAATTACTGATTATATTATCATCAAAAACTCTGATATAAAATGCAATTAAAAAAAACCTTTTTTACAAAAATATTTCACTTTTCCTAAATTTTCTCCCAAACATTCCAATGATATTTTTGACACATTTTACAGGTGGTCCAGAATCCAGGGTATTGCGGGGTATGTATGATATTGGATTCGAGTACTTTGAAAACTGTTATGAATTACAATCGATATCATTAAAACTATTTTGAAAAATAGTGGAAAATTTATTGTATTTTATATTCTCTTAATAAGATGAATCAAACAAAATTTAAAGTTGTGGTAAGCTGAATTAGAAACCTTGAAAATAATTATAAATTACAATCCATAAGTAATTTTTTCGAAACGATTCATTGCAAAAAACATAATAAAAGATATCAATTCAGAAAGCAATTCATTATAGTTGATAGCTAAATGTTCTGCAGTTACGTACTACAAAAATATTTGTAAAATTCATTGATTTAACATTTGTTGTGGTATCGAACAAATGATGTAAAAATGCCTCTGAATTGTAATCTGTAACTTATTATTTAACCAGAATGATTCACTTTTATTTTTTTTTATAAAATTGATTTGTTTTCTGATCTATAACGTTGGTTGTAGGAATAATTAAATAGCTATTTGACTGAAATTTCATTTTTCACTAAAGTTTATGTCATTTTTATTTCTTAGACATAGTTTGCAGCGACCTGAAAGAATTATAATGACTATATCTGTAAACTAAACATGTATTTAAAAATATTCGAGACCGAGACCTAGAAAAAACAGAGATTTTAACACATACGAGTCTGTTTAAAGTATGTTAAATTGTATACTGATATTTTTCTATTTTGTGTGCGACCAACATTCTTAGAAATAGATAGCAAAACAAGTAAGATACATGTCATATAATTTATAAATTTTTAGAGCAAGCAATTTAAACTATTTTACAGATTTACAACAAAAAATCTGGATATTATTCAAAATATAAATAACTTTTATTATTATTAGATATTAAAATACTTAAACGTTTTTTTTTTTTGCAGCAATAAGACGGAAAAGTAAGCAGTGTTTCTTATTTTATATCATTTTTAATATTTAAAACCATTTAAATTTTCCAGTCATGGCTAAAATAAAATATTTACATGTTTATAAACAAAAATAATGGACAGAATCTGGAAGACAGAAAGTTGTTCTATCATAATTTTTGCAAAAACATCAACGAAGAGAATGATAATTTCCTCATAAATCCATGAGGCTTTTGTCGCAACAAATGGACACATCATGTAAGTTGACACAAAGTTTTGTAACATGGGTTTTTCGCGAAACTTCTCTTAACTAATATTTGAGGTTTCTTTCTGACTTTATATTTAAGTTTCCAACTACTTTCTAATCAAATGAAAAGTGGTTATAAAATTTAAATAAACTATAGAAGTGGGGTGAATAGATATAATCAAGTCGTATAAAAGCGACAGAGAGTTGTACAGAATTAAGGTAATAGGAAGAATGCTTGTGCGAACTAAAAGGTGTTTTTTGTGTCTATACTTAACGTGTTGAAACTAGGAACCGACGCTGCTCAATTTATTTACTCACATCGTATTCCGGTAAGCTTATTCTTTCATATACACTCATGGACAAAAAAATTAGAGCACCAAGAAAGAGTAGTCAAAATGAAACGAAATTTTACATACGTAATGAATACTTTGATATAAATAAATGATTAGAAAATCAAAGAAAAAGGATCATTCATTTCAGAGAAAAAGGCAAAAGAGCGGAGGGTTTAATACCCTGTTGAACCCCCTGTAGAGTGAATGCACGATGCGATACGATCTGGTATTGAGGCATACAAGTTCTGTATGATATCTTGAGATATTTCATTCCATAATTGCTGTAACCTTGCTTCTAGTTCGTTCAAACTCGTGGGATGCTCCACTCGCCGTCCCGAATGATCCCAGATAAGCTCGATTGGAGACAAATCTGGGGATCGGACAGGCCAAGGAAGGGTAGTAACAGTGCGAAGACAATCTTATAACACCCTTGCCGTGTGCGGCGGATCATTGTCTTGTTGAAAAAGGGCTCCTGGGAGCCGTTACATGAGTGGCAACACATGTGGTTGCAGGATGTCATGAACATACCGCTAGGCTATCATGGTGCCATTTATCAATACTAGGGGTGACCGTGTATTGTAAGCAATGGCACCCCATACCGTCACACCAGCTGTGAGAGCGATGTGTCGCTGTAAAGCAAAGATAGGATTGAGGCGTTCACCACGGGGTCTCCACACACGAACACGATTGTCATCACTGCTGAGATTGAATCTGGATTCGTCGCTAAAGACGACCTGGTTGCATTCCGCTGCAGTCCAGTTTGCACCACTCCAAACGGAGGCGTCGATGGGTGTCAAGGCCAGCACGCGTAATGGGTGCCACGGTCCCAAATTTCCTTCAGCCAGGCGTCTTCGTATGGTTCGAGAAGGCACAGGGGGCCCTAGTGAAGGTGCTGCCTGTGCCTGGATGGCGACCAATGAAGCAGTTGTCTGTACGCGTGTATTTCTTACGATGTGACGGTCTTCTCGACGACTGGTCTGTCGAGGGCGTCCTGAGCCTGGTCTTCGTGTAAATGACATCTCTCTCGGATCCACTGGTCCCAACACCTCCTCACAACACAATAAGAGCGGCCAAATTAACTAGCTACTGGCCTAGCTGACCGCCCAGCTTCCATCCTGCCGATGATTCGCCCCCTCTCAAGCTGCTCATATTGTTTTCAAAAACGTCGTAATGGCAGACTACCTTAGCTTTTCCTTTGTAAATGATTCAGCACACTCAAACAAGCTTCAGGTACCTGTTTTATACTCCACGGAGAAAGACGTTAAACGTCCTCTACCGGTTATACGTAATGCGCAATCACGCTGTAGTTCTAATCATTTGCATACCTCCCTGACATGTACCTTCATGCCAAGTTTCGTTACGATCCCGCCATTATTTCTCGGTGCGCTAATTTTTTTGTCCATGAGTGTATTATAGAAGTTGTTAGTACTTATTACAAGGGTATGAAACTGTGATTGAGACCATTCCCGTTATTTGAGATTTAATAAACTCTATTTTGAAACATAATTAGCTATTTTAATGACTTTAGATGTGTTTGAATTTAGTTGAAGATTAGATTTATCATCACAGTAACAAATAAGATGCTAGACGAATCGGATAAAACAGAATGAATAAATAAATCAAAATTTCATGCATTTAAATTTTTAATCTAAGTTACACATTTGTGGTAGAAATTTGAGTCTCTAACTATTTCTAAAAAATTTAGTATCTTATCGTACAGATGTTTTCTTATCTTCTTATAATTTATTATTAATATTATTCGATAGTTAAATTGACAGTCACATTTTTATAGAGTCACCAGGGATACTGCTATTTGTACTATTGAAAAATCGGATATAGTTAATACAGGTTTTTTAAAGGAAAATATGAAGTTTATATATATATATATATTGTAATTTTTATTTGCCTGTATCTGTTTTTAATTTTTGTTGCATTTCGCTTAAAATTGGTTATAAATTAAAAGTTTTTTTTTTTTTTTTTTATTTTTTTTTTTTTTTTTTAAAATTTTTTTTAAAATTTTTAATTTTTTTTTTTTTTTTTTTTTTTTTTTTTAATTTTATATTAGTAAAAGATTAACATTATTTTAGTTCATATAAATAAAGTATTTATTTCTTTAACAACAAAATCTGATTATTTTAACTTTATATATAAATATTTTATTCAATTTTAGTTGACAAAAATCATGTCAGTGAACTCGACTACAGCATTCAAGCTGACCTTTGTAAGTAAAGTCTTAAAATTTGTAATTGACTCTCTTAAATATCATTAAATACCTTTTCAGCTTATTAATATTCGTATACGCCTATGAAATTATTTTCATTTAATAAAAATTATCTTTTAAGAAAATAATTGTTTGTAATATAATTTTAAATTTTCTAGATACATCTCATAAAATTCGCTAAGATATTCTCAAAAGTATATCTACAAAAAGAAAAGAAAATACTCAACATGTAGTTCAAATATCAAAACATTCTATTACATTTTTGTAAATTAAACTACAAATGTTATTAAAAGCTGATATGTCTTTCTTTCTTAAGTGAACACTTTTTCCTTAGTAAATTTTTTATTTCAATTGATACACGGACGAGCAATATCATAGTTTTGTTTGTTTTAACGATTAATTTTTATTGCTTTTACTTTTATTAAATTGTATCAAATACCTTAAATTTTTAAATGTTTCATAATTAGTATATAAAATTAAACTTAAATTATCCTTTGTCTTATGTATGCAATACTGTTTATATTTAACAAATCTAACTTTCGTAAAGAGAGGAAATAATTTCTTCTTTATATTTACAGTTAGAACTTGAGATAATTTAAGTTATTTACCTAGATTATTTATATTTAACAAAAAAAATTGAAGAAAAGAAAGAGAAAGAAATGTTAAGTAATCAATAATCAATACCGTAACAAGCTGTCAACAATTTTGCCAGTTATTAAAAAAATTAATGGCCAAATTGTCCCCTCATTAATTACTTTATAAAAACAGGTATAAATCCAAAGATACAATTGACAGAAGATCAAAGGAGTATCAAAAATCAGAAAAATTGAAATTGTAATCCAAAAGTTTCTAATAAGATTTATAACTTGAAAAGAGAATCTAAACATATTAGTTATATATAAAAAACTAAAATAAACTAAAAGATAATAAACAAGAAATCTTACTGTGAAATCAACAACTCTTAAAATCATTTAGCAAAATGATTTTATCTTCCGAAAAATAAAAAATCCCAATACACACGCATATAATGTTTCAGTAATGTAACAAAATAACTGAAATAATAAAAATTATTATAGGAGCTAATATTAAAACTTAAGAAAAAGTTTAAAATTATAATAAAACTTACAAATAATTTATTATATTTTAAAAACATATTACACTACAAAACAATTAATAAAGAGAACAAATATCTGAAATAATAGTCAACAAATAAAAATAGTAAGAAGATCAAATCATAAATAAATATAAACCAAGACACGAAAAATAATTAAAACGAAGGGGGGAAACATAAAGAATAGGAAATATAACATTTATAAGTCTGGAATCTAGCTTTCGACAGATTAACTATTTAAACATGTTTTACAGGTCCAACGATCATAACAGAAAAGTGTCATAAACCAATATAGAAATTCCACAAATTCATAAAAAACATGGTAAAAGGGGAAATTAAATAATAAAAGTAGAGAGAGAAAGAGATAAACCAAAATGAAAACATAAAAAGAACAATTCTAAAAATAACTCAACCAAATTTTAAAAAAATTTAAGAACCTAAATAAGACAACATGCATAGCAACATCACACAAATCTAATTCTTATAAAAATAGATTCTCCCACTCAAGCTAAAACCGAAACCATTAAATGTATATATATATATATATATATATATAATGATGCAAAATGGCAAATGTGATAGAAAAATTTTAAGAGCAAAATATAAAAAGGAGAAAAAAATCAAAATTTCAAAACCAATTTTAAAAAAAATTAAATTAGAAAAATAAGAACTTAATTTTATAATTATTATAATTTATAAAAATTATGTTCCTAAAAATATTCATACAAAATGACCTTAATCATAAACGTCCTTTTTGAATCACAATGGAGTAATGATCTCCTTTATCACACTCTTATGTATGTATTTGTTATTTTATATGTATAGAAAAAAAATAATAATTTATATATATATATATATATATATATATATATATAAGAGAGAGAGAGAGAGAGAGAGAGAGAGAAATTACTATTCCAATTTTATTATAAACATTAATACTTTTGAAAATTATTATGTAATACCGTATTTATCTAACGGTAAGGACTTTTGAAATAAATTATTATTTTTATGACTAAGTAACTGAATGGTAATATAATGACTTTACCTTAATATTAATGCATGTTTCCAAATAAGCATTTTAGTATTAATTACATAATCTATAAATATATTTTAGTCCAGGATGTCCGTGAGTATTTATTTTTTATACCCTCTATATATTTAGTGTTTTAGTGTCTCTTTTTAAATGTTCTTTGAAATACCATGAATGTATTGTCTTAAAATTTTAGTCGTAGTATTTAAATTAGAAGTGAGTGTTACTTTACATAATAGAGTAAATAATAACTTAGTTGTTTGGAACCAGTCTGTCAGTAATATATTCCGTACAAAATATTGATATTGTCACTTATTTTAATCTTTCGATGGTTATGAACGAGCCCAGCTCGCATTCGAATAGCGCAATATAATGGACTCGGATAAGTTCAGCTCGTCAGAAGTATTTCCAATCAAATGGTTGTACCCAATCCCAACTCGCATGGCGAAACTGTTCCCTAATGCGCGCTGACGAGCTGAGTTCGTCCGCATATATTATCCTGTGTTGTTTGTACTACAAACGATACCAACAAGCAAAATTTAGTTAGTTTGATAGAATACAGATGGCTGTATTGGTACGGTTAAAATTTTTACATTATGAGAAAAAACATTATCGATCGAGTTGATGTTGATCTAGTTATTTTTCTTGTGTAATTTGGAGGAAATTTGTACCTGAAATAGCTCAAAAGTGAAAGCTAGATAATTCTGATGATGAATAAATTTATGTATGTATATATATATATATATATATATATATATATATATATAAGTTTAAAATATCATGTATTTATACAGATATTTTTTTTAATTCAATATCATGCAAACTAATATTTATATTTACTGAATTATTTAAAAGAACAAACTGGAATTGTCGTAAATATTACATGAATATACGGCAAATAACTTTTTAAAATACTGTCTTTTAAAAGTGAGCAAGCTATATCTATCGCCGGCAGACATTTTCACAATCAACTGGGGGGGGGGGGGGGAGAAGGGAACAGGTGTCACAGTTTCCTCTTCCTGTCACTGTCGTTGCTTCGTGATGCAGCTCTGCTTCCTGGAACCGTCGCTGCTTCGTGGAACAGTGGCCACTTTCCATTACTGTTATGGTTTCTTGAATGAGATGAATTAGAACTTAACTGATTTAAAAAACTTGTCCAAAAATAATAAGTTAATGGAATATAATCCTATATCAATGAGATGTTCAAACATAATTTTTTATTCAGTTGTTCAGTATTTTCCAAAATTAATAAGATAAAAAAAAAAATAATTAAAAAAAAAATGATATAGGATATAGGAACATATTACCAGAGTAGACATAAAATAATCGCTCCTGTTACTTATAAGTAAAAGTTTAGCACACTTCTAATTTAGATGCGAAAAGTAATTGCATGACATCTATGGAATAAAAATATAGAATAAATTAATTTTCTTAAAAGAATTATGCACTGAATGTAACAAATCGTATTGTTAAGAAATAGTAGGCTTTATCGTTCACATTACCTCTTTCAGTATAATAAATAACCTCAAAATTTTCAATTTCCTGTTTGAATATTCTTAATATTCCTTGTTAATAATTCATTTCCCCTGATATCAGAAACCAGAAGGCTTTCGAATTAATTAAATTAATATAAGATGGTGCGATACTCTCATTAATAAAATTGCATTGTTATTTTGTCTCTACTGTTGTATTTTTTTCTTTGTGTTCCGTAATTCAAATGATACATTTCATAACTCATTCGAAAAATAGTATGATTTTAATGAAATCCAAAATTAATTTAAACAGAATGTTGTGCGTGAATAAGATTCAGAAAATTTAATTTAAATTTTTTTAAGCGAAGTAATACCAACCTGCGAATCATGTATTATTAACAAATATACAAACGGAAAACTCTAAATACATTATGCGTTATTACATTTTTATCCGAATGTCAATTTTTTAATGTCTGTCTTTTATAAATGTGATTTTCTGGTTATTTTCAAATAGAAAAATTAATAATTTTTCTTTTAATTGATAGAAATTCCAGACGGATGTAAGTAAATATTTATTTTTAATACATTTGTATGCATCGAATATTTCATTAATAACACATATAATAATTTCAACCGCATTTTCGTCTGCATTAATTAAAATGAATCAAATCATTATTGTTATAAATGCAACATACTTTCTTATAATTTTGAAGATAATGTTATACAATATAAAATACAGCTTTACAAATTTCCTTAAAGGAGAAATGTGAATAGAGCAAAGGAAATAATCTATATTTATAATAAAACGTTGTTAAATCCTATTATTTAGTACAAAAAGCTGACTTACGAGAACAGTTCAAAAAGTACCCGAGTGGGAATGAGATAGGGACCCAATCGGAAAATACCTGTGCGGGAAGTGGGAAGGAGGTAATTAACTCAGAATTATATTTTTCTAAGAAGTATATGGGCATTCGAAAAAATCGTCACCATGATTTTCCAATGGTTGAAATTATTTTCGTATTCTTTGTAGCAGATATATGAAAAGTAACCAGTACATTCCATTGTTTCTTGGCTTCCGGGGCTTAAAGATGAATCCATGTCTCTTAGATCGAGACAACCTATCAAAATAGCAAAATGGCAACTATAAGTCGTTGTTGCTCCAGATAAGTGTTGTTGATTAGGCAGTAATTGGCTGCTAAGTAAAAACCTGCTTCGTATCATTGTCACATTTGTTTTGAAGTCTTTTAACGTATGACAGTACACAATAGTAACACTATTGTGTACTGTCTTATCAACATTCGCATAAATGCTTCCATTAAATTAATAATCTTTTTTTTTTTGGAAGATGTAAAATTTTAACACTTCATCTTCATGACAAGAAAAAACTAATCGTTTATCTTCCGATGTATCCAGACATAAAATGCACTCATTGTCTCATTTCTGGATATATTTCGATAAAGAATATCAATCTCTCTGTTGAAAAGTTTTCAAATTGTTGATCGTTTTTTCGATTTCCTATTAATGTGAAAAAAATTTCTTCAACTTTGTTAGTGATATAAACCAAACAAAAAAATCGATTGGATGTTAATGTTCCGTTTCGTCTCGAAGAAACAAAATTTCAGCCACTTATATCAAATTTATTACAAAACAAGTAGCAAATGTCTTACTAACTAATAAATTATTATTGTTTAGTATATTTATTTAGATAAATAAAATTCCTATTTACGTATTGTGATTTGTACTTTTGTCATGTCATTTATATATATATATATATATATATATATATATATATATATATATATATATATATATATATATATATATATATATATAGGTGTCTGTATTGCATATATGTGTGGGTGTGTTTTATATTTTGTTTCTTGGTTAAATTTTTCTATCATTTTTGCCTGTTTAATATGTTTTTAATGATAATATACAACTATAATAATTTTGTAACGTAAAGTTAGATTTTATTAAAAATTTTCCTTTTAATTTTAAACTTAGCCATCAAATAGAGACACTTATTTTTAGAATTGTTACTTTAGCGTTTTTTTTTAAAAATTTCAGATTTATTAATTTCAGAGTCTTTATTTGAGGAAAAATTTATTAATTTTATATTAATTATTTGGAACCGGTTTTGTAATAATATTTAAATTTCGTAGGATAAATATTTTTTCATAAATATCATTAGTTTTGAATAATTAATAATCCAATATTGTTTGTCGGTTAGAAACAATGTAATGTAGCACTATAATGAAATGGAATTATACGCATCAAATTGCTTGTGAAAGTAAAATTACGCCGTTTTTAACTTTAATAAAATTTTAATGTGTTTTAATATGTATAAATTATTTTTAATGTTTACATTTATTTACTTAGGTAAATAAATTAGTTTCCTTGTCTTGTTTTGTTTTTCTAAAGTCGAATTATTGTGATAATTGAATTCGTTAAACTGGTTTAAACACTCTTTCTTAGTCCAAAATCTGGGACAGTTTTTAAATTCCATTCTCTCTAATTTTTTTTTTTTTTAATCCTTTTCTCTTAAGATTAGTTATTTTTCTCCTAGGTACGAAATAGTAGTGTTGATTTAACTTGGTTCTAATTTTAACTAATAGTTTATTTTATTCATTTATTTTTTGAATTGAAATTGTTATGTATAATACGTTTTCTTGGATTATTTTATATTGCATTTCAATAAATTTATGGCATTTATATTTTATATTGCATTTCAATAAATTTATTAAATTTATATATATATATATATATATATATATATATATATTTAACTAGTGTTCTTTTTTCCTTCAAATAATTTAATGTTCTTTGTAAAAGCCAAGCGCATTGGAATGTTCATCTATTTGTTCTGTTATGCATGTCTAAAAAGTATGTGATTTAAGGTTTATTATTACTATTTGAAGCGAAAGGGTAAAATGCATGTTTTACTTTGGTGCATGATTAAGAACTTACTTTGAATACAAAAAACTTTACATACAAACTTTTTACTAAAAAAGTTTGAATGTTCGCTTCAATTCATTCTTCTATGTATTCATTAATTCAGTTCTTCGCTATGAATTCATTAATTTATTTTATTTCGTGGAACTATTCTAAAAAAGCCTTTTATGTATAAATCTTTAATATAAATTTCAAATGTTTATTTTAATCCTCTTACTATGTTATAATTAATACATAAATTATATTAATTGATATGTATTGCAATTATTTATAGTTATAATTAATCGGTATAAATGAATAACAATAATGTATCTATATTTAGGAATAAGACTTATAATATTTGTAATTTGTATCATTATATTTCAATTGTGCATTATAATATTTAATTATAAATAACTATAGTTAGCAATAAATATTATTATAAATAACTATATATATTTATGATAAATATTTTTTTAAATTATAATAATCTTAATATTCTTATTCAATTATCTTTAATTAGCATTTTCTTCGGCTGAATTGGTTTCGCTGTGATTTGCTTTTCATTTTTAGTGTCTTCAAGACGTCATTACTTTGGCGACCTATTTTTAAACACAAGTTTTTCGCCAAATCGTTAAGGATAACGGAGGCTTCTCATCGACCGATATTTACAAAACATTTGCTCAATTCCATCCCTTTTACTTTCTCGATTATGTCTGAATTCATCTATTTATGTTACTTCTCACCCACATAATTTTAATGCCTTTTTCCAATACGATGATACTAGGCCCAATATATGATTCACCTTTATCTGAATTGCTTCCACGTTGTTAACCCTGTGAGAGGCGCGATGTTATCATTATATATTTTTAAAAAGTTACGCAGGCAAGGGAGGTATATTGATCATGCAGATAAAAAAAAATACAATTTAAAAAATTAGCAGTCCCCGGTTCGGATAGGGTTTTCTTGCACATTACAAACCCGAATGGGCACATTTTTCAACCTGCAAACGCGGGAAAATGAGTTAGCACTGCGCAAAAGGTGCCCTTGAAAGGGTTAAAACATACCTTTATCAAATAGGTGATCCGGGACTCTCTCATTTATAATTATAAGTATCGAGGGAGGGAAAGTAGTTGTTTATGGTGCAAGAGCCAAATGTAGCTACAACGCGCCAAACAAGGTGAAACTGGGATCCAGACGTTTGAAAAAATAAAGGGGAAAAAATTCATTGACAAGATGAAGAGTCGGAAGGAGAGAAGGATCGCAAGGGTATTCTGCGAACGTATCACCCTTGTTTACCAAAGAAAATAAACCCTTGGGAAAGAAAAAAAAATACTAAGCTATATCTGGGTCAGGATATCCGAACTTACCAAAAGTAAGTAAGTCTCTCTGAGGGGTAAAATCTAATAATTAAGCTTAAGTTTTATATAGTAGTGGCTAAATTTGAACTAATTTGAATTATTGGCACACGGTCCCATAGTGGCTAGGTTCACTAACACTTAAGACAGAGGAAGCGCATGATCAAAGAAGATGTAAATAGTACAAAAAAAACGAATGGAGAATGAATTGATTTACACATTTATTTATGCATCTTTACTCCTAATACTGGAAACTAGGACATACGAATGTGCTCGTACCTGTAGGACATGAGGAGAGTACTAGCGGAAGGGAAGTGGAAGGGATCAGCTATAAATTGGAACATAACCGAGAACGAGTTGGTTTCTATTTACTTTAGAAGCGTGTTTCGCAGCGACCTAATCTCTTAGAAGTTTTCATTATGACTAACTAAAAAGTTTCAAGCCGTTAAAAGGGAGCTAGAAGTTCAAATCGTTGAAGGTAAACTTGAATGATGGAAGATAAGTGTATCAGAAAGTATACTAAGATGATTATATAGGTTGCATGTGTTTGTGGAGTTCTTAAACCTCCGGGCATTTTATTTCCAATGAACAAATTAGAAAGGAGTGGCTTCAACATGTTACTATCCCAAAAGTTAAAGTTAAATATATGAAAATGTAAAACAGTCATTGCATCTTATTTTAAAGATTAAACTTCAAAGGTAAAAGGAAAACAATGATTGGGAGCTTTATTGAGACTGAAGAGTTCTGTGACTGGCGTCACCGGTTGGTTGGTGCTACCTTTCATATCAGTGAGACGGAATGTTCTTTATGTTGGCAAGCAGCTTGTTGAAAGAAAATTAATGATATTGACTTCTGCGGGCACATAGGCCGCTCCACGTCCTTTGAATAAAAATTTCTTTTGGGAGGTGTTTTTATAGTAACAAGGGGCTATTGTGGCCAACTATAATGGGAGCAGCGTATCACGCTGATGAAACGTAGACAGAGGGAAGTTTTCAAAATCCAGTTTGAAATGTCGATTCGAAAGTCTTCGATTCCATTGCTCCAGATGTCTCCTTTTATTAGATTAAAAGTTCTTCCAATGGAAGGAGATTTTAGAAACCAATAAAATTAAAGGTTTTTGAGTCGACACTTCAACTTGACCTCCGAAAACTGTCTTTTTAAGTTGGATTATTTATGAGGAAAGTCCGCGTCCCGGCAAATGTTAGAATGACTACTAGAAAGAGATCAGCTTCCATTCTTCCTTGGCTGCGTGCTCGATGGATTAGAGTCCCTTAAACCGACCACCCAAGATACTATGATACGAAATAAAGAAACGATGTTAAAATTACTTTACCTATAAAGAAAGGGGAGATGGTAAACCCTCCGCTAAATAGATTCTTCCCGGTAACCCTAAAATAAACCCCCCACGGTATTATTGGTCACCTTAGATTAAACCTTCTGAATGTTTATGGGATAAAAAAGTCCTTCCGATTCAGGAACCGTAAATTGTAATGCTAGCCAATTATGGGTTGTACAATCTTGAAACTATTATTATTTCATTATTTGAATAAAAGTATTACGCATAATTAACATCAATGCAAACAGATTCTTTCGTGGTGTTTTCGTGGTGGTCGTGGTGTTCATGGTGTTTATGTCATCTTTTATCATCTTTACAGCAATAGGGGGCAATTTACTTTTCAATTGTAATTTGTTTTCAAGCCGTAGAAAATTATCTTCGAACTCAGTTTTACTTAATTGCGAATTTACTATAAAAATTATTCTTTTAAATTATTATTTAAATTTAGACAGCTCTTAACTTTCAATCTTTTACATTTTGCAAATAAGAGAATATCACAATGTAAATTTATTCTTTTTGTCGTAGGTAGTGATACATGTAAGTACAATTATTTTTCTCATTAAAAATGAATATAGTTACATATATTTTTAACGTTTTGTAACGAATTTACTTAATTAAAGAAAGCATGAAGAATTCATATTTACACAACGCAGCGTCGTTTTTCTGAAATATGTAATTTTAAAATGGGATATTCATCATTAAGAGTTAAATTAATATTTGAAAAATCTGGCTTTTATGTGTAATTCAAGAAGACATGTCCAACAAGCATTTGAAGTGAAGATTACGAGCATGTTAAATTTTTAAGATCTCAATTATTATTAAATAATAAAATAAAAACATGTAACCAGTTTATGTATAAATGTAACCAAAAAAATTACAAAATTTTCATTCGGAAAATGTAACCCATTTTTTTTCTTTTTAATTCATATTATGAAGAAATATCTATTAGAAGAAAAAGTTAAAAACAAATCCTGAAAATGGATTCTTTTAATTATTACATTGTAACACATTTAGTAACAAAATAATTAAAATGATGAAAATGTTACTAATAATATTCCAAAGAGAAAAATATTTTTTTTAAGAAAAAATCTTATATTATAATAATTGTCTATATATGGGAGTCACCAAACTCACTCCAAATCAGAAGGTATTTAAATACCACACGAGAAGATAGACAGCCGCAGATTCTAACAAGAATAAATATTTATTAACAGTATTAAAAACATTTAAATGAAGTTTAAATCGAGGAAAACAGAAGCTAATAACCAGAGTACCAAAGAAATAATAAAGAAAATGAATGTCCGAAATGGAAGAGAGAACCAGGTAACTTCCTCGTCGATTCCTCTGATTCCTTGCTTTCCAGTGTAACACATCAATCAATAACTCCCGAGACTAACCCAGAGATGGCGCTCGTAGTAAACCAGTAACCAGGTCTTTCTAGAGTACTAACCTTTGCTTGAAACGTGTCAAAATTTTAAGTCGATCCGACCAGAAACAGCTGAGTTATCGAGGTTGGAGTAAAGTCGTTTTGTAGTTTGTTTAAAAAATGGAAAAAACCGAGTTTCGTGTTCTGATAAAACATTGTTTTTTAATGGGTAAAAACACCGTGCAAGCGAACAATGGATTGAAAAATGTTACCCGGACTCTTGTCCATCAAAAGCAACGATTTGTCGGTGGTTTGCCGAGTTTAAACGTGGTCGTACCGACACAAATGACGCGGAACGCTCGGGTAGACCTGTGGAAGCCGTTACACCGGAAAATGTGAATGAAGTGACAAAAATTATAATGAAAGATCGTAAATTGAAGCTCCGTGAGATTGCTGAGATGACACAGATATCATATGGAAGTGTATTTACTGAAAAAGGTTTTTTGAAGTGAAGTGAAAAAGGTTTTTTCCAAGTGGGTGCCGCGATTGCTTTCGATGGAACAAAAACAGCAACGAGTCGATGATTCAGAAAGCTGTTTATCGCTATTTTCTCGCAACAAAAAATATTTTTTTTGAAAAAAAAAAAAAAAATGGAAAAAAAAAAAGATTTGGAAAAGCGTTGGAATGATTGTATCACCCTAAAAGGTGATTAACAAAAGGTGTTATGTTGATGAATAAAAAAAAATTTTGCAAAAAAAATGTTGTTTTCAATGTTAGTCTCGGGAGTTATTGATTGATGTGTTAAGTGTGTTACCTAATAAAGAGATAATGAAAAGACTTCAATTTACCTCGGCTGAATGTGTGGTTTGCTTTGCTAGAATAGCCGGTTCATTCTCATAATTAAAAGCGTGATGGTAAGTTTGAATGGTAAGCGATCACAAGTTGTCACTGGTTTAAGCAATATTTATATTAACTAATAAAGTAGAAATGAGTAATTCTTTTGGCTTAATATTTTTAATTTATAAATCTAATTCAATAATTGGTTGATTGCAGTATAAACTTAACCAGATCAATTATGAAATTGTGATTGTGGTAGAGTAAATTCAAGTTGTCATATTGGCTAAAAAAAAGACCACTGGCATGATCTCTCATTTTATCTTGAGGCTCTCCGAAGAATCAATTTTGGTTGGTGCTTTTCATCATAAACCCTTGAAAGAAGCGATTTTTTTAGTTTAGAATTATTACTTAATAAGAACTAAAGAATATTCTATGTCAGACTTATTGCTCCTGTTTAAAACTGTCCAAGGATTGATACAATTTTATCAAGTTACAAAAATAAAGATCATTTAAGAAAAATAAAAAAAAAATACCATAAGGACAAGAATTCCCATTAACTAAAATCAGTGGAATCCAATAAGATTAAGAATTTGATAAAAATTATTAGACGAATGTAAAAAAGGTCTCAATTTTTTAAAAAAAAAAAATGTAAGTGTAAATGAGTTGAAAATTTGTATACATATTAGTTTTACAAAATCATGTTTATTTTCCATCTCTGTTTTTGCAAAATATTTAAGATTTCTGAATAAAAAAATATTAAGATTGAGCCTTGAGTATTCTATCAGTAAATTATATATATCGAAATTTCTTCTGCACGCTTTCTCTTTATCAAACGAAGAACTTGGAAACAAACGCGCTGTTGGTATCCAAAGTTTTCAAAAAATATAATTTTTTTTTCTATCTCAGATAGATTCGGATGGACAGAATTTGATATGTCATACTTTTCAAATTGTAATGGCATTTTTATATCAGTTAGAAAATTTGGGCTGAAAAGTGAAATTTTAATAGAGTATTTCTATTTTAAGTTAAATTAGTAGAATTTCTAATTCTCTCTTATTTAATATATATTTTTCTGCTTCAAATTGACATTCGGAAATTTTTTATTCGAGTTAAAAACAATGTAAAAGTGACTGCTAATTCCTGTTGCGTTAAAAAATCAGGATAAAATTCACTCACATTTAAAAATGCTAGATTATAATCTTAACAATTTGAGCAAGAAATATGCATTTTCTAAGAACTGTGTTAGGCATTTATAGATCACTGTATGGGAGGAAAGAATACCTCCTATAATTCTTTTCCAGGAAACTGTTGAAGGAGGTGGGAAATCTTCTATAGGGATGTACCGTCCTCTCATCGTCCTTAAATACTGACTCAGGTGAACACTTCGGAAACAACAAATACTTTTCTGTTCTATTAGTTTAAACGAAATCCTTTTTTCTCATATTGATGAAAAACGTTAAGCATGGAAAGAAAAAAAGACAATGCTTTAAAACTTAGAACATCTATAATAATATAACAAAAAAGAATTATCCTGAATTACTTCAATTTCCAGACAAACACTTGGTGTTACATTAGTTCCTTTGAACTCTCACCTCTTCCTGGATATGCCACTGATTTCATGGCATGTTGCTCATTTTGATTCCGAATTCTACTGAAGTCTATCATATAGAATAATATATGTAACTTGTTTCTTGTCAAACTGAAACTGATTCTTATAAATTATTGGGAATATAGTATTTGAAAATACCAGAAGTGGATGAGACGGTGTGTCTCATCAATAGTTATAGAATATATGGGAAATATATTCAGATTCTGATTCCGTCTTGACAGCGTAAACCAGGGTTTTTTTTTGGAAGGAGGCGGGGCTATGAAATTTTTTGTTCTTCTGACCTCTAAAACGAAGTAATAAAAATTTGGTCTATTTGGTGGTCTGCATGTACATGTATATATTTATTTACTTATCACAGTATACTTCAAGTGCTACTGTGTATGTGACTGAATTTTGGTGAGTGTGTGTTATCCACTTTGTAGGTTTTAACTTCTTATCTAGCTATTCTTCCTACAGTATAAAATTCGTCATCTATAAGTTGTAATGCCTTCTATTATAGTGTTATTTTTATTTAAAAAACACCATTATGTTCTCCATACGTAGTTAAAAAAATTATTCATTCTAAGTTGCTAAAATCTCCAAAACGATTGGAAATTATTTTAAATTTAGCTTTAGAAGAGTTTTGCAGATTTTTTCAGATGATATATTTATACATCTAATAGATTGATACTCAACTTTTATGTTATTTATAAAATAATTTAAATTTATTAGTTATTCTGAGAAAAATAAGTATTACTTTAACTATTTAAACAGCTTTTAAATACTTATAAATATGTAAAAAACACCAGAAATTTATTTTAAAAGGCTCGATTTCTCTATTTATTTATTTTTGAATTTTATTTCCCATATATAGATCAAATCCGAGGTAAAAAATACTTACTTTTTCTTTTCAAAGGTTTTTTTTAAGTGTGGTAGAGTTTTTGAATATATAATGTGTAAATTTATGTATGTTTAAAAAGTTAAATATTGATATAATACAGTTAAAGAATCACACTTCGAAAACCCTTATTTTTTCCTTAAAAAATCTATTTTACTATTATTTTAAAATTATAATATTTTTATATTTTATAGATGGTGTTGTGAAACGTAAGGCATCATATTTCAGATTTTATAACAATAAATGTTTATTAGTATCAGATACTAGTTGTTTATTCTGAATATCAATAACACAAATATTTACTTCAACCTGTAGGCATTAATAATACAGTTATTGATTTACATCATTATTGAAAATTAATGTAAGTGGAGTTTTTTGGTAATTAAGTATATTTTACTTCCGAAAATGCTCAAACAATTTTAAATTAAAATCATAATTACTCATGCTACTTTCAAATAAAATTCTTAGAAATTTTGAATTGTTTTTCATCACCTATATCAATCAAAATTATATTTTTCAACTGAATAGTTGTCTATGACTAAATAAGCTGTATTTTTTAATTTCTAAAATTAACGTTCTAAAGTATTTGTTTTCCAGATCTCTTACGTGGATGTAAGTATGCTTAATAACTTTTTAAAAAATGGTACTTCCAATTTTTTTTTTTTACATATATATTTTTCTATAAGAAACTTTCACTTTTAGGTTTAAGCTTTCTTAAGATTTGATAGATTTATTTTTACTTCTTTTACTTTTTCAGCTAGAGATATCATCGTAGGTAAATTTACTATGATATACAATCCTCATAATTATTAATTTTATTGCCCTTTATTCATTTTATTTAGAAGTATCAATTACACCATATAATACTAAAAATTCGACTAATACTAAATACAAAGTTTTACATTTTCTTCGCGCTTTATGAATTTCATGTTTAAAGAATGTAAAAGATCTAAGAAAAGCTATTTTTATTTTCATAAATGGTCCAGTTGCATTTTTAGTGCGTCCCGCAAATCATAGTTACCTACCACAGGGGATGATTGTTTAAGTTAATCGGAAAATGTCGAATTTTATCGTGCTTTTCTGTATAAGTTTGATACCTGCTTCCTTCAGTCCTGAACTTAATTTTCAAAAATACGTCACAAAATCTTTTCTTAACTTTTATCTTAAAATTTTTATTGGATTATAATAATATAAGATGGATGCTTGTTTTCACACGTAATGAACTTAATTTTCAAAATTTGTCAGAAAACTTTCTCCTAAAAATTTTTTTCATGCACTGAAATAAAATATGTATGAAATTTTATTATTTTAGTATTTTAGTCACCTATAGTTGATGTATTACCTTAAATACTATGTAATCAGGAATCAAGAAAAGAATGATTGAAAAGGAATAAGATTATTCAGAATTTTAAAAATGTTATAAGGTAGCCATTTTTGCCTCAAGATTTTCAAACTACTTCTTTTTCATTTGGCTTCCTTGGAACAGTTTGGAGCCAAATAGCCATGAAACAGGCCAGGCCATTATAATAGATCCACGTAATACAATAACTGAAAGTTAATCAAACTCTGTTTAATGCGTAGCAAAGAAAAAGTCTCTTGGTGGCGAAAAGTTTTCTTCGTAAAGTATTTCATTACAAATTTTACTAATCAAATTAATATAATTGCGAAATATGCTTTCTGTATTGATTTCTTTAGGATTCATAAGATCAATATTATTTTCTTCAAAAGAAGAAAAGGTCAATTGAAATTTTTTCACAGTTAAGAGTAAGCTAAACATCCGTGAGTGTAGTTGCCCTTCTAAGGTAGTTTAAAATATTTTTTATAGTGGAGAATACATATCTAGGGTTGCTTATCCTTTAAGTAGATATACATCATATTTGATTGTAAACCTCTTTCCGTTAAGTATACCAATGCATGTTTCTTAATCGTGTTAAATAATTTAAATAAAAAATAATAACTTTCATTCGTTATTTCTATTTATGAATACTAATTGTTAAAACATGTTAAATGAAAATTTATTTTTATGCTATTTTTAAGGTAACTGGACGCTTTTGACAAGGAAAATAATAATTATTTTTATGTTAAGTTTAAATAACATTATCTATTTTTTAAATTAAAAGCAATGGAAATTATATTTTAACATTAAGATATATGCTTACCTATTCGTTTACGTAAAGAAATTCCCATTTACATAGATAAATACTACTAATGAGTACTTAACTAAGATTCAAAAGTGTATTTACATTTGTTAATCATGTACTTTTATTGCATAAGCTTTAAAAATTTGAAGAGAACCTATAAACATAACATTTTATTCTCTAACCATAACTATAATTTCAAAATTTTAATTTAATAAAATTTTAAATTTTATTATTCAAATTTGCCCTAATTTTCAATTCTTAAAATTTGTAAGTTTTTATAGGAAAAAAATTATGTTCGCTGAAAAGGAAATAGCTTCATTTCATAATGTGGAAAATATCGATTCTTTGGATGAAGTGGAATTTCAGGGAAGTGCACCAGAATTCTAATAAAATACATTTTGGAAAAAAAAAAACTCAAATAGATATAATTTTTTCCAAGGTGATGCACATTTCTTCCCAATTTTAAAATTTAATTTCAGAATGTTCTATTTATTAAATTCTCACAAATTATGCATTTATGGATTTAGAGAAATGTTCTTTATTTTATAACAGCAAAATGAAAAAAAAAATACACATTTTGAAGAAAATCATAGCGTTTCAATCACATTAACCTAAGCTGCAATACAAATGCTTTAAATCAAAAGTTTTATTCCTCACATTTTAGTGCTTATCAGTATTCGCATAAAATGCTATCAATCTCTTGTTTCCTCAATATTTTTATGATAACTGTATTTCGTGTATCATTGTTTCATTCTGAGCACATTATATGCATGGTATTGTTATTTTTCAGCCGTATTCAGGGATGGTAAGTAATATTGAACAGCTTCAATATAAGTAATATTGCATTGCTGTCTGGTTAAAAATCTAAATAACCTTTTTATTTCTTTTGAGTAGAGAGTTGTTTAGTATAAAATTTACCTTTTGTACAAGCTAAATATTATTAATTTAATCGTTTAATTATAATTAACCTTCATTAAAACTAACACTGACTTAAAGCTCTACTTTAATCTGAATTCCATAATATTCATCTATATGATCCCAAGAAACAATAAGAAGTTGTTATCTAATTTTAATCTGTAGTGGTCACTAAGTAAAATTTGTCTGATAACTTTCTGTTTCTGATAATTTACTGCTTTTTTGATGAAAACTAGACACATGCTGCAAAGTTGAAAAGATTATTACTAATTTATTAGTTTTGACAATTATGAAATAGGAGTCATATCAAGTTAAAATAATTCGATATAAAAACCAACGTTTTTAAAAACAACGTTTTTATATGGTGGCAAAGTTTATTAGAGAAAATTATTGAAATATTAGTTAAAACTGTTAGTTATTTTTAACTTCAAAATTTACTTAAAAAGGGACATTTGTGAGAGTATTAAAAAATTCATAATACTCATAAAATCAAAACATGCATTTGAAAGTTTGTAAGTCATTCTATTAAAAAAAATGGGAACCAGAATTCAGAAAAAATTATTGTAATAAGACACGGCGCCAAATATTGGAATCTTCTTTCTTGCGAATGATTACTGTCTAAAATTCAGCAACCCTTACTATCTCGGAGATAGTAAAGGGGAGATAGTATCTCCCCTTTGTGAGCACAAAAGGCTTACGATACCTCATGCGGTGTGGGGAGTGCCCGGTGCTCCCAGAGGGGGAAAGAAATTTTTTCCTCGATCCTAAAAGCGCCGAGAGGAAAGAATATTTTGACTTATTAAAATTATTGAAATATGAGTTAAAACTTGTCGCAAACGTCTAAATATTGCATTGTTAGGCGAGTACGAACGATTCCCAAAATTTCAAAGCTCTAGCTTGATGGGAAGTTAGTTAAATTAACGATCGAAAATTTGATGACACACACACACACCAAATGAAATTCAAAAAAACGTTGTAAAAACAAATAACTAGGAAAAATTTATCTGTCATGTGACACTCATCAAGCCTTATTTGAAATGTAAACCATCCAGAAATACTAAATTTATTCTTAAACACTTCTGGGCTTCTTCTCATTATACTTCGTATAAATACAGCCGAATTTTGAAACTTGTTTTAATTTATATCATAAAAAGTTAATTAAGAATAATTAAATTTCCAGTTATACTTTTCTAATTTCACGAAGATATTTTTAAGTATTCTAACTCTCAATAAATAATCACTTTTAACTAATAAAAATATAAGTAATAATTTTAATATTAAAGAAATAAACGCTTCTAAGTGCAAACTTTCATCAATTTTTAGGTAAGATAACATAATAAGAAAGGGGGGAAACAATAATGTTTCCGCCATGTTTTTTCTGTGTAAATTCAACGCCAGATGGCACCTCTGTTTCTTTATAACGTATACATCTGCTTGTGTGTGGTGTGTGCTTTCTTTGCGCAGTGTCGTGCATAAATAAATAGCACTTTTTTATTAACAATCACACATCTCCATGCTTGCATAAAAAAAAAAATAAGAAATTTTGATCGTAGTAAAATCAAAAAGTTAATTGTAATATTAAAAAAAAGTTGGAGGTTTTATCTGAAGATTGTTAAAAAAATGATGCTTTAAAAGTACTTAAAAACTCCGTCTTCTAACTATTTTTAACATATTTTGTTTCTTAATCCTACAGTTAAAGACCTCATGGACAATAATCTTGATGGTAAGTATTAATATATTCATTTAATAAAGCAAATCATACCTGGGTTAAAATGAAGTATCAAGTACTTCTTTGAAATTTGACGAAAAACATTGTGAGTTAAAAAATAGATTATCTAAGTAGTGATACCTATAAACTAACATAATGATGACGTTGCAAAAGAACTGTAAACCTATATGAAACAGGAAAAATGGCGAATTTCAATGTAACTAAACAAGGATGCTGAGATTATAGTAATGTTATGGAACAAATAACAATATAATTTACAGTTATAATTCTAATTATTATTGATAGTTATGATTGCTGACAATAATTACTTTATAACTCCAATTATTAGGAATTATAATTCTACCTTATAACTATATGTTTAACTATAAAAAAATATAATTATTTATAATTAAAATTATTTAGAATTATAACTGTATGTTATAAATATGTATATTTTTAAAAAAAATTATTAAAATTATATTTATAATTCGAATTACTCAGAATTATAAATATATATTATAATAAAAAATATAATATAACTAAAAATAATGTTTAAATTGTAATACATAAATTTAAATAATTTTAATTATTTATAATTATAGAGGAATATTAATGTTAATTACTTAAAACAATCAATTAATATTATAAATAATTAATATTTTCTCGTTGAATGAAACAACAGCCCCAACTACTACTATTTTAAAACACCAACTACTGATTTTCGAAATTTGTCAGCCGCTTTTAGCGAATAGCAGTCAGGAAAGGAAATACATACGTGACATATGTAGTAGCTTTCAAGCTATCAAGGTCTTGAAAAACTAATTCGCTAGATTGAACTCGTTATAGCTTCCAAAAATCGCCAGTCGGCAAGGGGCAGCTGATATTTCACACTTTAACATATTTTTGTTGTTCGCTCATTGCATATTTTTTTTTGTTGAAGGACATTATAAAAATGATGCACAAAGCGGAAGTGGAAGTGAAATCAGCAGAAGTGCTGTATATGTATGGCAAAAAACTCTATTACAGTTTTAGCGGAATTAAGTGATTATTAAGAATTTACAATTATACATAGTAAACCATCATAAGTAAGGCATCAGAAAACCTTCGGCTCTGATATAAGATGTTATCCACCTTCGGAACGTTTCTTAGAACAGACGCATGTCCTAGGCGAGATTTTTTGCTAAGCTCTCCCGAAATGTCGTATAATATTGGTGAGATCTAAGTTTTGACCAAAGGATAAAGCTCACAAAGGAAGTATTTAACAAGCCCAGTGAAATTCGATAGAGAAGTTGTAACCACTACTGGGCACTATTTTGTTGAAATGTAAGCCAGAGATACCAGGAGACGAAGGCAGAACTTTTGGGAAATGTCGAAGAAGAATAAAAATGGTTTTCTGATTACAACCAAAGTGGTCTGTGTATCAAATGAAAAAGAACTTTAGACCGTCATTCCTGGTTTAGGTGTTGCGTGGCAATTAATTGTCTCATTAGTGTTCCAACTCTGTTGTGGACGTTTCCAGGCTCATAATCACCTATCATGGGGAGTCTGATAGATTGATCGTGGTATGAAAAAAGTGGAGTAACTAGGGCTATTATTCCAGTCGCGTCGGTTTATCGATTTGTTGAACATCTTCCGATTATCTTTTTATCCTTAACACTAGGTCCACTAAATATAGACAATGTACTTCATAATTTTGATCCCTGGTTGGAAGATGAACTTGACACCTGATTTAGCCGTTGATTCTCCATAACCGTGCAGCACCCACACTAGAAATTTGAGTCCCGACAGATTAAGTTTTCATCAGCCCCCCTTAAGAGGCTCACCTTCTTTCTTTAAATAAGCATGGACATAACTGCTTACTAACTGTGGTATATGCTGCTGTGGTGATAATGCTCTCCCTAGCAATTCTGAGATATTTTCGAAACTTCTTGTCAACCAATTTTTACCTTCTTCCTCATTTTAACGTCTAAGTCACAAATAAACAGGCTTGGCAACACCATTGCCACTTTGGTTCTTGCACCTTAAACCTCGATTTTCACTCCTGCGTCAGTCCCTCTACATTACGGGTCTCTTGTAGGAACAAATTTGAAGTGTGACAAAGTATCGTAGTCTCGAGCTCAATGCTTTGACTACTCTGCCTCCGTAGCCTGTCGGGAGTTTCTTAAATATTGGATAAATTACTGAGCATTCTGCTTCTCTAGTCAAAGGGATTTCCATTTGTTTCAGACAGGAACCATTATAAACGCGATGGTCGATGATTACAAGTGAAGGTAGTCGTCCCACAGGTAAATGTCAGCTCCAATCTCATCCTCTAATATGCTGATCAATAGTCCTTGCAGTCGCTGGTGAATCGATCATTCATCTGGTCAATGATAAGAATAAGTCAAAAGCGACGATAAATGTATCCTCATATTTTGTTGTCTCCTTATGTTGAATCGTGACTTCTATAGGCTATATTCGGGGATGCTGAATGATTCTTTTTGTCCTTTCATGGTCTTACTATGACCCAGATGTCGAACAATCTTTTAATTTGGAACATAATTTCCTTCAGCGTAATCGTGTGTCCTTTAAATGGTGTCCCGTGTTCGCCCAACGACCATGGTCATGAGTTCATGGAAGGTGTCGTTTTAATCAAGTCGTAGATTTCGAATACTTGTGCCTCAAAAACCAGCTTGTAGCTGGGTGGATGTACGTTTAATTTGTCGGAAATCAAAGTCGTCTCCATGGGATTATGTGGAAGATAAGATATCGGGTTGCCAACTCAGGTGTCATTCTTGTCATTTGAATATTATTCTAAAATACAAGGACCATCATCTCCTGGTCTCGTGTTGCATTTTAGTATGTTACAACGTTAATCAACTATCCATCGACTCTGTAGTGGGGGATAATAGTATTTGTTACTCTATACCTCATTAAGATCAAACATTCAAAACTTTTAAAAGATAATACATGTTCACACTGTATATGAATCACAGTGTACGTTTTGGGTGTTGACAAAAATGAAATTATAGAATGAAGTTTAAACGGATGCTAAATCCTTTAATTTTAATTTGATTCCTGTTGTTCTATACTGATGCCACGGAGATATAGGTACTTATTTTTTTATTGCGAAATGTCAATATCGATAACCTAAAAAATTTAAAATATTCAGATAATCAGAAAATTCCTTTGTGCTTTTCTTTCTATTTTGCATAGGAATAAATTCATTAAAAGAAGGAATATATATATATACACACACACACATATATATATATATATATATATATATATTGTTATTAATTATACTTTTTTGTCATAAATAGTATAAAACTATTTAATTTAAATAATCGAATTTTATAGCACCTACTTTTATTAAGTATGACAAAATTTTCACACACAATTTCTTTATTAATTGCAGTTATTTTCACTTATAGTTACAATAAAACTTATTTTCCCAATAGTTTTGAAATCACAAACATTTAAAAGAATATTATATATCATATATTTAGAAACAATATTAATATTTATACAAAGTAATTTTTAATGATTTTCATGTCCTTTCTTAATACATATTGTATCTATTTCAGGTTTACCTCTGGCACCAAGTAAAGCTTTTTCTTTACTTTTATATTATGTTAAAATTGATCAATAATGTAAATATAAGTGAAATAGACAAACGATCTTTTAAGTCAATGTGGCACGATTATTTAGTAAATATACTATTGGTATATAATTGAGTGAACCAAAGGAGATATATTTTTATTAAAATGTTTAAAATTTGAAGCATTATCCTTCTTCCAAGTATTAATTTTGCATAACAGCTTTTCTTCTTAGCCTTTTTTTTATCTCTATGCCAACCTGAAAGCTTCTTAAATTGTATATGTAACTCTGTTGAGAATAACTTCAACTTAATCTTTATATCATAATGCAATAGTTTTCAATTTGAAAGAGTGGTTTAAGAAATGAGTAATATAAGAACAAAGCGAGTTCCTGAATTTCAAAGTGAAAATACTTACATTTTTACGAAACAATTAAATATCAAAATTTTAATCTTAAATAACAAAGAAATAATCATAATCAATATGAATATATTTTTCCAAGATCACTTTCTTCTGGGAAAATACTTGTGTAATTAACAGAAAAATTATTTCTAAAACTTACATATGTCTGAAAAAAATATTTATTAACATTACTTTTATATCCCCTAAAATTATATATCCAACGGTACATTTTTTACTTATTAAGTAACTTATTTTAAATATCACACGCATTAAAGTACATTATAAGAGAGGCACATTTTTGTTTAATTACACAAATATTGCAAGCAATTTTCACTTCCTTAGTGTTTAATAATTTCAATGCAGTGTATTGCTCTGGAACCCGCAAGGTTTCTAGAATGTTGTGGTCACAAATGACAACATCCCTCACAAATGATGATTTTTAAATCAGTTTTTGAATGATATAGGATCATTTGATCATTTTTTCGGTAGATGTTGACTACTATTATAAGACAAGCTATCTCTTTGGCGAAATTAACGTTCATGCTATTGGCTGGCCAATCGAATGGGGAAATCTTATGATCTTCTAAACATTTTTTTTTATTTCTTGTAGAGAGAATCGATGCATTGTCTTGTTGAAAGATACATAATGCATCACAAAGTTTTTAAAACTTGGTCTGTAAAAAGAAACAGAAACCAAAAAACTGTGATTTTTTTTTATTAGTTTTTAATTGACTATGAATCCATCAGGCTTCAATATAATTGTTACAGTAATTTAAAAATGATTCAAATACCCCTTTTATTTCACTTTGTGGAATTGACTCCAAATCATGCACAGGAGCTCTTTGTACGCTCAAAATATCATCAATCTAACATCTTTTTAACTTCGTTTTAAGTTTTGGGAATAAAAAGTCACAGAGTAGAAAATCGATTGAATACGGTGGATTATTTAACACAGAGACGCAATTCTTGGCCATAAAATTTGTAAACAATTGGTGAGTTGTGACTGGTCATAATCACTCCTTACATTCCAACATTCTGAACGAATGCGACGAATTACGGCCATCGAACACTTCAAAACATTTAAATAATGCTCACTAGTAATTGATAGTCCAGTGAGAAACAATTCTTCGTTTATAATAAATATCTTTATTATCGAAGAGTATAATGAGCACACACACATTGTTTTGATTTTAAATGGAACTTTTCTTGCTTTTTGGCTCTTGGTAAATTTTTTTTGCTTCCATCCCGCACATGGATTCTTTATTTTAAGATCGCGTTAAGAATGCACTGATTCATCAACTGTAACTGTAGATTTTGAGAAATTGGATCCTTTTCAGGGGCTAAAATGATATTTCTCCAAGGCGCACTTCTGAATGACTTTTGTACATTAGTTAAAATATGGGGAGTAAATTTAACATATACTTTTATTTTGCCTAAACCTTCAAGCATGATGTTTCGAATCGTTTCTATGTTGATGTTCAAAGACTCATCCATCAATCTCAGTGATGCACAATGATTGTTTGCTGCGAAATCACGCACTTTTTTTCAATGATTTCGGATCGCCAGATGGATTTGGTCTTTCAGTTTGCTTATTATCATCACACTTACCTCATCTGCCTAATAAATGTTTGTCTTGCAGGAAAACATTTGATTCCCTTACATGCAAGTATGCGTAAACTTATTTCGTTAAATTGTGTGTTTATGTAGCACTTTGAATAAATTACATCTCTTTATTCAATCTTAATGAAAATCTTATCTGGCCTTATCTGAATGAATGGCCTTATTGTCTGAGTTAGGATGTGCAGATGTTTTGGCAGTACGTTAGTAGACGATCGAGATTTTTGTAACCTCAAAAATGCTAAAGTCTTCTTGATTTGAAGTCTTAGTAAAGTCTTTATTTATATTACTTTTAGAATAGTTTGGGAAGGAGGGGTGGGGTAAAAGATGATCATTCTGCATTTGTTAAGGTCTCTTGAGGATTTTGATCATTGTTGCATGTCTGTGCAGAAGAAGTTTTTTTTTGGAAGTAAATTTTGGACTGAAGTGCTTATTTCTATTATTTATATTTATCATGGCTTGGTTTCTTTTTGGTTTCGAGAATTACGTACAGCCCTTCCGAGATGCAATATGTTCTTTGTGGCCTCGGTAGCCTAGTGGTCTTGGCTTCAGTTTCATGGCAGGTGCTTTTCGTTTAGTCGCGAGTTCGATCCTTGGTCGCTAAAGACCAGCCGTTTAGCCGGATCTGATGCACATTAAATCTGTCGGGGCCCAACGTCCCCCATTTGGCGTGGTGTGGAAGTTAGGAGGGGGTACCAGCTCAGGTGTCGTCCTCGTCACTTAACCGTGGCTCAAAATTACGAGGTTCGTCGCCAGTAGCCCTCGTGTTGCTTCTAGTGCGACGTTAATAAAAACTAAACTAAGCAATATGTCTTTTATTTTTTTCCAGTTTGTGCAAACTGGGTTATCAATTTTTTCTTACATATTGAAATTTCTACTAGAATGCTTTTTGCCGCCTATAAGGTATATGGTTTACATTTCACATTTTTTGGAGGAAGAGTTAAAGTAATTACAATTATAGCACTTTCTGTTTCTTTATAAATTGTACTACTTCGATATTCATCAGTAGATATTTGTCTAATTTTTAAATACCTCGAAGTTACCTATACGAAGAAATTTCAACTAAAATAGTGATAGTTTTTTTTTTTTGTCTTCTATTGGTGGAGCTGGGGGTTCTTTTCGATTGAAAAACCCAGATTTCTTAATTATGTGCGAATATGCCTGATTTCACACGGTGGTGACTAATCCCTTCAAAATTAATTTCAGTGGTCCTTTCGAAACGGCTAATGTTGTAGAAATCTACTTTCCTTCTTTTAGTAGGGAAATAATGTATCTATGACTGTCGCTGGTGATGAAGAAAGTTTTGACATAATCATGGTGATACTGATTCGGTATTTTAAGCAATCCTGTTTATTTCTTGCAGGAGTTACAAGTAATTTTGTTTTTATCGCATTATAACTGCGGTAATTTTGTTAAGCTGTATTTTTTGGTGGCTTAGAGACACGGTGTCCTCTGCCTGGTCTGGGAGTTGACTTAATGACGAGAAATTATTAGAAGTAGTTTTTTAATTTAAATTGTTCGTCTATTTTTGGCTGTTTAGGTGTTTGGGTGCGAGATTGAAATCCCTCAGTATCAATCATTTATATTTTTTTTTCTGAGAGTTTATTGAGGAGGTGGGTGGGGAGAATTTACTTGATTTATCGATTCAAAAATATAATATTTATTGTAGATATATTTTTTGCACATTTTGAAGAACTGTGGATATCCTGACCATTTATTCCTCTTTTCAGTCGCCTTCTGGATATTTTCTTTCAGACAACTGATTCACCATGTATCACCCGGATAGTCTTTTAGATGCAATTCGAGCCAACATTCAGAATTTTTTTTCTCCTTAACTTGTCTGAATATCTGCTCTTGAAATCATTATACGTAGCATGTGGTACTTGATTCTGGAACTGTTTTATTGTTTTGTTCAAATTCCATCTTGTCCTGCACATTCATCGTCCTCTATAACATCGTCCTCTTCCTCGACGTTATGGAAGGCTTCGTAAAACCTTTTTCGTATTTCCTAGCGATTTGTTCGGTACGTGTCACGGTGATTCTATGTTATACAAAACATCATAAGCACGGGCAATGAAGTTAAATGACATGTAAAAAATATATTAATTTTACATTCGCTAACAATAATAATTATAGCAAATTGTACATCATAGGATGCCATCAAAATCTGATTCGTCTCTATCTGATTACTGTATTCACGATGCCTCTCATTCTTCATAAATCTGATTTTTTACTACGTGAATGATAATTTAAACGAGGGGGAAATGCAATTTTTCCGATATGTCGAGTGAATACAGCACGTAGATCTGCTCAAGGGAAAGAATATAAACGCGATGAAATTCGCATAAGACAAATGAGTGGTCTTTTGTGTGGGGACGCACCAAGGCGATATAAATTATTTATAACGCCGCATCGACAGAAGAGCTGCACACACTGAAAGTTTAAATTTTAAACACAAAAACGCAAAAAGTTTCTTCCAAAAATTAAAGTACATAAAAATAGCTTTAAAAACAAAATATTGATTTAATTTTATTTGAATTATCTTTTGTTCAACTTAGGGAAAGATTAGCGAATTAGCATATGAGGTCAACATTGTTTCATTAAATTTTTGTCCTTCCTATCCCCTCAGGGTTGACGTAATGTATGTAATAACAGGTATCACATAATCCCTGAGCTGCCCAAATGATCTCCTTTTCCATGGAGTTTATTGTCTTTGCTCAGCACGAGTGATACGTCCCGGAATACCTTTGTCATCCTTCTCTATTTTCTATTCATTAACACTCATTTTTATCTCCTCTATCATCCTTCTTTTTCTTTTGTCTAGATCACGGATACACATTGTTTGATGTAGCAGCTCTTGCGCCAATAAATCTTTACTTTCACAGTTCAGATGTGTCGTTTCAATCAATTTGCATCTAAGTGTAGAATATGGTTAAATCAAAAATACATGTAATATGTAATTACATTTGTGGTATTAAAATATTCCCAAAATTATGTAGAATTTCTTTTAATTTGTTGATTAAATATGTTTAATGTTATATAATTCAATAAACGCAGAATTTCATTAACTTCTTATTAAAAAAGAATATCATTGACATTTTACATACTTACTTAATTAGAACTATGCTTTTTCTATCATTCAATTTAAACAGACTAGTGTAAATGTTTGGGAGATATTTTCTTTGATACTTTCAAACATGTAATTGCTTTTTTTTTTCTGTGCAGATGTTGTAAATGGAGGTAAGTCCCTATTTAAGTTTGATTCTTATACTCTTATTTTATGGTTTTAATAATCATATGCGTATGCAATTCTCCGGTTTATATTAATTTTTTTCTGAGATAAATATCAGACATTTAAATATAAATACTTTATTTCTTTACATTACTAATAAGAATATACAGAAGTTATTTTTATTAAAAATTTAAAAAATTTTATGCAAGTCTTAATATTAGACTTAAAGTAAATGTAACATTACATTTCATTTGTCTGTTCCATTTGATATGTTTAATACTAATAGAAACAAAGGGTCATATTCAGTATGAATATACTTTATTACAAGATCTACTTTCTTATTCATTGAGGAGGGGACGAATCATTTACGAGGCGCGACAATAAAATAGCCGGACTGTTAAAATTACAAGCGAACTGCGCATGCGTCAGAGTCATTCGCCAGACGGCTGTGTACGAGTACTTTGAAGCTTCCTCTCTCGATTGCCACCTATTCCTTGAATGTAGTACCTTTTGTTTGTATAAGATTTTTTGTTTTGTTTTGCCAGAAATATATCGATGTTTAGAAAGAGCAATGAATTAACTCGAAGTTTCTTACGAAACTTGAAAAATCCATTACAGAAACTCATCTTTTTTTTTAAGAGAGGTGCACGGCAATGGATTTGTATCAAGTACGAAGTTATTTGAATGGTTTATGAGTTTCAAAGATGGCAGAGAAGATGTTGAAGATGATGCACGCCCAGAACGCCCTTCCACATTAACATCGAAGAAAAATATAGAAAAAATCGGATTGTGTACATAAACCGGATTCCTGATGGACAGTGTTGTAAACAGCATTACAATATTGCTCTTACTATTTTTTGTGAACGCAATAAGAAAAAAAAGACCTGATTTATGAGTGGGCAGGAGAGTCATACGTTCTTCATCAGGACAATGCACAGGCTCATGCTGCATTGTCTGTCGAGACGTTTCTAGCGAAGTATAACATCACAGGGTTGGACCATCCACCTCAATCAAATGATATGGCAACGTGTGACTTTTTTCTGTTCCCCAGGGAAAAATCTGTACTAAAAGGCATAAGATTTTAAGCCGATGAAGATGTAAAAGAAGAAACGGCACGAGAGATAAAAATGCTTTCAAATGAAGTCTTCCATTACTGTTTTCAACAATGGAAAATTCACCTGGAGAGGTGAGATATAGATAAGGACTCTATATTGTAGACGATAATAATTGATTATGTAAAATCTAAAAAATTCAATTTTAAAACAATAGTCTGGTTATTTTATTGTTGCACCTCATAATTAGAAGCTTTTTTCGAGAGTGAGGTGATCTAAAAAGTGGAATAAGAAATTTATCTTTATACTTTTATAGATTCATTCTTGTTATAGAAAATTAATAGCATTTTTTCATATGTAGAAAAATATAATGTAGTTAGTTTTCATAAAAAAAACTTTTAATATTTTCTTCAAAAATTTCTTGTTTTTACAGTTTCAAGGGCCATTACTGGTAAGTATTTAAATTAAAAATAAGTGATCGTACATCTTGATTGCATTGCTTTTTGCTCACATAAAAATATAATGTATTAGTTAATATTTACAGAAATATTAAAAAAAATTAATTTCAAAATTCCTATTTTTCCTCAGATGTGATGTGTGGAGGTAGGAATATAATTTTGATCCTGTTATTGAACTCAAATGATAATATTGATTTTTCAATCCTGTATTAAAAAAAAATTATTTTTTTTAAAAAACTATTCTTCAGGAATTTGATTTATTTTAATTTTATTAAGAATGATACTGTAACAAGTGTTGCGTGTACAATTTTGTAGATTTACTCGTTTGAAAATAAAATTATGCAACAAAGAGTAACTCATTGGTCACAAAATAATGGTAAAAAAAGTATTGCATAAATATCTTTTTCATTATAAATATTTATTTGCCACCAGAGACTGATGACAATTATTTGTACGAATGCGTGCTTATTTAAGGTAATTACTTATAACAATGTAATTTACGTATACTCGTGTTTTAAATTAAATTTGTTCTGCATACTATCCGTAATTACACAATCACACTTCTGAATTGCACATTTATTTATGCTTTCGGGAGTTTCTCTGCAGCCTCAAGGTATCTGATCTGGTAGCTACTGTCATTTCGTCCTTTAAATTTATTTGAAGCATAATTCACATTCCCAAAAGACTGCCAATGCAACTAAATATATTTAAATGAGCTACGGCGATTTTTTTTCGTTCGTGAATAATATAACGGGAAGTTTATCTCTAATTTTTATAGTTATATCAAGATTCTGTAGTATTTTTACATAGGACATCTCTGACTAAGTGATATATCTATTTAAGGGACAATTCTGGACCCTTTGAATATATGTAAGGAACACCTATTTGAGGGACAAAATGTCTGGACAAGTGGGGTTCCTTATTGGGAAATACTAATGAAGTTATTATCTGATCTTAGCCTGATTAACTTGAAGTTTTAATTTTCAAGACATAGAAGGGTTAAAATCATTCGATTGCAGAATTTAAAAACATGAAATACTTTTTCTTAATAATTTTCATAACTGTTTTTAATATTAATAGCAAAAATGCATTACTTAAACACGGATAAATTATTTTGTGAATCCTTAAATCTCTCTGTAAAATAGTCTTGCTGAGTTAATACACAATCAAAATTATTCCTTGTTATAATTAAAGCTCAGAATTTGTCCACAAGTGTTTTGAAAATTAGAAAATATGTAAGATTTTTAAATATTTCATTAAGGTACGCATAAATTAATTTTTGTTCTTCGCTGTTATCAAAAAATATATTTCCGTAATGGTTTGTATTTTTGGAATGTAAAAAATGTGCTGATAAAAAATTTGTTTGCTTATAGAGAGTGAATATAAAAAAAAAAAAAAAAACTTAAATCATAGTTAATAAAAAATTACACTTCAACAGCAAATATTACCAAATATACCAGCAGATATTCATATATGTCCAATCTATAAAACATTTTATATGAATAATTTCACTATCAATTCCTATTATCAATATAAATTTATTTGGCATATAAAAAGTCCCCCAAAAAATTTGAATCATGCGTCTAGAATTCGAAAAATAAGGAATCCATAATATAATACATTCCAATTACTAATGATTTATTAATGAATAAAGTGATCAGAGGTTGGTAGAAGAAACATCAAAACGTTATTTTCATAATGCATTTTGCGGAAGAAAGGGACATATGTCGGCATCTTTTACATATTAAATATCAAATATAAAAAAAAATTAACTTAGTCATAATTTTCTTGGCATACCGGCTACTTACCTTTCGCATGTCGTGTAGTTTTATGCATGCTTTTGGTTTTTTTAAGTATTAGTCTAAATCGTGATCTAATACAAAACCAATTTTAATAAATAACCAACATAAAATATTACAAAAAGAAAAACAGACACCTTTATCATGAGTACAAATTAAAATGAATGAAAGAAAGGTAAAATTTTAAAAATGAAATTGATTTTGCAAATTTTATTTTAACATGTACTAACGGAATTTTGTTGTTGTTTGTTTATGTTTCTGTTAACTTCTCGAAAATGTTGAGTTGTTCCAAACGAATATTAATTAGCGTAAAGTAAGTGTATTTTCAGCCCTAAGATCCACAAAAACAACCACTATCAAGGAAAGAAAATAGCACCTTCAAAATCTTAATGTACTTATTTTTATTTTCACGGGCAAAGCATTTTAAAGTACAGAAACGTTGCCAATGTTAACAACAAAATAACAAATAACAGGCGATTCTGCCGTAAGAATCTCGTTTTAAATTAGATATTGGAATAGGAGCAAACGATAAATAATTAAAGTGGACAATAATAATTTGCTCCGATATTAAAATAAATGCAGACGGCTAAATATTAAGTTAAATATATGTAACTTAGTTATATAAATATACCTTTACCAAACTAATGTAATTATTATAATATAATGCATTATAATGTCAGTCTTTTGAACTTAACATATCATGTATCTTATTTTATGTCCAAGAATTTTTGTTGACGCCCCTTTTTCAATCATTTGCATAGCTATTATTAATTTTTTTTTCATTATTCTTACAGCCGAAGATGTTGCCAGTGGTAAGATAATCATTCAATTTGAATCCTTGATACTTCATATCAAAGACCATTAACTCAAAAAGAAATTTTACTGTTTTTCAAAAAATAATTGCATAAATTACTAATAAAATATTATTGTAATTTATAAATGTTTAAATCTACTGAAATATATATATATATATATATATATATATATATATATATATATATTAGAAAAAACACAAGTGGCACTTTTCTTTTTTTATTTATGATTAATTTATCTTACGTTTTTCGAAATAAGAAACTGCATTGTTAACTCTTAATATTTTTCAGACGTTACCAACTCTTGTAAGTAATTAATTTTATACTTTAACTACAGATAATTAATGCATTTATTCAGAGAAGAGTGCATAATTTTTTTAAAAAATATTGAAGATACTTTTATTTGCAAATATATTTGTCATTAATTTTAACTGTAAGATTGGTAAACAAGTTATTACATCTGATTTTTTTCATTTTTCAGAAATTTATAATTTTCATTTTTTATGTTTAGTTGACACTCTTACTGACAGTAAGTAATTTTTATTCCTTATATAGACTACCAGTGACTATACATTTTTAGCGCATGTATTATGTAAAGTCAATTCGACACCAGTGCGATTAAGGGCCGCGGTAGCCTGGTGGTCAAGGTCGTGGACTAGCGACCGGCGGTTTTCGTTCAGTCGCGGGTTCGATCCTTGGCCGCCAAAGACCCGCCGTGTAGCCGGGGCTGATGCACGTTAAATCTGTTCGGGGCCTAAAGTCCTCCCGTTGGTGTGGTGTGGATGTTATGAGAAGGGGGTACCAGCTCAGGTGTCGTCCTCGTCGCTTGACCGTGGTTCAAAATTACGAGGTCCGTTGCTTATAGCCCTCGTGTTGCTTCTAGTGCGAAGTTAATAAAAAAAACTAAACCATTGCGATTAATACAAATTTATTCTAAGGTTTGAATAAAATAAACACGAAGAATCTGTTTATTTATAGTTTTTAAATGTGAAAAATAATGCTTTATTTCTAATTAATCGGAGAAGTGATTATTAAATAAAATAAAATATATTTGATTATCTCATTTGAATACTTAAGCGATTATATCATAAGCAATAAAAAATATCTTGAATATTAAAAGTTCAAAATAATCTAAGAAAATAAATAATATAAGGTAATTTATTCCAAAATAATCTAAGTAAGTAAGAAATAAGTAAAACATTAGTGATTTCTGAGTAAAATATTACTGTGGAGCCGGTAGAGTTCCCACCCTTGAGGACGAAAGTTTAGTTGGCAATAAATTGCAAAATATGGTAAGTCTTAATTTTCCCTTCAAATATGGCGGATGATCGTTATAAATAACAACCCTAAAAATATCCTTCCCAAAAATGTCAGTGGTCGCAGTAGCCTGGTGGTTAAAGCATCAGACTCGGGCTTTAATGATTTACTGCTTCCTTTAATTTCAATATCGGAAAAGAGGACTATCGTCCATTTCACGATATTTCTTTGGTTACTTTAATTCTTATACTTAATTGAGTAATTTCATAATAATTATAAAAAAAAGAACACTTTTGGAGGCTAAATCTGTTCTTTGCATAGAACTTTTTTTTTGGTCAATCACAGGGTTATCCATTGCGCTATTCTCGTGGAACCGGTTTAAAGCTGTCGAATATACTTTAAATACACTACTTAAGGTACTTCAAAGGCACCTGAGAACAAAACAAAACGACTGATCTACATAGAGCACACCTGTAGTTTTCAAGTGCAAGAATTTCACAAATTGGGTAACAAATAAAAATGTTATTACTGTCATTTTTTAATCAAAGTTTGAAGATGAAATCTCAGAAACATTGATAAAAAATTTTTAAAAAAAGTATTTTTCTTTATTGAAAAAAATTGTTCAATATTGCAAGTATGTCGAAGATCTTCAACTATATATTTATGTATTCGATTTTTATGTATTCGAAAGTATTTAAATCAATTTTTAAGTATCTATATACTTTAAAGAATAATCAGGAGAAAAGGTTTATGTGTTAAAATGATATTGAGATGCTTCTACTTTCTCTTAAAATATTTAACTATGAAACCATGACAATTACATTCTTTTCAGTTTGAAATTTATATTTGAAATATACACTCACACTGAAGTCGTATTTAGTTAATTTTGTGGAAGGATACTAAACGAAAGATAAAACTAATATTCTCCAACTAAGATTTAAAAAAAATTTAGTACTGTTTACTTAATTTTTTTAATTTTAATTTTTGTACATTTAGAGCTAAATGCTTCGTAGTGCTGATGTAAATTTCCGTATTTCGTTCGTTTAAACATCTTGGAGAATTTCACAGTGTTTTTTTGCAAAATTCGTTGGATTTCTAAACATAAGTAAAAAATTTTATTCAACTTGTTCTTAGAGAATGACTACAAAAAAATTTTAAAATTGAGGCACTTATCTAAGATACTTGATTTTAAAAAAAATATTTATTTATTTGTACTAAATAATTAACTAAAAGTCCTTTTCTGTCTGGAAATTCAAGACTGAGAAGTAATTACGTGAGCTATACGTGAGTGCAAAATTTCAACTCATTTGAACATTATTAAGGGCACGGCCCGGGCTCCCAGTCCCCTCCGAAATCCTTCACTGCTTTAGCATATCCTAGTATTGTATTATCATCGAAGTCTACGAGTATGCAAATTTTCAGTTCTACCAGATGATAAAAAGTAGGTTAAAATTCAAGTACAAAGTGCAAGACCGGGGCCTCAAGGCCTTCCCAAATCCGTCACTGCTTCAGCATACCACAGCATTGTATTGTCTTCTGAGTTATACATGTGCGCTAAATTTCAACTCGGTAGGATGATCGGAAGTTAAACCCAATTAGAATACAAATTTTTACCTGGAGACACTATTAAAGTTTGTAAAAATTGTAAAGTTTAATAAAAGTTTGTGAAAATAAATAACCACATTTGTTTGAATAATATGAAATGAGGTGGTTAATTGTCCGGAGTCTTGAGGCAAGACGGTCTCCAGTGCAGATAGCTAGAGACTTCAATGTTACGTCCAGCGTTGAACAGTTGCGTAACGCGGGATTGACGGGGGAAGGGGGGTTAGAGAAGGTCAAGGCCTCTGGCGGCACGTGTGTATATAGACAGGGAGTGGCCGAACTGGCTAATCCCTTTTTACAAAATCAGGTCATGGTCATTAAATAAGATAACTGCATTATCATCGGGACTGCACATAGGTTATTATGTAGAATTTCGAGACATTTGGACAAGGGGAAGTGGCTAAAAATACAGTTGCAAGATGTGACCTAAATACATTTACGTGAAGTTAAAAAGAGCTCGTCAAACATTAAATTCTAAGTAAGAAAATAAATTTCACTTTTTGAATTTCGAAATGCACGCAGCTGGTGACATTTAATTTATTCAACTTTTTTGTTATTTAGAAGTGAGGTGCAGCGTTGATATTGTTTATTTTATACTTTGATAAAATTTCACGGGAAATTTGATATTGTTAAGTCAAGTTTATTTGTTTTATTTAAATATATCTGAGAGTTAAGTTAAATGTTTGTTTTGCTTATTGTTAAACACTGCAGAAACTTTGCGATTTTATCCACGTAGAATGTTATTCATTATTAATCAGTTAAAATATCAAACTGAAAGTAATTTAATTTTCGCATACGCAATACGCTAAATGTATTACTATTTTTTGTTTATATAAGGAATTTCAAATTAAGTACAGGGTGGGAATACTTAAGGTTCGTACCGAGTGACAGAAATCCACTCTACGCCACTTTGTTGTTTGCAACTTGAGGAGACAGTTTAATGACACCAGATTCTCAGAGATAATGTCTGGACAACGTCGTTCAAGAGACTAGAAATTTCAAAAAGAGATTATATTAGCCTGATGAATTACCTAGCAGATATTCAGACTTTGTTGAAAATATTTGGGATGCTGTTGGAAGGGCGTTGCAATTCGCCATCTCCCTCCCAGAACTATTCAGGACCTGAAAATTGCGTTGACAAAGCAATTAGAGCGATTGCCGAAAGGGGAATCGTAAATTGCCTCATTCCCAGCTTGCTTTATTTTGTAAAACTTGTATGACTGCAAGCGGCATCCATACATGTTATTAAACTGTTATACTGAAAAGTCATACATACGATCACGAGTATATGACGTGTATAAATTTTAATTTGATCGAATTTTAAATATTTTTGCTTGTTTATTTCCTAATTTTTGATAATATTATTTGTCTGCATTAAATAGTCATAACTGGTTTCCGTAAGTATATTTCTTATATCTCTTTCTTCCTTGACAATACTTTCTAAGCACAAAGTAATTATAAAATATTTCAGCTTACTTCTATACTTTCTGCATTTTTTTTTAAAGGCGATCCAACTGCTACGTTCTCCTTTTGGTCAAATATTTCATTTCTCAGTATAAAGATTTTTAATATCGCAAGTCATTATAACTGCATCCAAATTCAAAGTTATTAACATTTAATCGATCAACATAAATGTGACATTCTATAAATGAATCGAAAAACATTCTTAGAATGTTTAATTAAAAACATAGTACGTATAGAAAGATGAAATTATGGATAATGATTTGATTTTAAACAACAGCAACAAAAACTTGACTTCTATTTGAACTAATTAAAGAGTAAAATTTACATTTTTTAGGGAATGGATATAATAGATAGTGATTAAAATGGCATAATAAAAAGTGCAGCACAATTTGAGTAGATATATGGTTATCAACTTTTAAAAGTAAATAAATGTTTAGTATTTTTTATTGCCTTTGTACTTAAAATTTGTTATTGTTTTAAATATAACTCCGTAAATAAAAAAAAATATAACTCCGTTTTAGAACGTCCTATAAAATAGCTCTTTATTTTCTACATGATACATTCCTTGTAAATAATTATTCGCATAAATTTTAGAAGCATAAAACTTTATTTATGTAGATAAAGGTGTGGATTATGCTTTATTTATGTGGATTATGCTTCAGTATGAATATATTAAGTTTTCGTTTCTATCTAAAGAATGAGGCAATTCAGATGATTTTATTAATTTCATTTAATAAAACCACCTGATTTAATAAAATAAATAATTAAGTTTATTAAATTCAATTTATATTTAATTTCTCATAGCGTTTTATCATATCTACTTTAAATGAAAATATTAAAAGTATTTAATAAGGAATGAATGTTTTTGTTTAGTTATTGCGTTTTTTCTTAAGATATTTGGTAATGAATAAATTGTTTATATATAGTATTGCTTTGAGGAAATATTCATTAAAACAACATAGTTTTGTCTGAGTAGCCAATGGCAACAGCATGAATTTGCGTGGTTCCTAATTTAAAGACAAATTTTTATCCTCTCGTCATAATCAGTGAAATTAAAAGTTTTCCTGAATTAAAATTAATTGGAAATCAAAGTTTAAGGGATCAGAACGCAAACGTCCGGAAATCGGTGAGTGTCGGACGGGTCACCGATAAATGATTAAGCGTTTTCCCAGTGCTCTGACTTGTGTTCCAAATGAAATGTCGCATCCACTTAGGCTGGCGGAGGAAGATGAGATAGAAAGGGGAAAGGTTTCACAGAATGCGTCGAAAAAACAAGCTTTAACTTGTGGCCTGAATCCATGGGAAAATAGAGGGAATTACTTTTATAAAACTGAGCTTTTAAGCAGTAAAGAATAACTATACACGATGCCATTAAAGTTAAAAAGCGCGAGTTCCTGACAGAAGATAGAATACATGGAAATTAAACAAAAAGTTTAAGGTCATTTATTTGAGAATTTTGTCTGCATATGAACATTGTATATTTTTATTAATGATAAGAGTTTCGAGATTTAAAGTACGATTACGATATGTTTTAATCCAAAAAAAACTATATAAAATTCTAAACAATTAAGAAATAGATATTTTTTACCGCTGTATTGGAAATGTTTTTCATTTAACAAGAGCTAAGACGATTTCTTTATTTGCATTCATTTTGAAAGTATTTTTCTTAATCAATTTTCTTTTAAATAGTCTTGGATGTCCTTGATGGTATGTGGAAACATTTTTTTTAAAATATTGTATCACTTTTAATAGTTATTCCAAAAATATTTCTTAGTGTTGAAATAAGTACTGTATAGGACAGGGATGGATTTTGTACTTAAAGCAATAAATTTTGCTATACCCACTTTCAGATTTTAATCATTTATTGTTGTTAGTGGCTAACTTACTTTCAAATATTGTTTCAATCTCATTATTCCTTCTAGGAGCAATTTTGTTTTTGACGATGAGTGTATTTATTACAGTTTATAAAATGATAATATTACACGTTAAAACAAAGGTAGACAATTACTTGAAATAAAAGAAATTTGAATTGTAATAAGGTCAAATGAATGCTTGTTCTTAAACCTTAATATAACAGGTCAATTGAAAAGTCCCCGGCCTAACACATAGATGGCGCTACTAGAATTAAATCCCTATGTTTTTTAGTTAGCCCTAACCCTCAAAAGATGTGTGTATAAATTTGACAGCTGTCGGATCATTAGTTTATGAATTATAGCATTTTGAGTGAAGAAACTTTTGTTATTGTGAAAAAAATGGATAAAAAGGAATTTCGCGTGTTGATAAATTATTGCTTTTTGAAGGGAAAAAATACAGTTGAAGCAAAAAACTTGGCTTGATGCCGAGTTTTCGGACACTGCCCCAGGAAAATCAACCATCAAGGATTGGAATGCTAAGTTTAGACGTGGTGAAATGAGCACCGAAGACGGTGAACGCAGTGGACGCCCAAAAGAGATTGTTACCGAAGAAAACATTAAAAAATTCACAAAATGATTTTGAATGACCGTAAATTGAAATTGAATGAAATAGCAGACACTCTAAAGATATCAACTGAACGTGCACATCATATCATTCACGAATATTTGGGTATGCAAAGTGGGTGCCGCGCGACCTCACTTTTGACCAAAAACAACGACGAGTTGATGATTCGGAGCAGTGTTTGAAGATGATCAAGCGTAATAAACCCGAGTTTTTGCATCGATATGTGGCAATGGATGAAACATGACTCCATCATTTCACTCCGAAGTCCAATCGACAGTCATCCGAGTAGACTGCATGCGATGAACCCGCTCCAAAGCGTGGGAAAACGCAACAGTCGGCTGGCAAGGTTATGGCGTCTGTATTTTGGGATGCGCATGGAATAATTTTCATTGACTACCTTGAAAAAGGAAGAACCATCAACAGCGACTATAACATAGAGTTATTGGACCGTTTGAAGGACGAAATCGCCGAAAAACGGTCGCATTTGAAGAAAAAGAAAGTGCTGCTTCACCAAGACAATGCACCGTGTCACAAGTCAGTGAAAACGATGGCAAAAATCCATGAATTGGGCTTCGCATTGCTTCCTTATCCACCGTATTCTCCAGATCTGGCCCCCAGCGACTATTTCCTGTTCTCAACTCTCAAAAGAATGCTCGCTGGGAAGAAATTTTCGTCGAATGAAGAGGTGATCGCCGAAACTGAGGCCTATTTTGAAGCAAAGTACAAATCGTACTACAAAAATGGTATCGAAAAGTTGGAGGGTTGCTATAATCAGTGTATAACCCTTGAAGGGAGTTATGTTGAATAAAAAAAATAATTTTGCCAAAAAAATGTGTTTTGCTTTATGATAAAGTCAGACTTTCTGTTGAAATCAGTTAGAGTGTAGTAGTAGTATGTTATAGGCATATATATAAATTTAAAGGATTGGTAATTCTGAGTAATTATTTATAAGCCAAGATGAAGAAAATATGATGATGGATAAACACTTATGTTAATATGTGTTATTCCCAATTCAAAATTCAGCTTTAATTGCAGAGGAGAAAAACATCCTGTATTATGATTTTATAGGAACAATTTCAATGTGTAAAAAGTGAAAAAATATAACTATTTATAGTTTTATACCTAGAATTTTAAGTTGAATTTTTATTAGTGCATATTTGTTTTATATTTATTCTCATTTTTCAGCTAAAAGACGTAAGTTAGTATTTTTAATAGTGTAAAAGCTTAAATAAAAGTTTTATAACATTTTTATAAACACGCTAATCTTTCTGGTTTCATGAATTAAGTTTTGCTTATATAATTCAAAGTAACTACGAATTTTAATAGCAAATATTAACTGTTTTTTCCCCTTGTAATATTTAAAAAATAAAAAAAAAAATGATTTTTCATTTGTCAGTATTTTTTTTCTTTTTATCATCATATTCATTTTTATTTCTTTTAAGACTGTGATAGAAACAATGAATAAACAAACAGTTTGTTATTTTTTGCTAATAAAATTAATGCACTGATTGATTATAAAATAATCATTGGGTTTTAATTCATTGCACACTTCAGTATGAATAGAATTAAGAAGAAAACAAATGTTATATATTTATTTCCATGTTTTCACATTTTTGTATCAGCCATCAGATGAGTTCTTACTCATTTATGTGTTCAAAAAAAAAAAAAAAAAAAAGAAAGAAAGAAATGTTTTATTTTCAACGTCATATGCCCCCAAATGATATCAAAGCACCAAAACGCGTTTGTGTTTTTTAATAGGCGAAATTTCCATCACTTGTTTCAATGCACTGAGAATTCGAAAGAAAACATGGGTATTATATGTTATTAGAGCCATTGGCATTAGTTTCGTCCATTCAAGAACACGATTTGTGTAAAAGAATAAGATTTGGCAGACGAAGAGCTTCACATGATATAGTTGATGGAATTTTAGGTTGTTTTACACTTAAAACACAAAACTTATCAAGTCTCGATAGTCCTGAAATGGGTATTCCTCAACCAACTGTTTGGAAGATTTTACATCGGTGATTGCTCCTTACCACACCGATTTCAGTACGATCCTGGACAATGATTTACTCCAACGTCTCTTGGAAAATGAAACTACAGTTTATGAAAGATCAGTGTAAAGTTTTAATTATTAATAAAAATAATCGAGATAAAAATTGTTTTACTTGTTGTTCTTAAGACCTCTCTACCTAGTTATCATCCAGAGTTATACATTTCTATTAGCTTTTCTTGATTCTTCGAAGGCCACTGTTGCAAACTCAATAAATTCATTCAAAACCCACCGTTCTACTTTTTGAGTTTTTATTATAATGTGTGTTGTAAATCTCCAAGCCTGCAGTGGTGTTTTGAGTTCTGGGAATACGAAGAAGTCGCTTCGGGTAAGATCGGGATTATGGGGCGGATGTGTCATAATATCAAAGCTACATCGCTTTGATTATTCAACCGCACTTCGAGAAGAGTCGGCAGATGAATTGTAGGCAAAAAGACAGACACCTTTGGTAAATATGCCACACCGTTTTACGATCAAAGCATCACGCAATTTGTTCATAATTGTGCAGTAATAATAAATAATTCGAGATAAAACCTACATTTTTAAAAACAGCGTTTTAATATAGTGGCAAAGTTTACCAAGAAAAATTTATTGAAATATTAGTTAAAACTTGTCGCAAATGTCTAAATATAGCATTGTTAAGCGAGTAAGAACGATTCCCAAAGTTTCAGAGCTCTAGCCTGATGGGAAGTTGGTTAAATTAACGATCGATAATTTGATGATACAACACACACACCAAGTGAAATACTCAAAAACGTTTTAAAAAACATTGTAAAAAACCCTCATATCTCTCTCGTCTTTAAGATCACTCTCTCTCTGTATGATTCAATACATCTTCTGTAAATGGCGCCACCTTACTACAAACTGCACCAATAAAAAAATTATTGAAATATTAGCTAAAACTTGTCTCAAATATCAAAATATTGCATTGTTAGGCGAGTAAGAACGATTCCCAAAGTTTCAGAGCTCTAGCTTGATGGGAAGTTGGTTAAATTAATGATCAAAAATTTGATGACACACACACACCAAGTGAAATATATAAAAACATTTTAAAAAAGAAGGAAGGACGGATTTTTTCGGATATTCCCTGCATGTGAAAGTGAAATCGTGCGTTCAATAATGAATACAAGAAACTATCAGGACGCTTTTGCATGTAGTAGATTATCGGCTTGAAGAGGAGCTTAGTTTATCGAGCGTTGCACAATAGTTTGGAATTGGCAAAAGCGTAATTTCAAGATCTTGGAAAGCTTTCTAAATAACAAGTACAGTTATAAAAATGATTGACGGAGGGTCTGACGAGGAAAGCAACGGCAAATGATGACCAGTATATCATAACCAAAAAAGACCGGGACAGACATCGGGCAACATTGTTCAGCAACAGCATACGACAACCGGAAGACAGGTATCACGGTTTACTGTAGCCTGACATCTGCATAAAGGTCGCCTAACGCTGCATACCATTAACATCAGCCCAGTACAGTTTACAGAGTAGCCATGAACACAAGGACTAGACATCTCATCCATGGAGTCACGTTTTATTTACTGATGAAAGTCGCTTCAATCTGAGTAACAATACTCAGGGTCAATTGATATGGAGGGAAGGAGGGACATGGTTTCATTCCATTAATATTACTAACATCAGGGAATGAGACTGTTGAGGTGATCCTGGAGGGTTTGCGTGGAAGACATTATGCTGAAAGGACGAACGGATTACTATACTTTCAACAGTGCCATTGGTCTAGACTTTATTTTAGTGGATGATAATGCCCAAGCGCACAGGACCTCTGCTGTTGAGGAGCTTTTAGAAAGCGAGGATATCTACAGATTGGATTGGCCAGCATGCTTCCTTGATTTAAATTCCATAGAGCATGTGTGAAATTCTTCGGGGAGACGCCTGGCTGCAAGTTATTTTCCTTCGGAGAACGCCTGACGGCTGAAACACATGATCCTTGCAGATTGACAATTCTTACCTCAAGAACTGCTGCATAATTTGGTAGGAGTATAAACAGGCAGTGTCACGCAACCATTAGGGGAGATCAAATCCCTTACTAAGGGACTTTGGTTTGTTGTTCCTCATCGCCAGACTATGTATTTTATTAACGGTGTTGTATACCTTCAATAAAGCATTTTTCTGCTTTGTTCCATAATGTATGCGTACAATTCATTTTTTAGCAGCTATGCTTTTCTCAACCTTTAAGTACTACATTAGGCCTCTGTAGTGTGAATTGCATGTCATCCAGATGACTTTTTTAAGGATTTTGGTACAATCTGAAAAGTCTCCTAAGTCTTGCACAAAAGTGCAGGTATAAGAAAGAAAAATTGAAATATTTACTAATTTTATGAGGAATCAGTCATTTTTGTAATTTTATTATATTTTCAAACAGTCTAATTTAATCATTTAGCTTAAGGCAATTGATTAGTTTGTAATAACTCAGTATAATAAACATATGCATACATAAAGTAAATAAATTTGGGGATTCTTAAAATGCTATAACTCCTCCGTACTCCTTTCGAAATAGCATAAATTTCAACTATCCGTTTAAGAATTGTTTCCTTTGATGCTAACATTTTTGGAAATCATATGTTTACTTAAGGTAAAAGGAAAAGATGACCCTAAATTTTTTGTGATTGAAGAAATTTTTTATGTTGCATATTGCAGAAAATAATGTAATTAATTCCAAAATTAAATTTTTGAATGTATGTGAGAAAATTCTTAAGAATTTGTGAATTTTTATCAATCTTCCAATCAACAGAATTTCAAATTTGGTCCATTGACTCAAATTAAGCTTTAAATCATCATTAATGTTTTTTTATGGATTTCTCTCTGTGCCTCTTGCTACATATATATATATATATATATATAACTTTCAAAATTAATTATTATATGTTAAAAATAGGTGAAAATTAAATTTATAATGTAAAGATTCTTATAAGTTTCTTAACATTCTAAATATTTGTTTTAATATTTTGGAAGAAATTTGAAATGTAGTTTAGAGCTCCAGGCTTGATTTACGCTTAACACAATTTAACGCATGTCCAGTTTTTTGTTGTTGTTGCTTTTGCCTAACAGTTTATTGACACATTTTAAGCAATACACCATTTTTGAAATCTTTGCAGCGGGAACACTATTAAGTGAGTATGGTATTATCTTTCTGATCGTAATCTGCTCATTCATCAGCTTTTTTCTTAAGTACCCTATATTAAGTGTTTCAGTGACAAGTATAATATAACTTTAATAATCATGTTTAATTCAGACTCTGGGTCTTCCTGATTAAACAAAATAACCAATAAAATGAGCCCAAGTACATACGTAAAAACGCTGTTCAGTGAAAAGGGCATGTAGTTTAAAATAAGACAAAATAAATTAGTAAGTATACATAACAGCATTCGAGAAAATTTCCATACATAACTTATATGATATCTATTAGGTAGGAAAATCTGCTTAGAATATGGTGGTCCAGGCTTGTCTTCACTGACTTCGCTCGACTCGCTCACTGGTTTAAAGAAAAGTCTGATTCGACTTACTTTAGCACTAACTTCTTGAACAATTAACTCACGCCACAATACCCGGATATGGATTTACTGTTGCTGTCTTCAACGTATTTTATAACAAAATACAAATTGACTTTAATTTCACTAAGTTTAAGTTTCTTTTTAAATGACATCATCCAAACAGAAAAATAATATAAATTCCACATATTGAAAAATAAGAATTAGGAAGTCACAACCACTAATATTGGTACAATATTGCGTAGCCTGTAAAGCTAAGCTGGAACCTTGCGTTCCTAACTTAGCTTTTTAGTTGCATTTATTAACTATGAATTTTAAATGTCGGCCTTCAGAATAAATGACGACCGGTTTAATGCAGTCAGGATTTCATAAGAGTTCATTAAAATCCTTCATCTAACTAATACACTAATGGATCCAAAAGAGTTTCTTCCCTAAATTCTCTTAGGTAAGCTTGATATTAAGATGACAAAACTACATAACGACAATATCTATCAACTTGATTTAATGCAGTCTATAATTACGCATTTAAATTTTCTGTGGTTTTTGTTTTTTAATACATGTAGTTTTCTTTTGCCGAATATTTTCTCTGCGTGTATATTATGTTCTATGACTCGTGTATTTATATCTTACCTTTCATAAATCTATAAAAAACAATTTGCGAAAGATTTGATCATATATATATATATATATATATATATATATATATTAAATAGCTTCATCCCAAATTTGTTTACTTTCACAGGAGAATCCGTGTTTTATAATTTTCTCTTGGTGCTTTATATTGTTTCATCCGTGTTTCTTTTCATAATTAACTTTTGTAATTTACTCTTCAACAGTTATATTACTACTACTAAATACTAAATTTAGATTTTTGATTACTTTTTGTATTTTTTAATGTTTTTTTATTTTAATTTTAATTCAATTTATATACAGTAGTACCTCCAATAAGGTACACCCACCGGACCAGACATTTCGTCCCTTATGTAGAGGTGTCCCTTACAAGAGATAATACTACATGTATGCGTATATAAATATATATATGTGTGTGAGTGCAAATATATATATATATATATATACTTCTGGCCATTAAAGTTGCAACACCATGGGAGAGCAAATACAAAAAAGATTTTTATTGTACATAAATAGTATGGCATGAAGAAAAAATTATTAAATTTGTAAACACTTTGGGGGTTTACAGGGGGGCGAAAATAGTAGAAATACTGACAATCCTGGTAGCTAAGACAGCACATAGAACATATTATGATACAAGATAGGCATGAAGTTGAACTGGGATTCAATGACAGAATCGGGCAACTCATTCCATGCTGCTTCAAATATATGCCACACTTCATCAACTGTATTAGCCCGGAGAGCGATGGCTGGTCAGTCTCTCAGCAACCCATGAACAGATGTTTTCAATGCTTGACTGATTTGGAGACTTTGCAGGTCAATCGAATATCCTGTGTATCGAGTAAAGTTGGAACACGAAGTACAGCAAGGGGTCTGGCATTATCTTGTTGGAAAATGATACACAGAAAGTAGGGCACAATGACTGAACGTAAGATGTCAGAAATGTACCAACCTGCATTCAAATTACCCCTGATACGAACTAGAGACATGCCGGTCGTGTATCTAATGGCTGCCCAAACTAACACAACAGGTGCAGGAGCACTATACCGATATCGAATGCAAGTAGGCAATGAGCGGTCTCCTCGGAATCTCCAGACACGTATACGGCCATCAGAATGCTGGACGGAGAACCAGGACTCTTCTGAAAAGACGACATTGTGCCATTCCAGTATCTAGATTTGTCGTTCGGTGCACTAGAGTCATCTTCTCTCTCTCTATGCTGCATTGTCGTGTGAAGCCGAAGTAATAATCGCCGTGTGAAGCCGAAGTAATAATCGTCGTGTGAAGCCGAAGTAATAAT
>BMAW01042009.1:88385-108046 GCA_019974015.1 Nephila pilipes | reverse complement strand
GTTTTCGTAGGAAATGGCTCCTGCTTGGATTTGGTGAGTGTTTTTTTTCCCTGCCACTGGGGGAGCTTGCATTTGAAATCTGTTTCACACTTACTGGTTGAGAAAGTTTTTTCTCCGGTGGACATCGGGCTTGAATGTGCGTTTTTTTCGGCGTGTATTCTTCCGAGTCTCTCGGTGCCTACAATGGCTGTTGGTATGAGTATGCAAGAGGTAAATGAATGTATTACTAAATTTGTTGCTAATTTGGAAGAAATGGGATAGGTTCGTGACTGTTGGATTATTTGCATCTGCTAAATGTGGTGAAATTGTGTGAAAGAAAAATTTTGTAGGTTGGATATATGCGTGGCATTGCAGGAAGAACGACGGCAGGTCTCGTGATGTGTGTCGGAGCATTAGGAGATATTTGTGTTCTCCCGCAACCCTTTGAGTACGTGTGAAGTTCTGCAAGCAACGAGACGTTATTCCGGAAGTTGTCCGAAGGAGTTTGTTATGGATGAGGTGATGATCCACCACCATGCAGTTGTGGATTTTTATATGTTTTGTCGAGATATTTGCATGACTTCATGCGGTTGATGAGAGCTCGAAATTCGGGGCCCTGCAATGATTGTTGAGGTGGGCGAATCTACATTTTGGAAAAGGAAGAGGAAAAGTTGTAAGGGATGAATAAATGTTTCTTAGATTTGTTGAAAGACAAATGAAAGGGGTCGTTTTGGAGGTGATTTGTGAGTGGGCGTTGGGTGGATCTATGATTGTTTCAGACTGCTTCTGGGCCAAGAGGTTCGCAAAATCGACAAATTTTCGACTTTCAAAACTGCGTCGAGGGAGGGGGCTAAGCAGCATTTTCAGCAGAAACGTTAGGAACTAAGGAAATGTTTTGTTGATGGAAAGTAATGTAAAACAACTCCTTTCTGATATGCAGATTTAAATTTATTGATTGGCAAGAAGGAAATATTTTGAAAAATTATATTGAACCTAGTAATATATGCATTTCTAATACAATAAAATATTTCTTTTCAGGTGTCACTATGGATCGTTTGATCTTGTAACTCTAGGATAGCCTCCTGAAATGCACAAACAGCAAACCCCTATTGACGGAAGAGTCAATTTAAGTAATCTCTATTGACATTGGACTTATGATAGCCTGGGACATCTTTTAACTTGATGTGGTAATGGTGTAGAATTTTGCTCTATTCATTATATAAATAGTTTAAATTACAATTTAATGGTACATTTAAAAAGAATGACAAATTACTGGTGATATAATAATTTAAAATATGTAATCTTAAAGGAGACATAATTGCAGCAAAATGTACATCTGATCACATCAAGTTAAAAGATGTCCCAGGCTATCATAAGTCCAATGTCAATAGAGATTACTTAAATTGACTCTTCCGTCAATAGGGGTTTGCTGTTAGTGCATTTCAGGAGGCTCTTCTAGAGTTACAAGATCAAACGATCCATAGTGGCACCTGAAAAGAAATATTTTATCGTATTAGAAATGCATAAATTACTAGGTTCAATATAATTTTTCAAAATATTTACAATTCTCATAGTAAATTTGTTCTATGAGAGTGCATTTAATAATGAATAAATAAGAAAATCTCTGTATACATATTTCTGTAGAATCTTAGAATGCTCTGAAATTCAACATCCATACATTTGGATACAAAAAGGTTTTTCCTATAAATATATATAGAGAGATATATAAAATTAAGAGAATCATTTAAGTTGCAGATATTTTTACACATTCAATTTATTTATCTTGTAATGGCTAGTAGCTTTACAATTCAAAGACATCTTAAAAGGAGGCATTAGCATGCATTCGAATTTTTCTCTGTAAATATAAGTCAAATCTAACTGGAAAACAGAGTGAAAATTATTTTTCGCACCAAGTCTATGGGTAATGAATGCACAATTATTAGCAAATATTGAACTGATTTATCACAATTGTCAATTGGAAAATCAGGATACCCTCCTGATCATTCAACTTATAAATAACATTGCTTCAGATCTTTCATAAAATTTTAATAGCATACAAATATATTTTTGAACATCAGAAACATAGGATATATAAAGAGGAAATTACAGTAATTTCTTTTTATTTTAAAATATTTCAGATTTTCATTTTAACAAATGTATCAATGGCTCTTCTATTAAATAGAAAAAAAGAGTTTTCCATTGATTCTTTATTTACACTTTTCCCCACATCCATTTGTATCAACCGATTATTGATGCTGCAAAAAAAAAAAAAAAAAAAAAAAAAGGGGATTATATTAACATTATCTAATATTCACACCATAAAAGTGTATACCAGTAACAATTCTACATGGAGATGAAATTACATTCTCTTTTGTATTTTACAAGAAGATAAATAATACAACTACATTCTTGAAAAGTGCAGGTCATATTAAATATAAAAGTGAGAAATTCAAAAAATGTTTCACAATGAGATAGAAATAAAGCTTGATCATTTTATTTATTAAATGGAGCAGTCATATTTAGATGTGTCTCTTGTGGAGGAAATATTGTTACATTCATCAATAGATAGTAAATTTAAATCTTGTGTTTCTCAATTTCTAATTCTGAAAAGTTATTTTCTTCAATTTTTAATGCTTATCAGTTTTCAATAGCATTTTAATGGACATGTTAACAATAAATTTTAGAATTTATTGTAACTAAAAAGAAATTACTCGAATGAAATATGGCTAAAGAGCTGAAATGATCGAACACAATAGAAATTAAAATGTATAAAATGTTTTTTATTACCAATAAAATAGTGGAACAAATAAAAAAATTTAATTTATCGATATATAGAACATTTATCCTTAATATTTAGAAATCTTGTATATCCACAACACAATGGCTTCAAAGAGTAATGAATATTATCTAGGTTTCAATTTCTTTTTCATAAGATAAAAAAAATTTAAAACTTATTACAATAAATTTGTATCATATTTAATTCTGATATAATTGTAGACAAAGAATGGAGAAAAAGGCACCAATTTAGTACAAAGAAATTTAGCAAAAAGCCAATTACAAATAATTATTGACTGCCACTTCAAATTTATACAGATAAACTGTATGTTAGAAGTATATATTTTGAAACATTTTTAGAAGCCGGAACATATTAAGAAATGTTAACAAGTATAATGTATTCCATTAAAATTGAGTAAAAATTTTTTTTTTCTTTATCATAGTTAGAAAAATCTCAGTGTATTCTATCATGATATTGATGTAATTTTGGTAAAAAATCTATACATGTAGTAAAAAAGTCTAAAAGAAATCATCAAAAAAAAAAAAAAAAATATTTGAATGATTTGCATTAGACATGAATAATATATTGTTAAATATCATTTTTCATTAAAAAAAAATACTTCCTTAATTATGTTTCTTTCTTTTCACATGCTTTTTCCCAAACATTTTCTTTGATTTTCTGACAATCGCTACCAGAGAATGCATTTATTCCACAAGTGTATTTGACCGATAAATGAGAGCAAGATAAGAGCACCAGGCCTAAAGGCAACACAAAGAGAGACCGGCACCACTTGATGGGATTTCTTAGGCACGGGTAAACTTTAATAACAAGTGTAAAATGTACTATCTCTTTTTTAATCATTAATTAATGGAGCAATTTTGTTGGTACATGATATCTTTGCATTTTCTTCCAAAAGGTCTAATTTCATTAAAAATAAAAAAATTTCAAACTCTGTACATTCACTCAAAACGTATCAAAACAATTGAAGTGGTCGCGTTTCGAGGGAGGGGAGGAAAAAGCATGCTAAGGTTCTGACTAGAAATATTCCTTACAATTAGTAATTTTGAAAGATTCTCAAGTTTACATGCATAGGCATCTGTATAGTATACTGCATCAAATGAGAAATATATTTAAAAATGACATTCTAGGAATCTGTCCTAAATTCTGAATACTCTAGAGAATAATAGAATCAAAATAGACTAAAGTTTAATAAGGCTTATTCGACGATAAATCCACTTAATTTCCAAATTTCATCTCCGATAGTGGATTTCTTAGACATATTTTTATTCAACTTGCAAAGGAAACTGAAAAATTTTATTCACACAGAATGATTACTGCCTACTTTGGTTGTCAGATAAAACAAGAATAATAATTATTGGTAGAGTATAAATTATTCAAAAAATCTTCAATTCCGTCACTAGACTATTCAATTATAAATTCCATTTATTGATACACATGGCTTTACTGAAGTAAATCAAACCATCTTATCACTGTTGTTACATATATAAGCATCATCGCAGATACCAAGTTTCTTCATAATTGCTGTATAGTATTCAGTCTTATTAGAAAGTTTAGAAATTTTTGCACATACAAAATCTTGGTTTTGAAGAGAAAATTCAGGAGTAACAATTGTTTTCAACTCGAATAACAAATTACGTTTGTTTTACATATCTACCAAAATGTTGCAACGTTCAATTACTCATTAAAAATAGAGCATACGTGTGTGCATATAAACCAATAATATACATTTGAGATGGGAAAAAAAAATTACTCAAATGAAACAATCTTTCTTTCTATACAATCATAGTGTTAAGATACAGATTGTGTTCTAATATGTACAAATCAGTTCCAATCACTAAGAAAATTGTCAGTTTTGAAGTAAAATGATCTGCACTACCACTGAGTATCAAAATTCAAGTTAATCATTGGTACTATTAATATCTAAATTACATTAACACAGTGAGATGAAAAATTTCCTTGAAAAAATAATAAAATTATAGAAACATAAATTTGCTTAAAAGTAATAATTGAAGCATTCTATTTTCAACAGAAAGATGTTCATTTTTTAGTAACAAAAAGAGAAAAATAAACACAATTGAGTAATTATTGCACTTACATAATTTAATGTCACAATTTTACTGTAGGATAACCAAGTCAAACAATTGAACAATATTTTTTTTTAACATGGAAAGAATGCATTAATATAATACTAATTAAAATACATACCTGACGAATGAAAATAACCTCAGACAATTGCTTCAATGCATGATACAAATTATTCAGGCCATTTTTGAGACAAACAGCATTCAAAATCTATGTAAAAATTTTAAACAATTTATTTATCTTTTATAAAAACAATACAAGTTTTAAGATTCTACTTTTAAACTTTACTAGTAATTTATATGTTTGAAATAGCTAGAGTGCTGCAAGAGAATAGTAAGTGTGAAATGGACATTTTTAAGAGTTTATCAATTAAATTAATGGGAAAAAAAAAAAACAGAAAGCATAATAAACAAATGAAAAGTAAATGCAGTCGAAGTGTTTCATATAAGCATATCATTATAGTAAAAAAAAATAGGCCGAAATTAAAAATAATAAAATGTATGCAAATCAAGGGATAATAGCAAAATTACTTTTTCATTATTTACAGTTTTTGTTATTACATAAAGTACTAATTATAGCTAAATTATTTTTTGATACTATTTATCCTTTTGCTAAGAACTATATGCATTTTTATATCTGTTGGTAAATTAATCAGGTAAAAAAAGTCACTCATTTAAATGTATTCTGCAAGTTGAATTTCAGTTTCAAGTGTGCTGTGATATTCATTTACATCAAACAGTGCATTAAAAATTTTCAAGATTAATAAAATGAAAGAGTATTTGAGTTTTCAAAAGTAATAAACAAAAAATAAGACTCTTTTCAATAGATTGCACCCTCACCGATAATTTCCAACTTATTGGTGACACTATGCAGATTCAGGAACATTGTTCGTTTGCTATCTTTCTCAGTTCATTACAACTTAAGCTCACAAATAATAATATTTAGAAACATTTTTCAAAAAGAAATTTTATGAAAAATACAACACTCTACATGGCCAAAATTAACATTTTTGAGGCAGGTTGATATTTTTTTAGAAATGACCTTCAAACTTTCTATAAGCATTCATTCCTTCTGCTTGGAAGGTCTTATGCAAATTATAGTCAGCAACACTGACCCTATGTATAATCTTAAATTGCAGAAAATATAGGTATTAGCCTTTATTAAAGAACTCAATTAGGTTGTAATACGAAAACATCCTATACAAATTGCACTTGAAATTTCATTTTGAATTCAAAACACATTTATAAAGATATAAATATTTTTTAAAATTTATATTTGAAAAACTCATGTTTTTAATAATTCACTGGAAAATTTTTAAAAGTTTATTTTCCAAATGAATGAGAAAACAGAATACATTTCATTAACAACACAAGTACCAATTTCATTAGTATTCTTTTAGGAACATATGATTCTTTATATTTATTACACATGCATCATGAAAGCAATGCCGATTTTAAAAAAAATTAATTGCTACAGATGCAAAATATAAGTCTAAATGAAAAAAGACAAACATTTTCATTTTTAATTTGAAATTGAAAGGAAATAATGAATTAAAAATAAAATATATTCTAGAATCACAAACAATAAAAAATTCATACTTGAATTATGTGAAGGAGTTTTCTCCAATGGGAAGGGGAGCATTTGGCAATTTAGATCATATATCCCCTCTAGAAATATTAGAAAAGAATTTATGACAAATTGCAATTTGAAAGCAAAGGAGAAAAAAAAAAAAAAAAAAAATCACCATATCTTAAGAGTAGACAAGGAAGAAACTCCTCTCCCTCAAGAGACAATTAACAGAATTATAAATAAATTTCCTCAAAGCAAAATTTAAAATATCTTAGTAAGATACTAAAATACAAATTGTTTTCTACAGTAAATAATAATATAAGATGTTCAGATATATTAGAAAATTGTCTTTTACCAATATTGGAATTACTTGCATTCAAATAATTCTTCACTCTACAGAAAAAAATTTTTTAAATGCCTTTTCACATTAAAAATAGAGGCAAAAATATTAACATATGCTGGAAAAAATAAACTTTAGCTTGAATATAATACTGAAATAATAATATTCATGTGTACATATATATACAAAAGATATATTAACATTATATTTCATTATTTACAAATCAGTGTCATAAATATGTTGTAGGAGATTGTAAAATTTCGATGTAATGATTTTAGCTAACAGTTCTTCTCACCTCAAAATTAAAAAATCTGTAAAACATAGGCCTTTAAAGCTCATGACTGTTAAAAGTGTGTTTCAAACAAATGGCAATACTACAGCTTTTGAAATAAAGGTGTAAATATAATTTCCAAACAATTACTCTTTCAACAATTTGTCTATTTTCACTTAACACGATACAAGAGAGCTTATTTTTCTAATATTTCAAATCACTGCCAATTCAGTCAACAACAGTGATGCGTGATCAGACACCTGTGTTACTCTGCACATTATTACATAGTTCAAAATATTTTTGTCATTCATGAATTTTTACAATATAATATTGCATTGCATTTTAAACAAATAAAATAAGTCAAGCAAAATGTTACACCATTACCCTGTAAGTCATGTAAGACTGAAAGAAAAACCTTGATCCAAGCCACCATGGCTCAAACAAGGATAGGAATAGCTTAAATCCATTCTTATGTCAATACATAATTGTTGTTTGTGCATTTCTCAAGGTTTGGCCCAAGTTGCTGCAAGAGCACAACTACCAATAGTAACATCTGAAAGAAAAAAAGTTTAAGATAATTTAATCAGGTTTGAATTAACAATTTAACATCAATATCCTTCCTCCCAGAGAGAAATAATGCATTTCAAACAACTACTTAAAAAAAATGTTCTTAGTCTAATAAAAAAACATGCATCAGAAAGGAGAAAAATCTATGATTATATCGAAAAGGAATTTTTTTTCTATAAAATTATCGATGTATTTCATTTAAAAATAGTCATTTTACCAAACTTTAGCTTGAATATTGCTTTCAAATTTCCATGCAAAGTATCTAAACACACAATTAGGATTAAAAATGGCTTAATATTCCTGCTTGATTACACTAAACCCAAAAATCTCTTTCAGTTCTGATTACTTGACATACAAAGCAGTTTTATCAGTGAATAATATATTTGTTAATTATAGTAAATTGAACTGCATAGTGAATATTTCTTTCTCATAAATAGTTTATTTGATTGACATTTATTAATTTTGTTTTTATTATGGTTAAAAAGGTTTATTTCCTGCTTGGTGAAAACCAAGCCTTAATTTTTCTTTCAGTTCTAATTGATTACTTGGATACTGTAGAATAAATTGTACTGATTGCAATGATCATGCTTTCTCTTGCAGTTTTAAGCTGCATGTCAGATTTCTTTCATAATTATTTAACCTAATTACTCTAATTTATTATAATACTTGCAAGCCTAATCGATTGTTCAGTGGCACAATAATAAGCGTGGGACATTTTGATGCATTGGAAATCACAAGTAATTTATAAACATTACTTTCAATTGTTTAATTTATATCTTCCGTTGTTTAATTATATTCGTAATAAAAATTGTTTTCCATGTTTAGAGCCTTCACCTCACCTTTCTTAGAAACATTTATTTTTAATGGCCAGCAGTGAATGTATGCGTATGTATGTATTTATGCATGCATGTATAATAATGCATGTATATAATGCAATTCAATGCTGTAAAAGGTTTTTTTTTAATAATCTTTTAATATTTTTTTCTTCTACACATTAATTTTTACAAATAACAAGTTACAAGATTTTCAAACAAAATACATAATAAATAATAATAATAAAAAAAAACATTGCTTGGCATCAAATATAAAACAAATTTTAAATTTTGCTTCTTCCTTTCAAAAGAAAAATATTCTACTGTTTTCTGTATTCATAAAATTATATCTAACAATATGACAGACCCTGTAACAATCAGATAAAACTTAAAATGTTCATAGATGGAAAAAGTAATGAAACAATTTAAGAGACCTTCACTAATAAAATTAAAAAGATTACTTTTTTATTTTACGATTATGTTCAAGCAAGTTAAAAGAAAATTAAACTTAAAATGATACTTTATGAAATTCTTATTTTTAATATGATTAATTTTTTTAAAAAAAGTAATGGCTTACACCAGGAAATAGTAATAAGTTTAAGTATGGAAAGAACCAAAGTCAAGACAAAATGGAAACTTTTAAAAAAATTTGATTTTTGAATAACCACAGAAAGTAATAAGAGGACATTTATAAAGGGATACTAAAAATTAAGAGAAAAATAATTGAATTTTAATTACCCTTAAAAAAAAACACCTTTCTGGATATCGAAAAAATCCTTAGCAAGTACAGCTCTTTTTCTTTCGGCATAACCCGTCACTGTTTGGAACCTCTATCACAGATCTGGTACAAAGGAACGTACTGATTAATATACATATACTATTGTGAAATATTAAGCAAAATAATAAAATCCCAATCCAATTAACAATAAGAAACATCTTAATTTTCATAGATCATTTTTAAAATCGAGATCATAAATAGTTACCTATCTTTAACTGCAACTAGTTCCATTTAATTAAAAAAAACAATCACAAATTATAAAGTATATATCAGTGAGAAATTAAAATTCCTGCCTAGATTATTCTCCATTGGCAAACACCAGCACTTGCATCAAACATCTGCAACTGCTGAAGACTTTAAATATAAGATTGCTAGAGTCTTCATCAGTTACTTATTTTCTGCCTGGTCATATTAGTTAACCACTGGAGATAATCTTGCCATGGAATAAATTTCAACTGATACATTTAATAGATGACTCTTCCCAGCTACAGAACATAAAGACTTCACCACTTAATAATACTAACTTTACCATAAAACATTCAACAGCTATAAAAATTAATTGTTGAACAGAGTACACAATAAAATCTTTACAAAATTAATCTGTTACGAGTTACCCAGATTGTAAACAGACTACTATCTGTATAAATATTGTTTAAACTTTCTTTTTAAAAAAATTGTAACAAATATCTTGCCTATAACAGATTAAAGAATGTTTACTGATTGTTCTCAAAAAGTTCAAAGATATTTATTCAACTAGAAATATAATTTACTGACAATGAAATACCCTTGATGTTTCACTTTCCTTCACGTTTTCAAGATGAAGTAAATTGCTACCATTCTTCCTTGAAAGAAGAGCAATTTGTCGGGGCTGCACAAATTACTGCAGCAGGATGGAAACTAAATTTTCCAAGCTGTCTGCTGTAGTAACTGGTGCTGCCACGCCAAACTGATAGAAGACCATAGTAGCAAACAATTTCACTAGACATGAAACTCCCTTAGCACATGAAGGTTAGTTTTTTTAGAGAGTACCCAGCAAACAGCAAATTAGAGATCTGCAGATAAAGACACAACAAAAATTATTATCTATATCCAATGCATAATTTTTTTCTACCAAAATCAGCAACCAAAGCATGTCAAATCCAGGCACTCATGCATTTGTATAAAAAAAAAGAAAGAAAAAAGAAACATTTAGATTTAAATCTATATTAAAAATATCCAACAGGAGCAATAGTTGTGAAAACCATGGATTGTTGTAATGGGGGAAAAGTTTCAATGCATTAATTGCTTCAAAGTATTAAAATTTCTAACAAATAGTATTTAAAGATGAGTCAGATTCTTTACACAAAATAAATTTTAACTTATACTAAAAATGATGCAAATCAATATTTGCAGTTTTCATCAGTTTCTAAACACAAATTGTGGAAGATTTCATTAAAAATTTTTTTTTTATCCCTACAGAATATATCTACCACACATTTTATCTATCTGAAATAAATAATACTATGGTTCTCTTTATTCACAACAATATATCTAACTGGTTCTCAGAACCACATGTTCTTAACTAAATAATTTTAATGAGAAACTTTTCTTCCTCATTAAAAGAAAAACAAACGGAATTTAATGCATTATTTTTCATAATTAATAATAATTTTAATAATAATTTTTCATTTCATTTCATTTTATATAATTAATCATTAATATTTCTAAATATGGAAATGTCAGGATGGTTAAAAAAGTACTTGTATTTGAAGACAGATGACATCATTAAGACAAATTGTTGATACCATTGGGTGCTACCATCTGTTAAATTGATTTTAGTTTAGTTTTTATTAACGTCCCACTAAAAGCAACACGAGGGCTATTGGCGACGGACCTTGTAATTTTGAACCACGGTCAAGTGATGAGGACGACACACGAGGAGGGACCCCCTCTCCTAACTTCCACATCACGCCAATGGGAGGACTTTAGACCCCGACAGATTTAACGTGCATGAGCCTCAGCTACACGGCAGGTCTTTAGCGGCCAAGGATTTAACCCGCGACTGAACGAAAACCACCGGCCACGAATCCGAAGCCACGACCACTAGGCTACCGCAGCCACACACCAAGAAAAATCTTAATGATATAGAATTCATATAAAAAGAATATTGTTTTTCCCAGGCATTTTAAAATATTTAGTTATTTATCTTTTGAAGAAAGTTTTAAAACCAATAAACAAATTTCCTTTGGATTTACACTTGTACTTAATTTGCTCATGTATTAAAAATACATTAAGCAATATTTAACAAACACTTTCTTATATTTAATCTACATATATTTCAATAATCTTGTATTTTTGTAAGTATCATTATCATCAGATTTTAATTAATTCTAAGTTTTTAAAAACTCTGCAGCCATATTTAATTATTTTTCCTTAATATGTGTACCATATTATAAATGTTTACAAAGAACTCGGGCATTTTACACATTTCGGTTAACATTCATATCTGGTTTGAAATTTGATAAGAAAAACATTTTACTATGACAAAAGATGAAAATTAAGCTTACAATAATTATAAAAGCAAATTTAAATTATGCTTATAATTTTCAATCATGTAATTGAAAGTAGTTCCAATATTCAAGCCCAATAAATTTACAAGTCCTTCACATAATGCTATAGTACCATTCATCCAAGCTATAAAAAGCTTTCACCACTGATGCTTTTAAATGCAAAACACTATGTCCACAAAAATAAAAGTACCTCATAATAACAAAAAGACCTCAATAACTTTTTCAATCTTTAATTTTTTTTTTACCAGAATAAACTAATATCTTGCTTCTGCAAAGGCCAGGAATACATATTCTCCATTCTTTATTCTTCAGCTTTCAAAAACTATACAAACGCATTAACTCAAGCTTTAAATGTCAACTATTAAAAAGTATACATAATAGTAAAATATTGATCCTTGTTCCAATTTTTAACAAGCAATAAAATTCAGTTTGATTATTAATAACGAGATAGAAAGATCTTTGGTCTAAAACTCTATAAGTTCACATATTTTTTTATGGTATACAGATACAATAATTTGAAGAATCTTGTGGAACATTAAATTACAAAGTGAAAATTTCAATATAATCATTCTTTATTTAAATATTTGGTACACAGAATTTATATTTTATACAGCTATTACTGATTCAACTGTAATTATAATGCAAAAATAAAAACATCAAACAATACCTTAATTATACAGCAATTTAAACCGTTCAGACATCTAATTTCTACTAAAATTTATTAATACCATCCAAATATAATTTAATCTATGTTTTCTTAATCTAAACGATCTTTTCAATATGCATTGTCGCAACCATATGCAACACAATTTGAAGACATAAAGCATACAAGCTGATATAAAATAATTAAATATAATACCATTGGTTAATATGGCACAAATTAAATGTACTTAGGATTATATACATTTTAAAAACAAAATGATTTCATAATTAAATACTGGTTCTTAAGTATAAAGAAAAAATTATAACTAACCACTACCTGTATCAAGATTATGGTAATCAAGTTAAGTACCCGAATTGAATGTCTATACTTTTGATTAATATTCTAAAAATTAAAAAAAAAATCCATAAACAATCCAGGTCTATTAAAGTTCGATACCTCGTGCATGCAGTTACGAAAAATTAACAGCATTTTAAAATGGTTCGTTTGGTTTGATTAACGTCGCACTAGGAGCAACACGGGCGATGCGTGCATATTAAAATTATTACATTTTTTTGAAAAAAAAAGAAACATGTACATACAGTTACAATGCAATTTAAACAACATGCACATGCAAAATAGGAGACAATTAAAAAATCCTACTGCAATAATTTTTGTAAATAAAAATATAGGTTGAGCTTCACATAAAGCAATAAAAATTGATATCATACATGCGAAAAAATGCGTATGTCTGAACAATCAGAATTAACTTACCTAACAGGATACAGGAAAGGCATTAGTGTCTCGATAGAAAATACAGAAACAGTAATTTGATTATTAAGGTAGCACATGTGTGCAATAACATTATAAAATTAATTAATATTTAATTCACTTATCTATTTACAATAGACAAAATCTAACCAACTACTTACACTGAAATTGTAATAGCTGTCCCAGAAACTAAGAACGCCAGATAAGGAAAACGACGTGCAACACAGGACATGAACGATGACGATTGATGGGAATTGGAACTTCACACAGAAAATTGAGAAAAAATGATGGTGGATGATGTTGATTTCTGCGGGCGCTTGCGGAATTCAAGCCCGTATCTTGCAGCTGTGGTAAAGTAACACTCGTACAGAGGATTTATCAAAGTGTGTGAGATAGAGGTATAACACACAAAACATATATAGATTCGAGGAGTGGAATACGGTATTCTGATTGGTTTTTGAGCTTCAAACCTAGAATACAATTTCAGCTTCGTTATCGCTATATTGGCAAAATTTGCCTGGCGCTGAAACAAAATAGAAAATTTTTTTGCGGTTAAAGGTAATTATAAACGGAAAAGAGTTTGTTAATGAAATTCCCCTTGGTTATATTTTTGTTGGTATGATTTTAACCGTAATATTTGCGTAAAATTTTGTTTCATAAGAATTAAAATGGTAAGAAGAAAATCTTGAACAGGGACTAGCTATTGAAGAAATAGTTCGGCTGATTTTTAATTTCAGAAAAATATGAAATTAAAGTGCAAATTAATAATTTAAACACTTTTTAAATTCTTATAAATGTTTACACAACAGAACACTTAAAAACATTTCAGAATTAATTATAAAAAGCTAAAGGTGATTTTTTTTTAAAAATCTTTCAGAGTAAATAAGGTTTCTGATATTAATTTTCTCTTAATTTCTTTTATCTTATTGAATTAATAATAGGAGTAATCCAAAAATAATTTTATTTTGAATTAAATCCGAAACATTTGATTTTTTTATATTGCTTAGATAAAAGTGAGGTAACAAGCTTAGGAATATCTTCAAAAATATTACAAATTCTGGAAAAATTATCACAATTTATCTCAGAGTAAACTTTTGACAATCTTTGAAATTTACTTATTTTTAATTCTCTTTTTCCCGGGATATGGTCAATTCTCCAACTCCCGCAGTTCTAATTAGAAACTAAAAAAAAAAAAAGAAAGAATAAAATTGTAGTCAGGTATCCTACCTATCTTTCTATAGATATTTCTTTGAATTATTTAGGATGCAAAATCAAAGCTAGTCAGTGAAAGTAGAGTTTTATGGAGCACGTACCAAATCTGTCTACGCTGTGTCAAACATTTGTAGCAATGATCTAGAAGACCAAAAGAAGAAAAAAAAGATAGAAATTGGTTGACAAGAAAGAGGATAAAAAAATATAGAAGTATCGCTAAGGTATCTCGGGGGTGGGTCACCCGTGTTTACCAAAGACAGTTAACTCCATGGGGAAGAAGATCATTAAGGTAGTTCAGGGTCATTTTCTCGTACTTACTCAAAGAAGGTAAGCCCCCGATGAGAGAAATGAAAAAGCAAAAAAAATTGTGAAATTTAAATTTTACTAATTTGTTATTCTGTTTCACCCATGACATGGGGGTCAAACATGGTGCTTACCAAGCTTTAATAAGGAATTAAAATATTTTGTAGACAGATAACCTAGATTTCTGTAGACATTAATATATTTCCCCGAATTCATTACAATGGAAAAACAATTCCACCTCATTATTACTAAAAACTGTAACTGTTACAATCCCATAATTTCAAGAGACGAATTCGAAAACGGCTCCACGGCAAGGTGCTTGACTTCACTTAAAACACATTGAAGTCTCACGAAAATGAACCTTATTCCAGGGTAAACATTAGAAATAGTATGAGAAAAGGTCTTTATCCTTACTTGAATACAATTTTAAATTAAATTATTACTCTTGAAGTGCGATTTTTACACAATTTTAGTAAAACAATACAATATATCGATGAAATAGGAAAATAGTACTCTAGAAATATACTATATCCCTTTTTGAAACATCGTTTCAGGATTTTAAAACAAAATCCATTAAAAACATAATTATTTTATTATTATTACTATTATTTTAATATGCTTATACTTGAGATATGACCAATTCGACTGCCATAACTTTTTTTTTTTAATTTCAATCTAGAAACACATAGTCTCTATCGTAAATATATATTTAATCCAAAAATGAGGGGCTGGGAGAGGAGAGAGGTCTTAATTTTCTGAGTTAGATCAAGAATCGCACTCAATGAGACTGAGCAAATGCAACTGAAAAATTCTAGAAATCATTACACCTTTGCAGAAATTTCGGGTCTTATAATAAAAGGAATAATTTAAAGACTTGTAACACCCGATCGTTCCGGGCGTTATCTTGTGCCATCACTAATTTCAAATATTAAATACTACGACACCAATAATTACAGAACCACCAAAACAACTTTCACAATTTATTAGTATATATTTACTATGACATCAATAATTATGCTCTCCAGGTTAAGTTTTCTATCACTTTAATTCAACCCACCAATAATAATCTAACAGCCTCTTACCAATATCTTTTATCAACTGCAACTTCGAATCTGGAACAACTGCAGAGAATACTATATCGAATCTTTATCCAAGTAATCTATACTCGGAGCCTCAATACTAGTCTATACTTCCACCTTCCTCTTCTTCCACTTCACCTCTTCTCACTACAATTCCTCTCTGATCCTCCTTCAGATACTCTACTCCTTCAGATGGAGTTTATATACTTCTCAATTCAACCGCTTCACTTCATTCCTAACTGCTTTACATATTAATGTTCTTCATTACGTTTCATTTTTGGTTGGGCAAAGGTTGTTTAGTGAAAGCAATCAATCTCAATTGAAAGTCCCCAAGGTTAGTGAAGAGAAACCGCGAATAGCCCAATGTCACAGACTGCTTCTGAATAACTTTGGAAATAAAAATTATTTCTAACTGGTTAAAAATAAAAATTATAGGATAAATTAGCAACGTCTTCATTATTTGCAAAATTTAAGAAATTAATTAATTTTGTGTTTGGGGGGAAAAAACTGATCAATTGTCAAACACTGATAATTCAAAAATTTATGTACGCATAAATTTCATTGCGTATTAAAATTTATTACGTATTTAATTTATTACATTTCTCATTTCAAATAGCGTACTCACCCTCATTGATTCTTATATGAAACAATATTTGCTCTACTTTCAATTATATTAAAACTACAAAAAAGTTCGATTAAATATCTCAAATATATGTATAAAAACAGGATGACATAAAATAAAACATTAATTGTAAGAAAAAATTAAAAGTAAAGTTGGCATCCTAAGAACAAAAAGAAAAATGAGCGTTGCACAATTTGATTAAATATTGGCAACATTTAAAAATTATTTACTGTGTCGACAGCTAGTTAGAGGTCTAGCTATGAAGATCTCTTTAACAACAACAATCAAATGGTTAGCGAGAGCCAATCATTGCGACACTTCGCTCAATCAGATTTTTTATATATATTCATGAAATTTGTTAAAGTTTAACCAACATATTAAAATGTGTATTAAACACATATGTTTTATCATGAAATAGAAAAAGAAAGAAGAGTGAAGATATAGGATATATGAGATATATACAGGATGAGATTTTTTTAAATTTTTATTTTATTTTATTTTTTTAATTTTTTTTACTTTACTTTTGCCTCCGCAAACGATTCTACTTTCACACATGGTCGGTAGATCTCGAGTACTCGGTTTGTAAGTACTATTTTCTTATAAAAATAATTTTTTTTACTAAATGTAAGTAGATTACACTTATATAATTAAGAATTTTTTTAAAAATTTTTTAATTTTACAGTTAAATTTATTTTGATAACTTTAAAGCTTTTTTTTATTACTAAGACGAGGAATTTAATGAAATAGGAAAGGAAGGAGAAAGGTAGATAGCAAAGTTTTTATATGGACTATTTAATCACATACGCTTTAATATAAACTCGGCTTGATTTATGGGGGGGGAGGAAACTGCTCTTGAGAATATAGTGGTTGAGTAGGTTGGGGAAGGGATGGGGATTTGATTACAGATGGGTTAGGATAAATCGAAAGTGTTTCAGTTGAAATACTTATGGTTATGGGAGAATGAGGTGAAAGTAATTATTGTAAGTTTGATATGGTAATGGATGGGTTCCGTTATTAAGGGCAAATAAAATCTGGTCTTTAATTAGTGGAATAGTATGATTAATAAGTTTGAAAAAGAAGCGTCTCGATAGATGGTTGGTGTGGCTATTAATTTGAGGGATTTTAAGATCCTTGTGTATGGCAGAATTTCTCACATTCCAAGGAGAGCAGGTTATTTTTCTTATTAATTTGTTTGCTGCGTTTGGATTTTTTTAACGTGTGTAACTTGTGGTCCCACACAGGAGAAGCGTATAATAGAATGGTCTGATTATTTGTTTGTAGAGCAGAATTTTACTGGGGAAAGTGAGTACAGCGTGTTTACCTATTAGTGGGATGCAGTTATGGATTTTTGTTCAGCTTTTATCAATGATGAATTGTATGTGCTTTCTAAAAATTAATTTGGAGTCTAGGATAACCCCGAGATATTTGACCTCACCGTCCCATGAAATATTGGAGTTAAAGAAATTCATTTGGGTGTCAGGAGGTGAGACACTTCCTTTTCTAAAAATAATAGCTTTGTTTTTGTTAGTGTTTGCAGCAATCCGCCAAAGGGTCATCCTTTTTTGAATTTTTTTTTTGGATGCGATTGTAATTTTTTGATGACTTCAGTTGGTGTCTTATCTTGAGTGAAGATTGCTGCATCGTCCTTGAAGAGACAAAGGCTATTGTAAGGACTTTGAGAGAAGTCATATGTGTACAAAGAATAAATTAGGCAAGAAATGACAGACCCTTGAAGGGTTCCGGCCTGAATATTGCAAATTACAGATAGTTCGTTGTCAAGTCTAACTTGAAAGATTCTGTTTTTGAAGTATTTATTGACTTTGATAATTAATAGGGGGGGGAAAGTTAAGGTTAATGAGTTTGTAAATTAACCCGTCGAGCCAAAGGCGGTCGAAGGCTTTTTGTATGTTCAGGAAAATACCCCCAAGAAGGTGAAGAACGTTGCTATTTTGGGATCTGAAGCCAAATTGAGAATCGGGTAGAATATTATTAGATATGGTATGATTGAGTAATCAATTTAGGAGGACTCGATCGAAGATTTTTGAGGTGGAGTTAAGAACACTGATAGGGCGGTAATTAGATGGCATGACATGGTTCTGGCCAGGTTTGGGAAAAAGAATGACAATAGAGTGTTTCCATTTTTGTGGAAAGTGTGCAATGTGAGGTATTTATTGAAGATTTTAGTTAAATGGGAGAGAGCATTGGGGGACGGGGCGGAGAATTTGAATGCTTGGTTGTGAATACCATCTACTCAGGGGGTTTTCCGTTTGCTTAATTTTATGATGATATTAGCTATTTCATGAGGGAAAGTGAGTGTGGTATTAAAATTAATATTATAAGGAGTGTCTAGATAGTTTTGGACTGTTTCTTCTGTGGATTCAATATGTTCGTCATCATATGGAAATGTATTCTCCTGGAAAGATGAAGATCTCTTAAAACATTTCTACATAGTGTACATTTACAGACACATATTTTATTGAATGGATCCAAAATATTTTTATTAACTAAAATTCAGCTTTTTGTGTTCCATTGGATATCATTTTTATTCATGATTGTATTCGTTGTGCGATTTTTTTATTAAATATTCCCTTATTTTGAAACTTTTTATACTCAACTTAACTAAGTATTATTGATATTCACATCACAACAGAGTGCATAATATTACAGACCTTCATTTAAAAGGTTCCTTGAACCTATTGCTCTGTAAATCTTGATCACATATGTCACAAGATCTTAAAATTTGGTTTTTGCTTCTGTTATGATTGGATTTGATTCTTTTTAGAAAAACTTAGATTTGGGTATCTTTTTGTTTTTAAATCTTTAACTGAAAAGAATTTATTTGAGGTGTTTTTGTGTTTTAAAATATTTAAATATTTAACTAACTAAAGAAATTTTTTTATTTGGATAGTTTTCAATTGGAAAGTTTTTAGATGAAAGATTTTTAATTGGAAAATTTTGGTTTTTAAAAAACTTTTGTAATTGAGGTATCTTGCCTTTCATTTTCTTTTTTCTTGTTTCTTTTCATTAACTTACAATTTGCATTTTGAAGTGATCCAATTTTTGCCCAAAAAGATACACTGGGGGAGGGTTCGTACCATAGAACATGTTTAACCCCTCAATTCAGTCTCCAGTCTGATAATACATGTTTTGTTTTGTTAGGTATTAAAATTAATTCATTTTGTCTTAAATTTTATTTCAATTTTTATTCATTCATTTTGCATAGTTCTATTAATGTTTTCTTTTGTTGATTTTTGGATTTTAATTATTCTGTAATTTGTTATGTGTTTTTA
>BMAW01042009.1:0-75385 GCA_019974015.1 Nephila pilipes | reverse complement strand
TAAAAAAAAAAAAAAAAAAAAAAGGTGAACACTGGAGGAGCAATAAAATGTGATCTACTGTGCATGGTGCATGACAAGATGGACATTTGGGAGCACTCTCTCCAAACAAATGTTTGTTTATGCGTAAACAAAGTATATCCAATACGGCTGTCAAATACAGAAAAAATAATTCGAGATAAAAACCAACGTTTTTAAATGGTGGCAAAGTTTATTAAAAAAATTATTGAAATATTAGTTAAGACTTTGTAAAAAACTTCATATCTCTCTCGTCTTTAAGATCACTCTCTCCTGCGTAATTCAATATATCTTCCATAGATAGCACCACGTTACTACTCAAACTACGTTATTAAAAAAAATTATTGAAATATTAGTTAAAATTTGTCGCAAATGTCTAAATATTGTATTGTTAGGCGAGTAAGAACGATTCCCAAAGTTTCAGAGCTCTAGCTTGATGGGAAGTTAGTTAAATTAACGATCAAAAATTTACACAAACTCACACACACACCAAGTGAAATACAGAAAAACGTTGTAAAAAAAAGGATGATCCTATTTTTAGACGGAACTACTGCTATATTTCACAGAAAGGTTATATGTTTTGGAAGTGGAGTAAGGTAATGCAATACAGAATTGTCCATTATTTTCATACTGTATAAAATATTCCATACTGTAAAAAATTATAATTTAACAGGAAATCTGTTAAATAATAAGAGTTACATTACAGAGCAGCTCATATACATGATGATGCAAAAACTATACAACTTATTTCAAAATGTTACTTTTTACAAATACTTCAGAAAAAAAAAGGTTAACAAATTTTATTATTTGCATATCTTCCAGAATATTATAATTAAATACTCCTTGACAACTACAGAAACTATTTTAATGTAAATAAAAAATAGTTTTATGCCTTTTTTTTCAATAAAAGATTGCTTTTAAAATGGTTTTACTTACATTTATTTATTTATTTTTGTCTTGAGATTTGGGACTAAAAAGTAATTACGTGAGCAAAACGTGTGTGCAAAGTTTCAACTCAATTGGACATTTTTAAATGCCAGACCCGGTTCCCTAGGACTCCCCCTCGAAGTCAGTCACTGTTTGCGTCTACCACAGTATTGTATTGTCGTCGAAGTTACATGTGTAAGCAAAATTTCAGCTCAGTAAGATCATAGGAAGTGGGTTAAAATCAAGTACAAATTTTGAATTAGAAAGACGAATTTTTTACATGTGTATGAACGCTGCAAATTAAATAAAAGCTTGTAAACACATACACAAATTTGAAACGCGAAGAGAAACTATTAATACTAATCGCTTTTCAAAGTAATTATAAGGAAACGGATAGCTTGGTATACACGTAATAAAAAAGCTTATGAATTTTTTACAACAATATTATTAATATTAATAAGATGTGATATGTAACAATTTTGATATTTGTATTCATCTATCTTATTTTCTTTCCAAATTTCTCTTTTAGAAATATTTTTAATCACCTTCTTCACTTTTTTAAAGCAATTTTTAATCCTCATTTCTCTGAATATAGGGGGATTCACTCATATCACATCTAAAATTAAAGTACTTAAATATTATTTCTTGATAATTTCACTTCTAACAAAATTTAATTTTTGAAAAAGTATTGCATGCAATTGAATGAAATACAAAACTATTTTTTTCTTCCACCACATAGATTGAATAGTTTTTTCGCTAAAAAGAATTGAGCAAAACCAAGAGTTAACATATATAGATTTCGAGAATATTATTGTACTACTATGAATTTGTCAGTTTCGTTAAAGTGAAATTTGTAATACATTTCAAACTATATATATATATCCACAAAATGCAATTTAAATTTTAAATTTTATAATCCAAAATAATTTTCAAAATGGGTAATTCATGTGAGCAGCTGGTACAATATTTATAGCGAACTTAATATATATATCGCAATCATACATAAAAATAACAATTAATTGGTGCAGAGAGTACCTAATAAACTTGAGACTCTTATTTTCCCACATTTCACAGAATTTCTCTGTATTTTCGTCCTTTTTTTTACCCAGGAACAAGAAGGCTCAGTTTTCGCTTTCGCCAAGGAGATTCTGCGCCAAAAGAGTAGGTTTGCCAGAAAACCCAAATATCCAATCAGATGCTTTTACAGGAGAAAACCATTCTAAATACGCTCCGCCCTCTGTAATGACACAGACTTCTCAGAAAACGACATCGATCATGACTATTTCTAGGGGTCGTGGATTGAACTGCCCAAGTTGCAATATTTTTGAAAGAGAGCACGTAAAATTTATCATGGCTCAGAATTCTCAAGAGAAAATTCTTAAATATTCGAGTCGACAGATATATCACATGCAATAATTTCACAGAAAGGAAAATGAGGTCCGGGGCAGTGGTGTTGACAGATACATCTCATGCAATTTTAAACAGAAAGGAAAAATGAGGTTAGGGACAATGGCGTCGATAGAGTATTGGGGACCTACCACGTGACAACTTGCAGAAGTAGCCGTAGAGTTTTTGCTGTCGAAATCAAAAAATACCCACCCCCAAGCTTCAGAAAATTTTAAAAAATTCCTAAAAGCTAGAATTGTAAAAGAACCACGTTAACCAGTAAAATGACATAAAATTGAATTCAAACAATAATACTAACACAGATTTACGGAAAATTGTTTCATTGAAAAAAAAAAAAACATTTTTAACAACAACGACCTAACGAACTAAAACTATTACCAACTATTTTCAGAGATAATTTAAATAGACTTTTAAATCAATGAACAAAACTAGTTCAATAATGTACAAATACATTTTTGTGGTTGGTACCTATTATTAACATTATTTTGCGCTTTAGTTCGGGCAGCTTTGTCCTTCCTAAATTTTGCAGAGTAAGCAAACGTCCACCTTGTCTACCACTTAGGATCTGTTCTGAAATTTGACGACAGCTCATTAATTTTTTTTTTCGATTGCTTACTATGTCCAAAATATTTTTTTTCCCTAAAGAAATTAAATTATTATTTACATGTTACCATATGCAGCTTTTAAATTGAGATATAAGTGTAAGAAATCCAGCTCATATTTAAATGTATTATGCAATCTGCATATCATAAAATTTATTATAATCTGCCATTTCTATTTTATCACTTCTTGTTTATAAAAATAGAAAGTACAGTACTCTTACGGTAATCTAGTACGTATCGGACTAGAGCGTCGTCGGATTACTGGAAAATCATTAATAATAACGCTATTTAACACACAAAGCTTTGTATGACAATTACTATACATATCAAATCAAACCCTAACGCAATTATATATATATATATATACATACATACATAATTGCGTAAGGATTTGATGAGCATGAATCAAATATGTTTATATATATTCATCGTTTTATAAACGTCAGAAAAAACATTGCCATTACACATTTTTGATATTAATATTCTGCTCAGGGACTCAGTCAAAAAAAAAAAAAAAAAACATTTTAGGGAGTCTTCATTTTTATTAGTTTCTTATAATTAGTATAATGTTGGTAATTACGTATAATTTAACTATTAGATAATTAAGTTAATTAGTAATGTATGTTAATTAGTTATTTGAAAGTTAGGTTTATTATATTAATTTTGTTACAATATTATTACTCGATTACTCATTGTGATGTAATTACGTATCTTGTTTGTAATAATTATTGCGGGTAATTAAAACATATAAATTTATGAATAACTGTTCGTATCGTTATTGAGAATTTATGCGAAAGCGACAGTATTAATATCTTCTAGAAATTTATGAATTTTTGTAGAAGAATATTGAAAATAATATTACAGAAAAAACAGTTCAATGCAATTTTTTCTGTCAGTTTTTTGGTTGCTGTTCGCACTATGAAGAAATTTCTACGATTAATTAATAGTTTTAATGATTAAGAAATGCGCCTTTCTATTAATTAAAACATTTAAAAAATGTCTAGAAATTTTGTGGACCAGGGAAGATGTGCCAGGGCTCCCTATACAAATGATCCTATTTGTATTCACAGATAGCAATTCTAAGATGATTTAAAAGCATTTTACGAAGAAATGTCGATTTCAAAAATGAATAACACACACATATATAATTTCTACTTCTGTATTTTTTAACAATTGAACCTTTTACATGTTATACTTCAATCGTGGCACAGCTGATTGAATATTTAATAACTGAAAGTTTTGAATTTCTAAATATTACACGAGAGGAGAGGGAGATGCATCGGGACAACAGCAGACGCAACGCAATACACGTCTCCACTCGCCTGAGTAATTAGGAGAGAAGAAAAAGAAACTTTCCCTGTTTGGGAAATTAAAGTAAGGATTATTCAGATCACATGGTAACAGATGCATAGGACTTTTGGTATTTTACGAAAAGACTAATTGTCTAGTAGGGAATATCCTTACTGTTTCGAAAAGTGGGAAATGCCAATCTAAGCAGATTTAGAAATCGCATAAATTAAAAGATTAAGAAGAGGAATTGTATCAGGAAATAAAGAGGAATTCCTTACTATGACAATTAAAGTATAGCATTAACTAAAAAACAAAATTAAATTTAAGTGAATTCACTATATACACTCATTGCCATAAAATTTGCACTTCAAGAAGTAAGAGTAGGATTATTACGAAACTTGGCATGAAGGTACATGTTAGGCAGATATATAAATGATTAAAAATGCAGCGTGATAACGCATTGCGTAATGCCACCAGAGGGCGTTGAATTTCGTTCTCCTTGGATTATAAAACAGGTAAGCAGAGCTCGTTTGCGTATATTAATCTACCAATTCTTGGAAAAAGTTTTGTTTTTTCTGTCACTGACTATTTTTTCATAAACATGAAGTTACTCTTAAAATTCTTATATCGATTTAGCACCGTATAAAATAGCTTTGTTTGATGTGTAATCTTGTATGTCATTTATTCAATTATAATGAAGATTCATCTATAATTTCATAGGAAATGCTTACGAGTTCTCTAATTGCAATAAAATATTCCGAAAGTGATTCGTTTTGACGTAATTTACGCCTACTAAGCTGTCTATGAATTTCAGTAGCATTAAATTAACGGTGGAATTTTTGTAATAAAAGCGCTTTTAAACGAAAGCCATGTCGTAAGATTAACGCTGCGTATACAGAAAACTCTTAGCCTGGCCTTCAATCAAAGTTTCGGACATTTGGGATGAGAATTTTCGAGATCTTTCAGAACAAAATAGAGGAAATGGTTGAAAGTATCAGCAGACATGTTATGATTTAATCCCGGAGACGTTACAGAATATTTCACTATTTCAATACGACAATCGACGAAACCTATTCAAACTCAGATAATGACGAGATGAATGTCTTTTTCATATTTTAATGAATCGCGTACACATATAACACTTATCAGAATTTACATTCTATACAAACTTTCATTCCACAGCATCATTTTACAAGAGCATTCGACTCCTACCAACCGCAACAAACCAAAATGTTTTTCTTCCTTTCTGGCGCCCTCACACATGAAGTTTCGTAACACACCCCACCTGTACTCTGTTAAGAGTACACTAAATATTGATAGAACAATCAAATATACTACAAATTACATTACAAATGATCACAAACATGAAATACAATACAACAATGAATTAAATATAAAGTTTTATACATCAAATTATTTCAAGTGGATAAATCAACTGAACTGGGCGTTTGTACTGACCCTTGGCAGTTCGAACAAGACAAGAATGTATATGGCCGTCACGACCAATAATAACGTTTTCAATTATACCGAGAGGCCACAAGTATTTAGATTAAGGGGTCCCTTCTATTAATACAACGTCTCCCCGTTTAAGATCCTTTTCCGGAGTTGGATTTACAAAATTATGTGCATTTCGCAACTGCATCAAATAATTATTTTTCCATTTTGCCCAGATTTGACATAAAAGTTTTGTTTGATACAATATTCGTCGAGACAAATTTTCCTTTGTAGTAGGTTCATTACTAAAAATGTCTACAAAATGTACAGGATAACTAAGATTTTCCTGTCCAGGAAACAGATAATGGGCTGGAGTAAGAGGTAATAGTTCATTCAAATCATTACTTGTATAAGTTAGGGGTCTATGATTCAATACAAGTTCAATTTCTGCAAGAATAGTCATCATTTCTACAAAGCTAAGATACGCTCTACCGAGAATTTTCCTTAAAGGCTCTTTAATACTTCTTATTGGCCGTTCGTAGAAGCCACCCCACCAAGGGGCACGTGGAGCAATAAATTGCCATGTTATCTCACGTATGGCTACAAATTTCTTTAAATCCAAGTCAACTGTAATTTTGGAAAATTCTTTCAAGATCTTATCTGTTGTTTTGAAACTCTTAGCATTATCCGAAATGACTACTTTAAAATTACCCCTTCTAGCTAAAAATCGTCTTAAAGAAGAAATAAAGCTTTCTTTGTCAAATCAGTTATTAGCTCGATGTGAAGAGCTTGTGAGACAGCACACGTAAACAAGGCTATATACGATTTTTGATGACTGTCTTTCCCAGAATGAAGAATAACGGGACCAGCAAAATCGATTCCGGTCACCGTAAACGGGGATTTTTCAAGAACTCTATTTTTTGGTAGCTGTGCTGTTATTTGTTGAGCAGGTTTCAAATAGTAATTTCTACAAATCAAACAGTCTTTCAAAACCCTTTTGACAATCTGTCTACCCCTCGGAATCCAATATCTGCTTCGAATTTTAGCAAGGGTCGCAGACACCCCACCGTGGCAAACTTTGTTATGTTCTCTAAAAATTAACAACTCAGTAAATTTTGATTGGTTTGGCAAGAGTATCGGGTGAATTTCATTCGAAGGAAATTCACTTTCTTCAAGTCTGCCTTTTACACGCAAAACGTTATTGTCATCTAAAAATGGGACTAACTTATAAAAAGACGAGGTCTTAGAAATCAGTTTAACACCTTTAATGCATTGCAATTCGGAAGAGTAGACGAGATTTTGTTCATATTTTATCCAATCTTGTTTAACTTCTAAAAGTTCAGATACATTACAAGGTCCTATTTCTATTGGTAGTTTCTTAAGTCTAGTGACAAATCTTTTAATTAAAACTGTAAATTTTAATAATTTATATGTCACTAAACTTATTCAAGTCTAAAACAAACTGGGAATTTATTTTGAACTATTTGAAATTCCCTCCGTAACTCTAGATCTCTTATAGGATTCTCAATTTCGATTTTACCTGGCCAAAACTCACTGGGTTTACTCAATCAAAGTGGTTCGTGCCACCACAATGAATTTTTAGTTATATCTGAGACCAGAAAGAATATCTGCGGGATTCTCCTTCCCTGGACAATAAGACCATTGTTCTCGTTCAGCCAAATTTTTAATCTCCCTGACTCTATTTTTTACAAAGGGTTTGTAATTGTCTATCTTACCCTTTATCCAATATGCGCATATATTCGAATCAGTCCAGAAATAGCATTTTGCTTCACATTTTAAACATTTATTCACCTGCTTAGATAACCTAGCAGATAACAAACATCTGAGTAATTCCAATCAAGGCAAAGTTAATGATTTTAGATGGGCAACCCTACTCTTTGAACATACAAATTTAACAATAACTCTGTTATCATGAGTAACTCCTCGAAGAAATATCACGCATCCATATGCTGCTACGGAAGCATCTGAAAAGGAATGAATATCAAATGAAATAAAATCATACAATTTGAACTAAGAAAAGTAATAACTAGGGATCACGACGCTATTTAGGTGTTTAAGCTCACTACACCACAACTGAGTAAAATTACTTTGAGTAAAATATTAGTACTATTTTTTTTTTTTGGAAAGATTTGATTTCATTCAGTCATCTTCTTCCAAAACTATTGGTAGTTGAGTTGTCATGGTTGTGAGCTCATAACAACCTTGTTTCCATCGAATCACGGGTTCGAGTCTTGATGTCACTAAAGGTCAGTCATACAGTGGGGCTGATGCCCGATAAATATGTCGAGGCTCAATGTTCTCACGTTGTTGTTATGTGGAAGTTTGGTAAGGTTTGGTTGGCCAGATCAGATGTCGTCTTCATCACTTGATCGAGGATTACGAGACCCATTGCCAATAGCCCTTATGTTGGTTCTATGTGCTTCACTAATAAACCATCGACATCATCACTAAAAATATTTCTCTAATTGTTACTGTTTCTGTTTGAGCAATTTGCGGTATTGCAGACTACAGCTCTAACCAACTGAAAAAGTCTACTTTTGTGTGTGGACCCGATGGTTTCACAATGGTTCTCTTAATAATTAGGTATCAAATTTCTCCTGTCGCATCAAAATCCTTGTCTATAAACAAGCAATTAGACTAATAATCCTCAATGTGACTTTCATTTGGGGCAACGTTGCTAAAACCCACTCAATGAAAATTCACATCCAACAAAATAAACTGCTTAGAATAATCACTTATCCCCCCCTCCGCTACATCAGAAACTCTATTACTCACATAGATCTTAAAAGTTCTCTTAATTAAAACTCATATTGATATCTTTGCCAGAAAATTCTTCTACAAACCGTTCGATCGCCCGATAGCCTTCTCATATAAGCACAACTCACATCTGCACACAACAGCTTTTCATACTTTCCTAAATCATGCTTGTAATAATTCCTTTCATCTTCAATCTCCTAACAGTATGCCAACTCTAACCATCTAACTGATTCTTTTCAAAATAATTCTACTCATCTCACAAAGAAAAGAATAATACTCAAAAAAAAAAAAAAAAAAAAAAAAAAAAAAAAAAAAAAAATCCCTCCTTAGTGTTAAAAAAAAAAAAAAACTTATGAAAACCCCTCCTTTCAATCTGCCACGGTTCTCTTCCCTTTCGATGCTGCAATACTATTCGCAGCTAAGCAAGATATACAAGTAGATTCAGAATCCGCGCTTCTTTTCCTTCATTACCTCTCGCGTATTTCCTTTCAGGAAAATCGCAATTTATGTTAATTAATTTTAAAAAAGCTTTTTGAATTTCATTTTAAAAAATAAATAAAATTTTTAATAAAAAAAAAACACCCATATTTTTTAATGTTTTTTTTTTTCTTTTTTCCAAATAAAACGTGTTTTTAAGTACATAGTGAAACGCTTGCTAAGTTTCTTAATTTTTCACGGCAAAAATAAAACCGAGTAAAATATTTTCACAAAATATTTGATTATCGTCGTCTAATCAGGAGGTTTATTCCAGGCCTTCTTATTCTAGGTTGTTCTTTGGAGTATATTAGAACTACTTGCCTGTGTGTCCGTAATCGGAGCAATATTTTTAGTAAAATGATGACTCGATAAAAAAAATCTTTGAAAAAAAAATTAGTAATAAGTTATCCAAAGCAGGCTTTGAACTCGTACGCATTGACTCGAACAATACATATATATCATTGATAATGAAAATGACATTTCTTTGTAAAATGTTTTTAAATCATTTTTAGACTGCTATAGATACTTAGAATTAGAGGTGCTGGAAGCCCAGACACCTTTCCTTCCAAATAAGAGTATCTAGACAGTTTTTCATATTTTTAGTAGATATGGCTAAGCACTTTAATTCAATACACTTATGCTAGTTGGTGGGAAGACAATCTCTCGAACGGACAGAACCAGAATTGAATCCCCATCTGGACTAGTTGCTTTTAATTTTAGCTCTGTTAGTTTTGACTTGAGATTAAGGAGTTATCACAATATGATTCAAGCTACGGACAAAAGAAATGGCATCACCAAATTTGCTGTATCTAAATTGTTACTCTTTCCTTGATTTTGAAGTTAAACTTCTCTAAATTTCTAAGTTAATTTTAATTTGAAAAAAATGTTGAAATAAAAAAGTAATTATGAAATAAACGTAACTTAATAAATTAGATACATATTAATTCTTTTAATTACTGTTAAAATATTTCGATGGAAATTTAGATTGTACTTATTCAAAAACAGGTTCCTGTATTTAAAATTAGACTGGAGTAATAGGAATTAATTGTGTGGTTAAAGTAATCCAAAATAAACAATTACGTTTTATAAGAAGAAAAATAATTTATCATTCAGACAATACAAAAAAAGAAAAATTTGATCAGCTTAAGAAACGAAGGTTTACTTGAGGAGAATTGGGCATTAGTTACATTAAATGCATCCTTTTATTATTTGTACTTTAAAATAATTCGTAAGAAAGATTCGTTTTTTCTTATACATTCGGAGAATTTTGTGATTTCTAAAAAATTATGGAAATTAGGATGCTTGCTTGCCTGCTATACTTGCCGAAAGTGATACATTAGTATTATTTACTCAAATTCAATTACTTTAACAAGAGTTTCAGACATTTTTAAAAGACATTTAACAGTATAAAAGATGGAGTTCTAGCATTTTACTTGTTAATGTTTTTATTACAATAAGCTGCCATTAGCTATGACTGTAATCTGAGGGATAAATATTTTTAATAAGAAAAACAGAGGATGTAAATATAATCTATAGCTCTCATCTTGATTTGCAAGTTTCGAACAGGTTTCTTCCCGTGCAAAGGTCAGATTTATGAGGTCAAACAATGTTATTTTGGGGGGATTTTCGAGGAGGGGAGTGTAATGAAATACGTCGTAAACAGTCGAGGGAGAGGATATGCTGATAAGACCTGGGACACACACAAAAGGAATCTTTATGGTTACCATGTTCTGTCTCCCCACGTTTATTTTGCAAAGATAAAGACCATTGAAGTCTGAATGATAATATGGATATTTAGTTACTTAAAGATATTAGAAAATTTACTCCATTCTTCCAGAGACAGCCCAGTGAAATAAAAGTAATTGTTATTAAAGATACTAATAGATTAAATGGATTCCAAAATATTCTTTAAAAAAAGAAATAAGTCAAAATGAATTTTTTAAAGACGAGAAAGAAGGGGCGGGGGGGGGGGAAGGTGAGAATTTAAATAAAGTTCATTTTTGTCATTAATTTGGGCTGTCTTTGTTTTCAGTTACAGAAAAGAATACCAACTGCAAACACTTTGAAAGATTATATAAAAATGCTTTTGGTGTTAATTATCATATTCTGACACCATTAACATCTAGAGAAAAAAAAGTATTAAGAGTATTATACACCACACACACTCATTTCTGCTTGAATCAATAATATCTTCCTGTATATAGGATAGGATTTATATTACATTTTCAATACTTTAACATATAAATTCAAAAAACTCGTTTTATAAAATATTCTATATTTATTGAATGTTTTCATCTTTAATGTGTTCTATATATTAGAAACGTATGTATGTCTTATTTCTGCTGGAACTTCTTTTAATATTCGAATTATTTTTCTGTTTGAAAAAATGCTTGCAGTTTGGGGCCTATTCTCAAATTAAAAGTGAAGACAACTTTAAGAAAACTATCTTCTGTTCTATAGCTGTATTCTAGCTAAATTAACTGAATATAAAAATATGCTCGTTTGCGAAGAGTACTGTTTTTCCATTGAGAATCAAGAGCATTTGTATGGGATCCCAAAACAAATTCTCAATTGTGCCTGCAGTTGTGAAATCTACATTTATTTCCTCTCAGATAATTCAGCTGCGGTAACCGAGTGGTTTTGGCATCGAAATCATTGCCGGAGTTATTTCAGTTAAATCGTGGGTTCCATGCCTCATTCATCTAAAGATCTGTCGTGTAACGGAGCTGTTGCACAACAGAAATAAAAGTAACCCTCACATCTTAATTTGTTATTACTCTTTTATTCTGTATTATGAGTGTCATATTACTTTCTAATGCTTCTTCAGCTTGCTCATTTGGATTCACAAATGTGTGCTTGTAAAAATTATTGCAATATGGAAATGTTATAAAATAAAGGGTGTGTGTGTATTTTTTTTTTTTTTTTTTTTTTTTTTAAAAAAATTTAAAAAAAAATGTTTTTTTTAAAAAATAAGGGGTTTTTTTTTTTTTTTTTTTTTTTTTTTTGTTGTTGAAACCTATTGAAAAAATACTGATTTATTTACAGTTCAAGGCATTGTTGCCGTTTTAAAAATATTCTCGGGACACTTGTACGGGTTTGTTTTTTAAAGAAGATCTCGCACACACACACACACCATGTGTTCGTTTAATTGAGAATTTTATTAAAATCCCTTTTAATAATCGATGATTATAGAATGACTCTCAATTGAATTCAATAATATGGATTTTTATGTAGCTTACATTTAAGCCGTAACGTCCAAATTACTTTTTACGTGTTACACAAATATTAAAATATCAGGTGATTGAAACAAATTAACTGCTATTGAATTTTTAAATTATTATTATTTTACATAGTGAATTACTTCAGTTGTGAGTACTTATTTTTTCTTTTTGGCTTTGAATGCTATTAAACATTTCTTAAAATCATTTATAAAGAAAACCTTGTAATTTTCGTCAGTAAATAAATTTATAAAAAGTCTTTGATTTCGCATTCACGCGCATTTGTTAAAATAGTGCTACATTTACTTGTCTTTTATTTTAACGAGAACGCTCTTTGACTTATTGCTTACACCTTTGCTGATTTACCACGATTAAATCTTGTTTTATGGTATTTGTTCCTGTGAGCTTATGGACCTGTATACAAATAAAATTGTCAAAAATTATCTAAGAACAATACAACAATTTGCTAATCTCCAAATTCTGATTTGTAATTTTTTTGAAGGTAAATATGCTACGAGGGCGTATCGTAAAGTTTTTACTTATAAGCCGCAGATTGAAGTTTTCCGCAACATCGTATATTTTTTAAAAAAACTAAACAATCGAGACGGATAGAAACTTAATTTTTATTTATTATTGTTAAGACCTCTCTACGTAATGATCAACCAAAGTTATACATTTCTCCCAGCGTTTCTTGATTTTTCGAAGAGGCCGTAATTGCAGAATTCTCAGCAGATATTAAACTCCATTTCTTCATACTGAAACAAATAAATCAACAGTGATAGTTGTAATTTGCAACAATATGTACATAAAGATCAATTAATATGTAAAATATTATAATAAAATAAAATGATAAATTTTGCTCAGATATTTCCAGTATTTCTCTGTTATAATGAAAACGCTATGATAACTCCTCACATGTATTTAGGAAAATCCTGACTTCTCAAAAAAGTATAATATTTAATATTGTTTGTGATGAAAAGCCATACAAAACTCTATGGTTATAAACGATGAAGTGATATTTGCGAGTTTTAACCTTTTTTAAGAGTACGTTTGAGTAGTCATCTTACTTCCTATTAGAGAAACTGAAAAAGGCCAACTGCAAAGTCTAACAGCCGTAGACATAAACAACTTTTCCTCACCAGAAGAAAAAAAAAAATTTTTTTTCTCGAATAATTATGCTCAAGATATTCCCCACAAATTAAAGGTAATGCCAATGCATTCTTCATTCTTAAACATTATCACATTCGATAACGTTTAATAAAATGAAATTATGTTAAAAATAGTATCCAATGAAATGAAAAAAAAGTGTTCATTACGAATGAATAGTTTTGTAACAAACAAATTAATAATTTTTTCCTCTTTTGTGCATTATTAAAATAATATTTGACAATGATATATTTCTATTTAAAAAACATAATCTAGTATAAAAAATTTAAGCATATAAGTTTCGCAGGCTATTATAAATCAGTTCACTTTTGTATAGTTATTTGGAAAACTATTTTCCATCTTTTAGTATGAGGCGAAATTATTTATAGCTAATTTTATAACCTTTTAACTTCATAAATAACAGTTTCTTTAAGAAGAGAAACAGCCTCAATATTAGATTATTAAGTAAATAATTTTTTTTATACTTTTGAATAATTTATCCTCTTGTAAATTAATTTATACACTTTTTATATACTAATGAAAAATAACTTGGACAGTTTACAAGGAAACGAACTTAATTTAGAAATTTCCAAGAGTATTTAATATCTAAATATTGCTATTTTCTTTTTATCACCCACACATTACTATATGTCATCCATTTTTATTTATACATTTCTGGGGACCTCCCTTTTTCGTCATCTAGTTGAAGCGTTCGATTTTTTTTATATATATATTTCATGCTAAACTTACATTTTGAAAATTTTTGAGAAGTTACAATTTCTTGATGTCTAAAGTTCGTTTTTATTTTGTGTAGATATTACATTTTGACATGGTGATTATGTTTCACCTTATGAAATATTAATTAGGGCCTCGATAATAATAAACTAAGAAATCATTAAAATGACTCGAATTATTTGGAAAAAATGACAAAAATAATGAAACCAAAATGATCCAAAAATATTTATATAAAAAAAAATTATTAATTACTAACATCAGCATTTTATATATTAAGCTATCAAACTTTTTTCAGTATTGCAGCTAAATATAAGTATTTTGGCACATGTTAAGGTATGCAAACGAATGTAAAGAAGAATTCTTTGTTTGTATCTGACTTAAAATAATTTTGATTTTTCTTCATCCTACGTAAAAATTACTCAAAACAAACTGAAACATTGTTAGAAATTAAAAAAATACTGAAAAATGTCCCCAAAATTAGAAGGAAGAACTAAAAGTAAAAATAATAAATGATCAAAAATTATTTAATAATAATGCATTTCCGGCAATCAAGAAGTTATGATCAAAGATTTTTTGTTATTGTTGTACAAAACAACAATAAAAAAACATAGGTTAAGCGATGGCATGTCATTAAGATTTGGACTCTCTTATGGCACTTAAAAATTAAGTTACGTTTACGCAAACGGGCATAAATTTCTTTAATCTATGTCTAAATTTAAGATTATATTTCGGTGGGCAGTGGTTTTTCCGACCCCGAGGAGAGAGAGAGAGTGTTGTTTGGTGACCTTGAATGTCGCAGCGTTGTTTCGAACCCTGGACCAGTGGGTCCGAAGAAATTCACTCCTACCAACCAGGCTGAAAAGACATCTTTTCTGGCTTACGAAGGCGTTTTAATTTCTAACGTTGTTGTAGAAGAGAGTCGCCGCATACTTACCCTCCAATATCACCGTGATGATACGAAGAGATGCATTGGTTTGTACAGAAGGTTGCTTTTTAAGCCATTACTGCAATTGATATACATCCCCTCCCTGTTGAATTGTGTTTTCGCTTGAGACAGTTTACCATTTGAGTCATCGGCTGTCTCATGTTGAGTGGCGGGTCTCTGCGCCAGAGCCGGAATATCACTAGTCGTGATTTTGAGTGCGTTTGTCTTAGTTAGACGCACAGAGGCAAGTGTTTTGCGTAGGGGGCATATGCAATCAGTAGGGATAGGCTGTGCTGCCATCTAGTGTTCAAGTCATGAGTCAACACTTCGGTGGCCGGTGGTTTTCCGATCCCGTGGAGGGGGAGAGAGTTATTGACCTTGATGCGGCAGCGTTGTTTCGAACCCAGGACCAGTGGGTCCAAAGAATACGCTCCTACTAACCAGGCTGAAATTCTGGCTGGTTAAGTAAGGCGTCTTAACTTCTAACGTTGTTGTAGAAGAGAGTCGCCGCAATATGAAATAATATGATTAACTAGGGAAAAAAATATATTTCATTTTTTTTTTATTAATTAATGAGACTCTACTCTTTCTGCCCTTCAGCCAATTTTTGAAATCAGAATAGATAAAATAATTTACTCTACTATTTTTCAACGTCCCACATTACACTTGAACGGAATTCAAATTTATCCAACAGATTCTTTATGAACATTAACTACTAATGTAGATGTGTGTTGAATGTATGTGTGTATATTTATAACTGTTATAAAAGAAAAATTCTCTAATTTGGAGGTTTCATTGACCGAAATCTGTTTGGATTTTTGAAAACTCTCACAGTCGATTTTTTCTTCTCAGGCATTAATTGCAGTATAAAGGATGTTTCCCCATATGAATCGAAATCGGGTTGACTGAAGAAACAAGTGTTCAATTGGCCTCATATGACTCAAATAATTGTTTAAAAATATACTCGAGTACTTACTTTGTTAAAATGAAACAAAACGAAAATTTTTACAAGCTATCAAATTAAATTTAGTTTTGTAACCTAAATTTCAAGAACAGACTTATGCATATTGGGTTTTTTTTTTTTTTCAGTTAAACATATTACAAGTTAAACTAATTGGTTTATAGTCGTTTTTCTTTTTTTTTTTTTTTTTTTTTTATTCATAAGGTTAAATCTAACATACTGAATTTTAATCTAAATATTATCGTATCGTTAATTCCTGCATCTATGTTTCTCATTTTTGTGTTAAGGTAGAATTGCATATTCAATTGGCTTTTCCATCCCATGAATTTAGGGTGAGGCAACATTTTGAATCTTTTTTATAAGTGCGCCTTTGTTTTGACTCACCGAAAAGTAGTAACTTCACATATTTTAGAGAAGTGCAAAGAGAATTTTTTTTAATGATAAAAATATTAACAGTTGTGAAGCTTTTTAAATAAAATGTTGGTTGCAGGGCTACGAAGCCATGCACAGAGGATGAATTCAAAACCATCTATTTGAGGAGAAATTATTGAATTCGAAAGTAATTTAGTGTGAATTATTTTGAATAAAAAATTGTTTCCCCAATTTTTAATTCTTCAATCAAGAAAATCCTACTCACAGCCCTGCTGAGTTGTGACCCTGATGATGGAGAATTAGCAGGATGTAGGCTATGAGCTCTCCATCTAGAAGAGGGCCTCTTCCTAAAGGCCTGAGGGAGATATATTTCTCGGCACTTCTTTCTCCTCATGACGGGGGGCTCGGAAGTCAAGGTTTCTTTGCAATAATTTCTGATACTGTGGTCTCTAGAGTAAAGAATTTTGCTAGGGTCAAGGTCCTTTGAGAAGGAATATTTGAGCGAGTTTAATCATACAAGTTTTCAGCTCTGGAAGACGAAAGTTAGGGTGTTGTTCCCCCACCGAAGAAACTATTCACGTAATGTATGTATAAAAGAATGATGCCATCACTCGTATTTCAACACTTTTTCGAATAAAAACGAGTGGTCTAACATTAATATTATACTTCACAGAAGCGTCCCAAGCGTCTTATGCTCGGAGCGATAAGACTTGGTGGGGCCCAGTGCTATGCTACCTCATTTTAAGTTGCATTAAAAGCTACTTAGCAAATCAAAGTTAATCATATGATAACAATTTTCAGTTTTTTAAAATATTTTTTTAATAAATTAAAGCTCTTTAACAATTTTTTAAGCATAACTTTAAATGCAGTTTTAATACAATATGTATATTAAGCAAAAATGAAATAGACTGAGAAACTAATATTTGATGCGAGTTGATATAAATTAAAAAAAAAATTTTTTTTTCAGCGAATGTGTAACTTAAAATAATGATTATAAAATATTCATTTTTTAACTCTTAACCCACAATATCACACTCATATATATAATTCTAATTTTCTTAAAACAAAAATTCTTAATACTAATCCTTATAAAAAATACTTTTATTCCACTTCAAGAGTCTTCCATGCTTTATATACTAATGACAAACCATGGAAGGTCCTCTTTGAACTATTGAATTAGCAAAATGTAGGGGAATCTTGTTATTTTCTATCGTCAAATATAAAAACTCTCGGCTCTAACTAACGAATCTCTTTCTCTACTGACATTTGCTACGTGAAACACGCTCATCAGCATGCTGCTTCATCATGCCTGGACACTACCTTATTATCAGAGAAGGATCATAACACAATTTAATAAGCATCATAATTTAAAATATTTTGTGAACGACTACCTTCATTCAAGATAACAAAATAAAAAAAGACTTCGGAGAAGGATTTTTTTTTTTTACAAAGTCGAGAGGATAAAAAAAAAAAGTGGGACGCTGAAACCCATTAAAATTAGACAATGGACCAGTTGGATTGGAAGAAAAAGCTTTAAAAATTTCATTTTCGAATCGTCAAAGTAATTTCAACCATCCTATATGTAATATTTCTTGTAATTTTGTAATTTGTATTGTAATTTTGTTTATCCTATATATAATATTTTTATTGATGTGATTGTGCGCAGGGGTAAAGAAACAAATGTGACTGAAACATATAATGATAAACCAGAACTTCGAGGTTCTGAGAACCAAACAAATAAACCAATTTAATTAATTTTATTGAGTGATTCAAATAATTCAATTAAGATAATTTCACGTATGTGAAATTGTGGTTAAAGTATTTTAATGATAAATGTCTAGAATTTAATCTGAATTATTCATAAAAGTTCCCAAACACCTCTAATTACTTGAAGAACAATGCCTTAAATGAATAATTAACAATCATGAAAAATTTAAAAATTAGGAAGAATTCAATTGTTTTTTAATTGAAAAATATATTGTTTCATCAAAATATTTAACTGAGGAGATTCCTCCTAAAAATGTTTAATGGAAAAGAAGACAAATTTTTAAGTCCTTTAATAAGCCCAAAAATAAAATTTCAATATAACATGCCACCTGTAGATTTTGTGAGAACCAAAGAATTCAAAATGTCACTGGGCTCAAAAGTTCCCTTTTAGATTTCTTGTAGATAAATAATGCTTCCAATACCTGCCCACTCTATGTTCACCCTCCAAAGAAAGAAAACCAAAATTGAAAACTACTGAAAATATCCGGATACTATAAAACAAATCCTTACCATATGTTCTTGATATGGGGTTGAAAATTTCCTATATACCACATAACTTTGTGGCAAAACTTCATCTAAAAAGGATTAGTGTCCAAAACATAATTGTACAGCAAACCTTGGATATAATTAACCTACAAAAGGCATGTTCAATATGCTGAGACATCGGTACCTTTACTAAATTAGTGACTATGTTATGTTCTATATCAGTGATTTCCTACCCCTGGTACGGAGAACCGGTGCTGGTCTGCAGAAAAAACATTAAAATTTTTTCAGAATATCTTTTTTCAGCATTGAATTTTGGACAGATATTCTCAAAGGATTACAATCGTAATCGATTCATATTTTTAATTTTCTTCATTATAGAAAATCTCAATTCTCAGAAATATACTGTGGGGAACGGAAGAAATAGTTACGTTTATTGCTTTTTATTTTATATTTATCGATTAAGAGTTTTTGTAATATTCATCTGCTTTAGAAACTTAACAATATTTATCTACTACAGCATTATTGTACTAGTATTTTCAATTAAAATTCTTTTATTTTTATGCAACACTATGAAAGTTTTTTACTTGTTTTTTAAATGATTTAATTTAGGATTTTTAATAATTTACGTGGCATACCAACGATCTTCTTCCATCACACATGTGGTGCTGGGGTACAGTGATTGAAAATCACTGCTCATGCCTAATGTATCATTGAGGTCATTACAGACAAATCTATCTCCTTAAGGATTTGAATTGGTTATATTTTTGTGATTTTTTTTCTCAATTAAGATGACAATAAAATACAAGCCGTGACTTCTTATAATTAATGACAATAGTTCAATTTGTAACTGGTTCTCACGCGCATTTCCCTTTAACTAACCTCTGAACTACTTTACTACGATGTTTGATATGAGATACGATGTTTGATATATATATCGCCTTGTTGGAGAATCGTAATGTTTATAAATCAGCCTTTCTTATAAATCAGCTTTATATGAATTGTAGTCAATAGGATTGAGGAGACAGAAGAGTTCATAGGAACGCTATACAGAATCGAACAAAATAGAAGAAGGTAGTCAGAACGCATCTACCTAATTGGATACCGTGGTTGGAAGTCTATTTGAATCGGATCCAGTTATTAGAAGTCTACTATTTATAGTTCCCAAGATAAGTAGAAACTTTCCTTTTAAAAGTTAGCTAAGCATAGTTAAATTCACTGTTTCACATATATTTAATTTATTTTGACATTGATTGATAATTCAAAGAGTAAATAAGCTGATTAAACTATTAGGCCCAGATCATTTTTGATTAACTATGTCTTTTACTCACAACGAAGTTGATTTGTCACAGGTTTTGATGTTAGAGATTTAAAACATCTAACTGAATTATTTTTAGTGCATAAACAAACGCTTACGCATAATGTGATTGGAACAGATAAGTGATTTATTTATTGATTGATTATTAACGTCGCACTTAGAAGCAGCATGAGGGTTAGGTGAATACAACAAATCACCTAATTTTGATTCATGGTCAAGTGACGTGGGTGACACTTAAACTGTAATCCACCCCATACCAACGTGTAGACTTTGAGTCCTATCATATTTAACGTGCATCAACTCCGCTGCACGACGGATTCTTAGAGATACCAAGACTTGAACGTACGAATCGACAGAAACAACACCGGCCATGAACTCGTGACCATGACCATTCGGCTATCTTAAGAGATAGCATAACGCTACAGGTATTTTTAGCGCACAGTTTTGATTTAATTTTTTAATAAGATCTACAGTTGGTTCTGTAAGCCTTGCAAATGTGATTTAATATAACATCATTAAAACTATCTACAGTATTAAAAAAAAAGATGGTTACAAATTTATTTTGAAATTTTCTTTTTGTATTGTATTGATATACTCATAAAAAGTTTAATGGAATATTATGAGTAGTATTACAGGAATTAGAGTATTTTTTGGTAAGAGAAATCATTCACTTTGATGGATTTTAAAATTTCAGAAAATAAGTGGTTTAAATTTAAAGAAAAAATGTCGCTTTCAAAAGAATTATCTACAAATTTAAGGTTCGAAGAAAGAGAGAAAGAATCTAGAATTTAAGTTAGACTTTATTGAATTTTATCTTAAATTAAACAGTATTTGATATAAAAACTACTTCTTACACCTCTGATATTAGTATTTGAATAATTATTAGGTTGCATGTCGATTTAGTAACATTTTTTTTTTTTTTCAGTTTTACTAAGTGTTAAAATGTCAATATAATCTATTCTGAAAAATCATTCCTGTTAACTCGATGAATATTAATGATGGATATAATGTTGAATGTACATAACCTCGCATTTCAATCAATTTTCATCGTATTCCTAAGGCATTATTCTATCTTTAAAACTTTTTTTTTCAATGTTCGGCTTAACTTCACGTATCCCAGAGATCGGAGTAAACATTTTGCGCCTGTAATTATCGATTCCATAAGATGTCTTTGTAGGATGAGAATAGCATAAGAGAGATTATTAAACTAAAGGCTTCTTCAGTAGTTAGAATTTGTTTTCAAAGATTAAACTAAATATGAAAGTGCTTGCCTTTGAAAATTGTTTCATTTTTTTAATTAGTTAAAAATACTCATACATTAAAAAAATCAAAAATCATTTAAGCATTATAAATAAAGAGCCGAAAAAAAGAAAAATATTATACACATGAAAAAATCGGTTAGTTTCAACGCAAATACCATGTCTCTTAAAATCAATATCATTATAGCATTTTTTTTTCCTAACTTAGTCTTCTGAGTTTGAATACTATTCCTGAACACAAGGCTATAAAATCATTAAAGTGTCTTCACATAATTAAAAAAATAAAAGGGAATTAAATGCCATATATAATATTAGGGAATATATCATATCGAGAACATCATATATTGTCAAAAAAGGTCTTGGAAAAAGTATAATGTAGCAAAATAAGATGACATAAAGAAAGAAATTTATATCATATTTTTATGAAATGTGAGGATTCTGTTCGATATAATGAAATCACAGCAAATTTCATTTCTGTTTAGTTACGTTATGTGAAATTTTATGAGAAATTAAAAAAATTACCATTCAGTTGAAGTCGGGGGGGGGAGGGGGGAAGCATGAAGTCGATATGATCTACTGAATAATAACGATATGATATATTCTTTAATGACGATATGATTTATTCTTTAATGACGATATGATTTATTCTTTAATGACGATATGATGTATTCTTTAAAGTGAGAGAATGACTTTTTCTATTACTCATATTAATCATCGGTTCTTAGAACAGGCAGAGTATGGAAAGAGTCTGGTCAGTGTTGTTCCAGCTATTTTTAATTCCGGTTTTTGGATCCCGTTTTGCTGCTGTACTATCACCCATTCTTGTGAGCATTTCGAGCTAGAATGCATCAAAGGTTTTCTAATGGATTAAGGTCGAGATTCCGAGATGGCAATTGAATAGATTTTACCTATTTCACCTTCATCCAGGAATTTGTGGAGCATGAAATATGCACAGAAACATTGTCTTGATAAAATATGTAATTGCAGGATGTAGTCATATGAACAACTGGCAACAAACTATCTGCTATCATGTCCTTCTATTACGCTGAATTAATTTTTAATAAAACAATTACAGTTGCCCCACTGGCTGCAAATGCGTCCATGACAGATTCTCCTTCAAATTAGAGTTTTGAAAAAAAAAAAGATGGTGTTCGTTACACAGTTCATGCCAGCAAAACTTTAATACATATGACCTATCCAAATTGCATTTTTTGTCATTCGAAAGCACCATATCATTCTAATTGCTGTCAGCCGTTATATGTTTCTAGGCAAAAATTAAACGTATTCCCATGCAGTGCATTTTTTATTGTTCGGCTGGTACAAGGTACAAGTCATCTTTAATTTGCGAGAGCGTTTTTTTTTTTTTTTTTTGCTTGCAGGTGAGCCTCTAAATATACCTCTTTTGACTTGGAGAAATTATCTTTCGTTTTTCGCTTGGCTTTGTTCTGTCACAGCTACCAGGATCAACGAGGAAACAGTTCATTATCGCTTTGGTTCTTCCAAAATTTTTGTAATTTCAATGCAATTGTAAGCAGCATCGTTCAAAATTAGTATCTTTATTTATTCAGTTTCTGTTAAGTGAAATCATCTCGGCATCGCTTCACAATATTTTAGAATAAAACAATTCCTCGTCCATAACGCTTGCATTTTGTTTTCAAAATCGGCAAGAAATGCTTGTTCTCAGTTTATTTATTCTTTCCAATGATGTTATCCGTATACGACGTTATACTTTTTTTCCAAGCTGCCATCCACCAACTTTGATGATTTTTACATAATACAAAAAATGTGTCAGTGCTTTTTTACAAATATATTTAAATTCACTATCCAAAAGCATTAATTTTAGTCAGAAAAATTTGCATAGCTTGAACTCGCAGAAGTTTCCCAAATTTGCCGATTTTGTTGGCATACCATTAAGTTTTCCAAGATTGTATATTAGTGATTTTTCTGTTTCAACCAGTCTTTCCCCCTTTGTATATATATATATATATTATACATATATTATATATATATATATATATATATACATATTATATATATATTCATATTATATATAATAGAGGGAAAGACATATATATATGACTCAGCTTTTATACACACTGAGAATATTCAGGAAAAATTCAGACAGACAATAAATAATATTTAAAATTCAGTCTTTGGATGAAAATACCATGACTGGGATTCGAACCCCTGACGAACGGAGCGACAATTCAAAAGTTTGCCAACTGAGCCACAGAGATCGTTAGCTTTTCTGCTTTTAGTGATAGTATTGTTAATTATTCTTAAGGATTACAACGCGCGTGTGTAAATGAAGTCATTACTTAAGATACATTTAAATCTATAATTAATATAGTACATAGAAAAAATTATATTAATTATAAAGGTATAAAAATTAAACAAACTAGGGGTATTCCACAAGAAGGACCAGCAAGTAATAGTTTGGCTAATATCTATTTTACATTTATTAACATAGTTACGTTGATCGAGATAATTTTATTCTTTATAGATATATGGATAAAATCTACTTGTTTTGATTAACTATAAGACCTCGGAAGATATAAAGCTAATTTATCTTTTTATCCTCCATTTTAAACCATATTCAAAATAATAATAATATAAATATGAATTGGAATATTTAGACATAAAACTGACAATTATAAACAATAGAATCACTAGCAATATTTATGACAAGATAGATAGTTTTAAATTTCACATTAAATAAGTACCTTTGTAGTGTCTTCCTTTGGCCTTTCCATTAATAAGGTATCTGTCTACATACAAGTGTTATTCAATGTCCTTAAAAATTCTAAGAAATGGCATTTGTAGCACCGAAAATGATTTGTTTTTAGTAAGCATCATGACTAACGAGACAGTTATCTTTGTCTCAGTTACTAGTATTCGGGATTATGACACCATTAGTGACACAAAAACTCTTCGTCATAATTTTTCCAGCCGATGAGATCCTCCTCATCTTCTTTGGAGCAGATTCAGAGGTAGCAACCCATTGTTTTGATTTGTGCTTGATTTACGGTGAATAACAATGAATCCATTGATCATCGATGGTAACAACTCGACGCAGCAACAATCAAATTTTGATTTGGCTGCAAATGATTTCCGAATCAAAACTAACTTATGAATTAAAGTAAAATTTGTTTCGGTTCAATTTAACAGAGGGGCCGCGGTAGCCTAGTGGTCAAGGTCGTGGACTAGCGGCCGGCGGTTTTCGTTCAGTCGCGGGTTCGATCCATGGCCGCCAAAGACCCACCGTGTAGCCGGGGCTGATGCACGTTAAATCTGTTCGGGGCCCAAAGTCCTCCCGTTGGCTTGGTGTGGATGTTAGGAGAGGGGGGTGCCAGCTCAGGTGTCGTCCTCGTCACTTGACCGTGGTTCAAAATTACGAGGTCCGTCGCCAATATCCCTCGTGTTGCTTCTAGTGTGACGTTAATAAAAACTAAAATCAATTTAACAGATGGTAGCACCCAATGGTATCAACAATTTGTCTTAATGATGTCATCTGTCTTCAAATACAAGTACTTTTTTAACCACCCTGACATTTCCATATTTAGAAATATTAATGATTAATTATATTATAAGAAATAATAATTTAGTTATATAGAAACAATGAACTAAAAATATTAATTACAAGAAATTTATCAATCACTAATTGCATTAAAGCAAATTACTCTTGATATATTATTAATAAACCTTTAAAAATTATATATATATAGTGTGTGTGTGTGTGTGTGATAGTTTTACTGATTTTGTGATTGTTTCCTTCTTTAATATCTGTTAAATGATTTGGTTTTGTTAAAAAAAATTATTTCACTTTTAATTTTGGCCATCAGAGGAAGACACAAGTTTTTAGAACAGTTTCTTTTAGTTATTTTAAAAGTCTTGTTTGTACTGTTTTAAATAAATTTATTAATTGTGTAAATTATTAAATTTTGAAGTTTCAGTTTTTGAATAATTAAAAAAATATTTTTTTAGGAAAAGTATTTTTAATAAATTCTTTAGTTTTGCACATTCAATCAATCAATCAATCAATCAATATATTGGTGGTTCTACATTGTTTATTGAGTCATATTGAATAGATATGAGTATAATAATTTTGTAAGAGATAAAGTTATATTTTCTTAAGTTTTAAAATATTTCGTGTGTGTATTTTTGGGTGTATATAATTTTTAAGTTTATGGTTATTTACTTTGTTTTTTAATGTATTTGTTTACTGTTTTTTCTTTTTTCTAATTTGAAATTCTATTCATTTTGGTATTTTGATTATTCTTGATTTATATCTTGATTCTTAATATAATTACTGGAGTTGTGATGGTTATATCCGCAAAACTAGCTTAAACACACTTTTACATCCCAAATTATGGATAATATTTATGTTATATTATCTCCGTTATTGTTTGTCTTTCTTCCCCCCCCCCTTTTTTTTTTCTTCTTGAGATATGTTGGTTTTTTCAGTAAACTGGGATTTTGAATTTATGGTTTATAAACGTTTTTGTTAGAATTGATAAGGGTTTGTATTTTGTAAATTTTGGCTTTTTTCATTGTAATATTTTGTATGTGTTTTTAATCTACAAGAATATTTTTTTTAAAAATTTTGTAAGGTCATTTCGATAATTTACTGCTGCATTTTCATTTAATTCCATAATATTCATACATTCATAGGTTTTTAGTTCTAATAAATTTTTTATGTTTGCCATTAGGTGTTTCAACCCGTATTTTAATGTGATTTTATATAGTTAAAAATTGTCTAATCAAATTTATGTATATAATTTTTTTAAAAAAATTTCATTTAATTCTGAGACACTAAATGGTAATTGAACCAATTGATTTTATTGTAGCGAGATTCGTTTTCTAGCAAGAGTGCAGGAGCCGGATTCGAATCTGACGCCACAAAACTACATTAATTTACTACATGCCATAAATCTACACTCATTCGCATTAATCCATTTGTGACCCCACATTTAATTCTCGAAAACTTATGCAAAGGCACATGAACGGAAGTGAAAACATCATTGAGTTTAAATATATATATATTACTCTCTCTAAGCAGTAGAATTGAAATAGGTTTTTGATTTTTTTTTCCTGTTGTTTTGTCTTGCATCTTAATACTCTTATTTGTAATTGATTGAGTTAATTTAAAGTAAAATCATTTTTTTTATTATTTCTATCGAATTGATAGCTCTGAAGAATTATTCTCTTAAATAAAAGTCTCAAGTTGAGATTTTTTCGTTCTCTTTATTTTATTTTATATTTCTACATTCTATGTGACATTTTAGTCGAGGCTCGGGGTAACGATCATTACGACAGATCAGCTACGTAAAGTCTACGCCTTCAAGGTCTTCCTTCTGAATTTTGCCAATTACGAAATCCAAGTGAAAGTTTAAGACAAATGACTGACACAACGATATCTGATAACGCGGAGCTAATTTTCCAGCTTCACCCAACATCTCTCCAGTGCCGTTACTGGCCTACCACATACTCAGAAACCCATGCATCTTTTCCGTCTGTGTGTACGAGATGCTAGCAAATAGCTCAAGAACTATGTATGAATGGATCGCATTCTATCATCTATGGGATAAACAGAAAAGTCTAGGGATAAACGGATGAGAAACGTCGTTTTCTACCTCGCTGGAACAGCTATATTATGATTTGATAATAATGAGGACACTTTTGCGAATTAAACTACGTTCAGAGACTTCCTCAACAAAAAGTTTTGCGTGCAGAAGATCTAAGATGCCAAGCAGAAAGGTGTTTGCTTACTCGAGAGCAATGAGTTCGCGAGACATCCGAGACGTGCATCCAGGATGTACTTGCTTTGTGTTGAAAAGGGAACTCCTTCATGCAAGAAGACGAGAAAGTGGCTCATCTAATGAACGGGATCGCAGAAGGTAGCAGACTCTTCGTACCAGACCCTTCTGGTTCAAGACTATGAAACACTTGATGAATTTGTAAGACATGTTATCGACAAATAAAAAACTTGAAAAGGACGCGAATCACCCGGTCTAAGTGTCAGAGGCTACCCAATGTTCGTACTGCCGATACAAACATGGTTGATCTACAGATCCATGATCCTACCAGAAATGCAGTATAATAATGACGAATCCACATTTACAAATGATATTGCATCTATAGTTCAGGAACAAGTTGCGGAGGAGAAGAAGACGATACATCACTTCTCATTACCAAGTTCCATTTAGGCAACAGTCTAGATATCCAGTTTAAAACCCCGCCGTTCTACAGCGTAAAACAGATATGTGGAGAACTGCAGAGAATGTGCCTCTCTACTACCACTGTGGACTTCCGGGGCACGTAATGCGTTACTTTAGAGAGAGACGGTGAATATTCTCAGAAGGAACCACCGCTAGAGCATTCAACTTTCAACGAGATATGGATAATGAATCCAAGCAAAGCTTCAATCATGACTCTATATGGCCTACTGCCCTCAGTTACAGAAACAACTCTCCATACCCCCGCCATTCCTTCAGACATCCACAGTCATTATTGCTAGCAAACCGCTCCAGCTGTTCTCTACGCCGACGCAATGAGGAAAACTAAGTCTCCTGCCTTTTTCTGTAGGTGAGCACGCAACTGAAAATATATCTCCCGACACATATTTCAACTAGCATAGAAAAAAACATGACGTAAGTCACAGCAAATGGACAGTGTATAAAAGCCCTAGTTGATTCAGGTGCCCATTATTTTGTCATGCCTGAAGAACTACGTCGAATGGTAAATGTTCCAGTGTTCCTAAAAATGTAACTATTCTAAAAACTGCATGCGGAAAACCTATAACCTCTTCCGGACGCTTTGTATTGAAAGTAGATCTGAATTGGACGAAAAGGCCGTTTGAATTTCTCGTGTTTTCGCAGGGCAGGAAAAATGATACTTGGATGGAATTTTATTTGTGCTACAGATGCCGTTATAGACTGTGGAAATGAATAACTACGATTCTTCGAAATCTTTCCAGTGGTCACAGAATCGAGTAAATCGGATTGTTCCGTGTTTACTGCTAGAGATTATTTAATTGAAGCCTATTCAATGAAATAAATATGTGCTTTCAGTTCACAAATTGAAGAGATGGATCATGCTATGATAACTGGCAATAAAATTTTAATGTACGAAAAAGAGCCAATGTACCATCTTCGATTACTGATAATGAAAATGACTGTTGTAAAATGTGAGCAACAAATTGGTCACAAAAAACTCAAATGATACCTAGAGCAATGAAAATAGCCATCTTATCAACGATAAGGAATAACTCCATTTGTTTTCTGAATGATAAGGGCAGAGAAGCTTTCTGGGATTGTACTCGTATAATTAACTATTTAACAAAAACTTTTCCGTTAATCAGAACCGTTTGAAACATTGTGCAGATATATTGGGTTTTACCTTGAAAGCGTATGTTTAAGTTATTTAAATGAGCAGTCAAATCTACCAAAAGTGCAAAATCAGCAAGGCAGCTAGCATCATCAAGTTGTGGTACACATTTTGCAACACATTTTAGTACACATTCTATAACATAAACGATTTGATTTCATTAAGTATGTCATAAAACCTTTTTAGCATTTGGGCTCAAATGAACCACTTCTCTTAGTAAAGTCTATGATATCGCCAATCTCATAAACTAAGTATTGATGAAATTGATGGAATTTGTGATGATTCAATTCCCGAACCCCTACAAAATTCACTATCGTGATGATGATGTCCATAACATTATCCATTTTTAAGGCTTTTCCACATAATTTATCCATTATGGAGTGTTTGGAACGTTATGGAATGGAATTTTATCAAACGAGGGTTTCCAACAGTACTAGTATCGGTTTCTATTGATTTTACAAGCCCTTTTTTTACCTCTTCTAACTGAGGCACCATCCGTAACTGTATTTACTGTGATGGCAAGGTGCAATGAAAATCCCGTTAACATTTTATCCACTGCTTCATATAAATTTCTTGATGTTGTCGTGTCTTTTAATGGTACTAAAAACCATTCTTCATAACCATCTTCATTAATATTTCTATTATAAACTGCAAATTTTGACGTATCAATAACATCAGTATTCTCCTCCATTTTAAAAGAATAAAATTTAAACCACAAGTTTTACTTTCCAATGCCTTTTCGACAGATTATCCAAGCTCTTCAATTCTGCTGTAAATATATTGATGAGACAAATTGATTTTAAAAATGTCGTTTTTTATCAAGAAAATTATATCTGCACGCTCAAGTACTGCTCCTATTCTCGTCTCCACTATTTGAATCAATACAGAGGATAATATTTGATGCTAGGGTGTTTACATCTGTCAGTGATTGAAAGACAACTGAGTTGAATCAATTAAGTCCCCTTGTTTTACACCAATCTAAGGCCGTCTGTCGTTAAAGTGGTGTGGACACTGTTCACTAAAAGAACCTTCGTCCGGAACGTTATCTATATCTGGCCACGTGCATCACGATGCAGATAAATCACCAATCTTGACTCGCTTATCGCTCATGGCTCTACTTTGCATAAGGATATGTGTAAATCCCAATATAGGGTAACGGTTTCGTGAACGCAACTTTTGAAACAAATATTTTTCAAGGCCATAGGCAATATTTAACTATTTTAGTCTTATAGCAATGTTTATTTTAAGAGTTTATAAGGTATAAGTAGTTTTTTTTTTAAATTAATAACAATAATTAATAGATGTGTTAAAAATTTATGAAAATTCAAAATTTTAACCATTTATTTATGCATCGCTTCAAAAACTTTTTTTTCTTTCATATTATTAATTTCCCGATATCTAAGTTTTTTCCCCCATTTCACACAAGTTAAATATATACACGTTATTCAGTGAAGGCTTATGTTTACTCATATTTTAGAGTTAACCTTCAGAATTACTTCTAAATACTATCGATGTTTATACGCACCATTGACCAAAAGAAGGTATGACACTAAATTGTAAGTCTACACAAGTTTATGATCTTGGAATGTAAACACCAGTTTATTGCGGTGAGAAGCAACACGAGGGCTATTGGCGACAGACCTCGTAAGTTTGAGCATCGGCCTAGTGATGAGAACGATACCTGAGCTGGCATCTCCCTCTCCAAATTTCTACATCACACCAATGGGAGGACTTAGGATCTCTACCATATTTAACGGGCATCAATACATCTACACAGCGAGTCTACTGACATCATGATTCGAACCCACTACTCAATGAAAACGACACCGACAGCAAGCCTGCGACCATGACCATTAGGCTACCGGGGCCACTATATGAATGTAAGGTCGTGGCTGAAGTACACGCAAAACGTAAGCAACAAAATACACTTTTAAACATACAACCATGAAATTGTTGAAAAGAGCTTTTTGAGGTCATTACAGTGAAAAAGAAACAGTAGAAAGGTGATGCATGTGCAAATATTAGCACTATGATATCAGTGGCGACGTCACAACACGCAAACGAGTAGAATGCACGCGCCGAGAGCCAAGGTAACTTAAAAAGAAGGATGAAGTACGCATTTCCATATATTCCTTGAATCTGCAAGTGGAAGTGTAAATTCATAATTGCTACAAGAAACCAATAGGATGCTTTTACAAGTGGTTGAATTATTGGCAAGCTTGAAGAAAGGTATAGTTTGACGAGTGTTACACAATAGTTTGGAATTGACAAAAGAGTAGCAAAGTTTTTCTGTAGGTAAAGAGAGATTGGCACCAGACATTGGGTAACATTGCTCTGCAGCTGCGTAGGGCAACCAGATGACAGGTAACACGATTTATTGTAGCCAGATGTCTGCATAAAGGTGGTCTAATTGCCCGTCGTTCTGAACGCTGCATATCATTAACAGCTGCCTATCAGCGGCACTATTTACAGTGATGTCGAGAGCACAAAGACTGACATCTCATCAATGGAGTCACGGTCTGTTTACTGATGAGAGCTGTTTCAATCTGAGCAACGATTCTCAGAGCCAATTGATTTGGAGGGAGGAATGGACACGGTTTACTCCCATTTACATCAGGGAAAGAGACCGTTGGGATGGTCCTGGAGTGCTTATATGGGGAGACATTATGTTGAATTGTCAAACGGAGCTGCATATTTTCAACACCTGTTCACTTACCGAAGACCATAAATACGATGAAATTATCCTCCCAAATGTACTTTTATTCCGAGATGCCATAGGTCAGGCATTATTTTGTGGATGACAATGCACGTTCTCATCGGACCTCTGCTGTTGAGGAACTTTTATAAAGGGAGGATATATATAGAATAGATTGGGCAGATTGCTCCCCTGATTTAAATCCCATCAAACATGTAGAGGGATGCTTTGGGGAGACGCTGGGTGGCAAGATCATATCCTCCGGAGATCACTAGACAGTTGAAACAGATGCTTCTTGAAGAGTCGCAACTCTTACTTCAAGAACTGCTGGATAATTTGTTATTGAGTATGAACAGACTATGTAACGCACACATTGTGGTTAGGGGAGGTCATATCCCACACTAAGTGTCATATATGATTTACACTAAGGGACTTTGATTTGTTGTTCTTCCTCATGGGGCTAGACAAAGTTTTTTACTAAAGCTATTCTGTCAATAAAGCATTTTACTGCTTTGTATGAGTACAATTTTTTTTTTTTTATCTACTATGCTTTCATCAACCTCTAGTAGCCACGGTAGCCTAGTGGTTATGGTTTCGGATTCGTGGCCGGTGGTTTTCGTTCAGTCGCGGGTTCGAGCCTTGGCCGCTAAGGACCCGTCGTGTCGCCGGGGCTGATACACGTTAAATCTGCCGGCGCCCTAAGTCCTCCCGTTGGCGTGGTGCGGAAGTTAGGAGGGGGGTTCCAGCTCAAATGTTGTCCTCGTCACTTGACCGAGATTCAAATTTACGAGGTCCGTCTCCAATAGCCCTCGTGTTGCTTCTAGTGCGATGTTAATAAGAAACTAAACTAAGCTAAACTTCATCAACCTCTAAGTGCTACATTGTGCCTTCGTAGTGTGAATTTTATGTTACCCAGTTTATTTTTTTTCTGAATTTTCTCGTGATCTGAAAAGTTGCTTAAGTTTTGCAAACTGGTATATTTTAAAAATAATTGTCAAGAATTAAATCTGGATGATTCGAGTAAATTAACTAACATTTCTAATTTCTTATAGAATAAGGCTTCAACTAAATATATTTACGGTTTTGATAAAATTAAAAATTGAAAAGAATTCACTTGCTTCTTAATTGAAAAATATATTGCAAAATCAATAACTAACTTAAGTGATTTCTCCTAAAAAAAACTTTAACGGTAAAGAAATTGCGCTATACTTCCACGAAGAATTAGAAATAGACAAGCAATGAGGATGATCAACACCAACGATATAGAAGGATTGTCATATATGATTTACAATAATTAAAGACAACTCTTCCTTCAAAAAAACCTTCCTAATAATTCTACAGAATGGTTAATAACAACAGCTAAATTATTCAAAATACTGAAAATGAAAAGTTTGAAAACTCTAGCAATATTGGAACCTAAAGATTAATGCACATACAGAGAACTATCAACATTAGCAGCCTAGAAAATTTACACCTGATAGCTTTCTGCAAGACCATCTCCCAGACTAAATTTAAAACCCTTTGATAGAGCTAATATACATTTTCTAAGTAAATAACCATTTACATTCTGTAGACTTTTTGAGTACTAAGGCATTCAAAATACCTATCATTGGGTTCTAACTTGACCTCTTAGACTCCCTGTGCAGGACAAGCAACACTTCAAATAACAAATTTTTATTAAAATTAAGAAACAATTAAAACATTTTTTGTCATTTCTTCTCTTTGTACAATTATAAGAATGAAGAGAGATCTTTGTTAAGAAACCATGCTGTAAAATGTGGCAGTCTAAGATAATAATAATAAAAATAATGTATAATTCCTCCTCTCAGAATCATAAAAATAATTTACTACTGATACAATTTGATTGTGTTATTGTGTAATAAAAATGATGTGAAAAATAAAAGTCAATTTGAAAAAAAAACCCACTTTAATATGAAGATTGCATCATTTTAGAAAAATATTGGCGTAAAATCCACGTACAGGTAATGAATTATGATTAGACATAATTGTAAACTTTATATTTTTCGTTTATCGTGTAGATAAAAATAGTCCTAAAATTTTATTTTTGCAAAAGCTGTGAACCTGAAATCCATAACTTCTCAAAAGTTTACTATGAGTAAATTATTTTCATTAAAAACAGATAAACTTCTGGGAACAATTCGTTTTATTTAATAAGCCTTTTGAAACTATATAAAATTGTCCAAAACCCTCTTAAGTTTCAAATAATAGAAGAAGAATATATGACGACAATATTTTAAGTCAGATGATAATATTACTACGAATGTGGTCGCGGTGGTGTAGTGGTTAGCATGTCTAATTCTTGCAGTCATGTTATTCAGTCATATTAGAGTGCAGTTGGTCATGGTCAACTCAGCCCTTCAAATCTGCTGGTCAATAAATGAGTATGAAGTTCGCTTGGGAAGTTAACTGGGGGACCAGCGTCGGTCTAGCTACTCTGCCGGACGTCCTCTCGTTTGAGTGGTGGCACAGTTTGGAGAGGGAAGTACCATCTTAGGTGTCATCCTCGTCACTTGACCGAGGTTCAAAATACGAGGTCCGTTGCAAAAAGTCCTCGTGTTGCTTCTGATGAGACGTTAATAAAACCGATCAATCAGCGCACGAGCTAGTAATTAGCGTCCCAAGCCCAAAGGTTACAGAAACGGAGATGGGCACCGCCGGATGGGGCTTCTTAGGATCTGACAGACTTTAACTATTATTAATAATACAAATCTAAAAAGGGCTACTGCTATGAATATTCGGAAAAGTTCAGTCATAAATCTTCTGCAACATATTTTCGTAAGTGAATTCTGAATTTCGAGATTGAATAACACTTTTTACAGTTTAATAAACAACGAAAAAATTATTTAGATTAAATATTAATAGAAATACTAATTAACAGGTAATAAGTCTCTCTCTCCCTCTTTATAAATACATATACCGTATTTTTGAGAAATTATATGTATGTTAAAACATATCTTCTTCATTTTCCAATTAACTAAATATTAAAATGTGAAATTCCCTTTGAGAACGTTTAGTATTTTAGCTAAAACCATTATTATATAATGCTGTTTTATTTATAAAATTCAAAAACTGATCGATATCGATAAAATCATTAATTCATGTGATATAATATCATATCGCTTTGGTAGTTGTAATTATCTCGTGCATCGAATTAAATAGAATACTGTAGAAAATTCGAATATCACAGCGGAAACATATCAAGAAGCACCACAATATGTGTACTCGATTCTGGAAAACTCTTCCAAAGATATTTTTATCAATCCGCAACGCCTCCGTTCGGATCTAAGCTTACTGCAGTACATGGAAGGAATAATACGGTCACCTTGGCAACACCGGCTCGGTTCTGGCGCAACAAGTCGTCATGGCAACTCAACACATGTGGCTCAATCGATTTTATTTTGGTTCCACGTGTAAGCTGCGCTCGGATGACCTGGGATTTGACAACATCTCTGGTAAACACGATTCACGCATCTGCAGAGCAATGATTTCGAAAGAGTCCCAGGTAAAATATCTGCAATTTCTTGAAAACAAGATGGCGCGTATTGAAAGATAAAATAATTGTTAGTTTTTTCTTGGAAAAACGATAATAAGCATTAAAAAAGATTAGCACTTTTAAAAACAACTCTATTTATGATAAAAAAAATTCCATCGTTTTTTAACCTTAGGATTTTTTTTTTGTTATTCTGTTCTATTTTATTTCTTGCTAGAAAATTTGATGAAGTGTCATCATTTTAATTATTGCACTGATACAATATGCATATCATTAACATGCTCATACATTTTGATCGTGACTTCCATGTCAAAAGAACACATATATTTTTTCTCGCTTTAAAACAATTTTTTTTGGTCATTTTTTATTTTTTTGGGCTTTTTATGTCATTTAAGAATATTATTTTATTTATAAAGTGTTTTTTTGGCGTGGCTTGTAATTTCCCAAGATTCTTAAAAATATATTTCTTGATTTCTACATATTAGAGGGAAATATCACTCATTTTTTTTTCCTTTACAACTTTCGACTATATCAGTTTAATAAATTCCAATCATGGAAATAGCTAATGCTTCGATGTAGAACTATTATTATTAATATATTGACTGATTGTTTATTAACATCTCACTTAGAAGTAACGAGAGGGCTAACAGCGACAGACTTGGTAGTTTTGAATCTCGGTCAAGTAACGAGGACGACTCCTGAACTGGCACCTTGAGGAATTAACGTCGGCAGTGAGTTTTGGATCATGACCACTAGGTTACCGCAGCCACATTATTAATTCATAGAATAGGTTTTAGATAGCATTATTTTTAAGTAAATTTAAAGTTTTTTTTGAATGATTTTATAATTCCTTTTTTAGTAGTTTCTAAGTCATTATTGTCTGAATCCTGCTTATTTCTAAGCTGTTCAAAACAGATCATAATAACGAACATGTAAGAAAGAGATAAAATGTTTTTATTTTAACTAAGACATTTAGTGTCAGTATATGAAATACACTAGCAGAAAATAAAATTTCGATATCAAGAAGGAGTTGTGCTTGATAAATGAAATTTGACAGGCGCATTTTTACTGCCGAAAGATAATGTCAATTTAAATTTCACTCTAGACGAATAAGAGTGGTGCTGGTAGTGTCCCAATGAACTTGTAAATCACGTTTGATTGAAATAAGAGATGCAAATTTCATGAGCGTTATTTATCTAAAGGATTGTCCGTTGTGAGCTAGATTTGAATTAAGAATGCCTTAAAGGAGACGAAGAAGGCAGTACCGGTAGCTTACTGAGTTTCAGGGAAGCCTTGTAATAGAACTACAAGAGAGGGGAGTTACTTTTCGAATTATTACAGAAAGTCTGGACATGGATGTATTTACTGCGCATGATAGTTGGAAGCAATGATCATGAAATGGTATTTTATCAAGTACACCGGGGATCGGACATACACCTGCAATTACTGAAAGGAGAGACCATTGTATGGCTTTGGAGAATCGGACTGCCCCTGCAGCAAAAATTCGACTTTCTGTTGGCTTTAGAGTGACACAGCGAACAGTAACAAACTGATTATTTGAGAGACAGCTCCTAGCCTGATATTTTGTTGCGATCATGCCTCTAATTTTAAATCACTGCTATCTGTGATATCCCGTTAGAGTTCATTGTTGGATGGAATAGAGATCTGTTGTGTTTTTAGATGATAGCCCTTTCTATCTTGGTGGTAAGGATGACTATATGTTGATCAGAAGGAGGCAAGGTGAGCGCTTGTAAACAAGCTGTTTGAAGCTTAAGCACATTGGACCTACACCAGGGGGTCATGATCTGGGGAGAAATTTCCTATGATACCAAAAGCACTCTAGTTGTTATACCAAGATCCTCGACTGAAAATTTGTACGTCAGACTGATAACTGAGCCATTTATGCTGCCATTCTTGTTCACTACTCAAGGGGCTTTTTTCAACAGGATATTGCTCGTTCTTATACCGCTGCTGTCCCCCAACACTTTCTTATGATCGCCGATATGTTGTCTTGGCTTGAGAGATGATTTTTCTCCCATAGAGCACGTATGGATAATTATTGAACGATTAATCCAGCGTCATCCACAACAAGCATAGACCGTTGGGGATTTACCTAGCACAACAGGTATGGAATTCTCTCCCACAAAATAATATGCGACACAAGTACGACACAATGCATGCACGTTTTCTTGCTTACATTCAAAATCAAGATAACTTACAGCAGTTATTAATATGCCACTGTTTCACATCTGAAAAGACACTCTTCGCACTCACTTTAACTTATAACCTTGGAGGTTTAATCAAATAAATATGTTACATAGTACCGATTTGCTTGAATTTCATTCCTCTAGACTAATTTCATCTTAGTGTTGGTAGTTTGTTTCCTACCAGTTAATTTAATAGTTTTAAGTACTTATTTGAAAAAAGAATTTAAAAAACTTCTTATTAAAGTAAAATATCGTAAAATAAATGTTACAGTAAATCGATTTGAATAAGTTAAAGACCTTTAATCATTTTACTCTCTTATTGGACCATATCCAACATTTTAGTGCAATGATAATCAAAAAGCACAGTTTTAAGCCCTTAACTTTCTAATTTACTTACAAGCAGCCTTTGATATTTAGAGCACCTTTTTTTGTTATCATTCTTATACTCCTATTGTCGAAACTTTTTAATGGCATCATTTTTCTAATTAATGCCTAGCTCCTTATCATGGCCCAAAGATTGTATATGTTGGGTTTGGAGCTAGCTAACTATTTTTTTTATGCAATATTAAGAACATTTAAGCTTGTGAATCACCCACTTCCAACTGGCTCATAAGAGACAAAAGCGCAGAAGCGATGACGGAGGTCATGTAAAAGATGTGTGCATAAAGAATGATTATTATACTGGATGCTATGTTGCCTAAGTGAACCTACTTTTTATACATTTGCTTATGATCCAATAAATATGTTCGTCCAAAACCCACGACTAATCAATCTGATTAAAAAACAACAAATAGTAGAGTGATTTAAATAGAAGCGAGCTCAGTGGTAAGCCTGAGAACAAAAACTAGTGGAACGAAATGGATAAATTAAACGTTCCCGAGCTAATTGGAACCATATTATTTTATACGGCCATTGAAAAATGAAAGCTGCGTTAAGTCTGAAGAGATTGGATTCAGTAATATCAGAAACAAAAATGGAAGGCCTAAGTGAAAAGGACTCCAGCGAATGGGACCAGAAAAATTTTGATGCTGTAGTTTACATTAACTTATCTCTATCAAATGATCTAGAGCACCAATTCTCGGAAGAAGAAAATACGAAAATTCTATGGGAGAAAATGAAATATATATATATAAGCTGAAGATAGAAAAATATATGCCGGGAATCAGATAAAAAATCTGGAGATGAAGAGTAGGGAAATATCAATCGACTATACTGCCAGAGCGAGAGAAATCGCTACTAAATGCCCTTCCCTTGGACTAGAAATTTCTCAGGTTGAACTTTCATTTTATACTGTTAGAGGTTTCCGGTATGACAAGAATGAGCTCAAAGAAAGCTATAACTGGCTTGGAAGATTACGAGGAAGAAGATGCTCGCAATAGTTAAAGAAAGAAGAGAAGAAGCAGAAAGAAGGAAGAAAGAAGCAGAGACAAGAAGAGGAGAGATGGAATTTTTGTTATAAAAAACTCATATATTAATTAAAAGAAGCTGAAACTTAATGGGAATCAAGTGCAGTACTGAAGTTCAGGAAGAAAAGAGAAAGAAAAAAAAAATGTATGTGAAAATACGAATACGGAAAGACGAAGCAATGATATTGGAAATCCAACGAGAAGAAGCATTGTATCAGAAAGAATTGGAAAGAAAACAAATGATAAGAAAAGAAGAGGGTTAAGGTAGTTAGCTAAATTTGAAAAGGAAAATGAAGAGAAGGAAGAAATGCAGATCGAAATGCAAGCAAGGTGGTTGGAGAATCGACGAAAAGAAGCACTGCGTCAGGAAGCGTATGGAATGGAACAAATGCCGCGAAAAGTAAAAAAAAAGAATGAAAAATAAGAACAACAACGATGGTAAGAGGAATTGAAATATTTAGGACAAAAATTAACTGAACTTCAGAAGGCCAGGGAGAAGCGTTTAAAAGACCTTACAGGAGAAGATATTTCGATTGGAGAAAAAGAAGAATTAGAATAAAGTGAGCAAATTGAGTCAAGAGGAGACGATATTCCTAATTTACCTAATAAACTGGAGAAACTAGGAAATGAAACAGATGTTTTAAATAATGAGAAAGAAAAAAATGTATCAAACGTAATGGGGAAGACGGAAAAAACTGAGAAAATTGGAAGAAGTACTACTTCAAGAACAGTTTGAAAGCCGAAGAAAAAAGAGAAAAATAGAGGCGCAAATTCGAAGTAAAAAAAGTGATCGCAAAGAAAACCCTAATGAAGCGGAAAGAAAAAATTCGGATGAATTCAAATCGAATTATGAGATCAGCGAAGATCTAAGAAAAGAAAAGGAAAGCAGTGAAAATAAAGAACCACAATGGCTAGCAAAGGATTTGAAGCATTTGAGACGCACGTGTGAAAAGAGGAGACGTATAGAGCAAGAAGATTCTATTTTTCAGATGGAAAAGGGAAAATAAGAAGGATTCTCATACAAAAACACCTCCATACTGTAAAGGTGTGTGAAGAAAGAGATAGATGTTCCCATACAAAACATTCTACCACAACAACATAATGGCCATAGAAAGATCTAAGAAAAGAAAGAGAAGACACACTCTCTTTGACCCGGGAGAGGTAATTGCGGTGTACGCTACGAGAAGACCAAAGAAACACGTTCCAGTTTACAATGTTTGCTTCGGAAAGAGTGTAACTTAACACACTCTTAAGATGAACTGAATCCCTGTTCAATTACTTTGGCTATCTACAATTATTGATCCTTAAAGGCCAGTTTTTTTTCTTTGATAATTCTGTATTATACAATGCATACGGGAGTGCTTTGTCCATCCGTTATTAGTTTATTGCTTTCAACATTGTATTGAAGGAGTTTTATAACTATCGAGTTTTGTAAATACAGTTATTTAACTTTTGCTGCTTTCCGTGAAGCAGAAAATATTCAATGAATTTTGATAATATAGATGAATCAAAACGCTATTTTTTTTAAAAAAAAAAATTAGATGCATGATAGACAAGTGACGAGAATGTGAAAAAACAAGTAACTCTTTGCAACGCATTTAAAATAATCAAGGAATATCAAAAAATGTGAGTAACAAAAAATGTAATTTATATATCTTTGCTTTTTCTTTTCTTATTTATCCAGGTAACAAAATCTAACATTTTATGAAAAATAAAAGATATATTAAAATTTTAAATGTGTGGTAGATTATGTATATATATATATATAATTTCTCTGAACACATATATTTATACATATTCTGTATAAATTTAAATACAAACGCCAAAATCGTAGGAAGGCTCAGGAAAAAGTCTTAATTATCTTTAATTGGTACGCTACCCAGGTTCTTCCTGATTGATTATAATTCGCTTATTTGTAATTAAAAGTTTCTTATATAAAGATTAGAATTTTAGTTGTACAAATATGAGCAACAGTTCGAACATTATGATCAGCAAATGTGAAAAAAAAAAAAAAAAAAAAAAAAAAAAAAAAAAATTTGTTACATCTCCTATTTTTCCGAATTTTTAAACATATTTATGCAATTCCTGGGAAGAGATGCACAGAGCTAAATATAGATTTCCCAGAAACGCGTTGCCTAGGCGACATTTCCATGGTTACCAATGACGCCAATGCGGCAACAGCTTAAGATTGCTTTACAAACCTTCGCTCAGTTTCTAAGAATTTTCTTTCGCTTTGATTTCTTAGAATGGCAAAACTGTTGTAAAAGGTTTTTTAAATTGTCGGTTTTTGATTGCTAGGTGCTTTATTTTAAACACTTTAAATGGTCATCAATTTTCGTAAATCTTAAGAGAGATGCTTGCTTAATAATTCACTTATTATAATCACAATATGGTTTACTTGAATTACAAGTATATACCAAAATGTTTGTTGAATGATGAAATTTAGAATAAATTTCCTATCGATTAATGAGTAGGGGAGAAAACCACCTTTAGATAGATGTTCGCTTAACGAATTTTTTTTAATGAAATTAATTTTCGCAGAACACATTTTTGATACACATACGTAGAACAAGATTTCACTATCATATTTACTTTGAAAATAGCTCTTTGTTGTGTATGAACAAAATGAAAGACACCTTGTATTAAGGATTTAAATTATGCTTCATTTTTAAATTAGTGAAGTACGGAATACTATACTGATGAAATATTATATGAAGTTTTCTATTTACATAAATAGTTCAGTAATAAGTTCCCTCTTTTATATTTTATTTGACACTTAATTAAAATCCTTTTTCGCGAAAAATTTATTTAGGAAACGTTTGATACGTTCACAAATTTAATGAAAATTTAATTGATGGGTCGTTACAATGCAGACGGAAAACTCGACTAAATTTTATAATTGGCCAAATGTGTGGCTTCGGTAGTTTAGTAACCATGATCGCGAACTCGTGGCCGGCGTTACTTCCATAGCGTCGTCGGTCTGAATCTTGAAGCCATTGATGACCCACCGTGTAGCGGGGCTGATGCACATGAAATCTGTCGAAGTACCAAGTCCTCCGATCGTAGTGTAGAAGGTTTGAGAGGAAGGTGCCTGCTCAGATGTTGTCCTAATCATTTGACCAAAGTTCAAAATTACGAGGTCCGTCGCCAGTAGTCCTTGTGTTGTTTCTATGTGCTACGTTAATAATCAGTCAATCAATCATTTGCATTTTCATACTTATTTTTACTATCCGATCAAATGAAAAACGTAAAATCGCGGTTCTGCTATAGTATTAAAGTTTGCTTGATTTTAAATATAGTTCCTTATTCCTTCCTCGTATTCACTATGTAATGGATCATACCGGTTGTAATGTAACACTGCGTAACGTCACTGGTAATCCTCATTTTAGACTGCCTTTCCTCAAGTCTCATGAGGATTTTCCACTTTATTCTATTACCCAAACTTTGGTGGTTACTAATTTTAACTGTTTGCTTTTGAATTTAATCAAAAGTTGTAAGAAAACAGCCCAAAAGTCGCTAAAGTGTGAGGACGAATGAAACGTGAAAATTGGAATGTGCACTTACGAAACATTTTCTTCTAATTGCACACTCCACACGCATTTATTCGCTCGTAGGATTTCGTAATCGATACTAAACATTTGCATTTTTGTTTTATCTTTTATTCATATTTTTCGGCAAATTCTCTTAATTCCGAACGTCAGTTTACTCGAAGCATGGTTTACGAATAAAGAATTACATGGCTTGCAAAAAAATTCACTGTTTGATAAAAAAAAAAAAAAAAAAAATAGTAAATCATAGATATTTGTCAAAAAAGGTAATAAAGGGGTTTAATCAGGAATGTGAAGATCCCTAATTGTAATGCAATGACGCCATCGATTTGCTATACTGTCAATTAAGTTGTTCGATACTGGAATGTGAAAAAACTGTCCTGTAACGAGCAACCGTTGTTCCATTTAGCCTAGAGCTTTAACGACTTCAGAAGAAGATTTAAAACAGCCAACTGTACATCGAGACAGTCCCAAAGATGCTGTATAAGATTAAGGCAATAGAACGAGCTGGTTATTCCATTCACTAAAAATCTTGATTCAAAAGATATTCTTCAACAAGCTTAGCTCGGTGATGTTGGGCATCATAATGATCCCTTAGGATAAATTCCTCGTGAATAACACCAGAATATGGTGAAATATATGGAGAAAGAGTCTCATCCCGATTTTTGATAGCAATCATAGTTGAGTGTGACCATACGGAGAGATTTCAGTCTAAAACACTATGTCATCGCCTCTTCTCTACTGCGTCTTTTTACAATGTTAAATTAGTGGTTTGTAGTGCCTTGTTTTCTCCAAATCAACACACGTCCTGATTTACTCTCCAAAGTTAAACAGGACTCGTCTATGAAGGGCGCAGAAACCTGTTGTTATTTGGCCCAGGCAGCATGCTATCTTGGAAAACGTAAATAGTCACTTCTGTATCGTCGATTAAAAAGGCCACACACAAGGGTTAGTCATGCATAGAGTTCTTGATTTTGTAGACTTATGAGTACTGTAGTAGCAGTTATTGACATTCCTGTTGTGGAACAATGATCAGAAATTCGTTGCAGCACAGTAGGGTTCCTCCTCCATCGAGCCTATAGAAAGTAATCTTTCACAAGGCTGTAAAACATGTTTTAAGCTTGGAACAGGTCTTCTTGATGCTGAATTTTTGGATTCAAATTGATCCAAGAGGTTTAAAACCACATTATGCAACACTTTAAGACGTTTAGCAGCCCCGGTTTGGGATAACCACTTTTCTGTGGATCCATTTGCTGTCATTTTCACAAATTGGGTAAAAGACATTTCTTAAATATGGCTAACAATATCTTAGTATCAGCAGTTGAAGATCAACAAGCACACACACACAAAAAAAAAAAAAAAAAAAAAAATTCTACCAGTTGCAGTTTCCTCCGACTGCTATATAAAGGTCCAATTCATAGATACGTATATATACGAAGTGCGGCTGTTAAATAACGAGATTAACGCTGCTGCAGAAGAAGTACGCATGCGCCAAGCGCAAGCGACCGACAGCTATTCAACGTTAAGCCTTATCCTTCGAATGCAGTGCCTCTCACTTCTGTAAACAGATTTGTATACCCACAGCTTTCGTACGCATTAGAGTTATTTTCTTTTTTTTTTTTTTTTGTTTCGCAGGAAAAATGATAAGTGAGCTACAAATTGTTGTGAAATTTCACATAAAACTTGGAAAAACTACTAATGAAACTTTTAATTTATTGAAAGAAGTGTATGGTAATGAAGGCTTGTCGCGTGCACGTCTTTTTGAGTTGTTTTAGAGTTTTTCAAGATGGCCGAGAAGGCGTTGAAGATGATTCGCCCTTTCACATCAAACACGTATGGCAATATAAAAAAAATTGGTAATCCGGTTCGATCTGACCGTCGGTTAAGTATTTGTGCGATTGGTGAAACTGTAGGAATTGACAAAGAATCCGTACGTCAATTTTTTCCATCTAGACAATACGCCGGCTTATTTCTAATTGTCTGTCAAGAGGTTTCTAGCAAAGTACAGCATCCCAGTTTTAGACCATCCGCCTTATTCGCCGATCTTGAGTCATGTGACTTCTATTTGTTTCCTAAGGTGAAATTTGCATTAAAAGGAGCAATATTTAGTGGTTGAAGCCGTGAAAAAGAAAGCTGCAAGCGTTCTGAAGGATCTCACCGAATAAGACTTCCAGCACTGTTTTGAACAGCGGAAGATTCGCATAGAAGGTTGTAGTGATAAAGTAGAGGTGTGTAATGAAGGTGATAATAAGTAAATTTGTATGAAATAAAAATAAAGTGTTTTACTGCGTCACTCTCGTTATTTCATAGCTACACCTTGTACACTCAGGGATACTGACAATATCTCAATAAAAAGGGAGCTTCGGATTGAAATGCAATTTTATACGCATATTGATGCAGATGAGAAATTCACTGGATCCCAAAAATTAAGATAAATAAATAAATGTAGTATGTACAATTAGATAAACACAGTGCAACTTCAATAACACTCCCGACTGCTTCCTGCTGCTATACATGCCACAACACGGAATTACAATAGAAGAAATGAGGTAAAATATACCTATAGACATATACATAAAATGTACTAAACCTGCACACAATGAAAATATAAAAAGAACAATCTAAAAAATGAATCAACCAGATTAAGAAACTTTACAAAAATCTTACTTGAGAAGACACGCATTCAAACCATTCTCCTCCTCAATCTTAAAGAGGAGGCGTAGTAATAACCTCTATCAGAGATTGAGTATAAATTCAAGTAAAAATAAAGCATATTAAAAAAATTAATGCAAAATGGGAAATTGGAGAAAAAAATTTAAAAACAGAAAAATAAACTTTATAAAAATTATTTTTTTTAATAACTCTTGATAAAATTCAAAGAAAATTCAGCTTTCAGACATTTTCTTAAACGACGCAAATTTATGTAGATGTCCTGTATATTAGTCACAAGTCTAATATTACGTAATTTTTTTTTTTATAAATTATGGCTCCTAAATTTATAATGAATGTACATTATGTAATTAATTTACCTCTACCCCGAGGTCTTTTATGACAACACGTGATTATTGTTTAGAATGTCCTCAACTCGTGATTATTGTTTAGAGTTGAAATTATAGTAATTGGAGTGGAAGAAAATTGATTGGGACAAATTTGGTAGGGTGTTTAAAAAGAAGTTAAAAAGAAGTTGATAACGTTAATTCATTACACACACACAGACACACACACACACACACACACACACACACACACATATATATATTATGATGTTCGAAATTAAGAGAAATGGCATATTTAATTGAATTTCTCGAAAAGTACTGAACGATAGGAAATATTGAAGAATTTTGTTATAATATCCCCTAGAATTCATTCCTTTCCTCTAAGCTTGTCTTATATGGTCGTAAACAGACTAGTTTACTTCAATTTCATATCTATTTTCGTTACTCTCGTGAAATTTATTTAATTATTTCAAGTGTGTGCGTGAAACAATCTGTAAAATTCATTTAATAGCTTAAGAAATTTCATTTTCTTCTCATAACTCAACGAGACACCAAATTTAACTTCCTCTATGATTGTACTCCTTTTGCTTTCATAAACGGTACTCACATTATTATTGTTTCACCGTTTGAAATTAAAGTATTTACATCACTTAATTCCCATTCAGCATTAATATCTACTATTTTACTAGTACACTGACTTTCCTCGAATCATACGTTTTGATTACCCAAATTCATAAGAGAAGAGGAGAGAGAGTTTAGGAAAAATTGATTGAAAGAGGAAAAGAGGAGAGGTTAAGGGTACGATAGTGGTTCGAATACGAGAAATGACAATTTGGGAGTATAATCAAGAATTAAAACTCAAACACAAGAGCATTTTGCGTACCTTGCAGCGGTCATTCTTTAAACTTAGTAGTTAACGACATGGTAAAGTCTACTTTTGAAGCAGCGAACTTCTTAAATTTGGTTCAAAAGCTATCCACACTTTTTGCCCCATCGACTTTTTGGTGTGCCGTATTAAGGGAATACCTCAACACTCTTATAATGAAATCATTGAGCAACACTCGTTGGAAAAGTCATTTAAATTTCCTAAAACTATTATGAGTTTAAGTAGGAAATATTCACATTACTTTATTATGTTGATATGAGTATGGAAAAATAGAATAATATGTGATTCGAGAAGGGGTCTGCAGTTTATTCACCAAATAAAACAATTTAATTTTTTATGTTTATCGTTATTTTTCGTATAAATTTTTTTTAAATCATATGAATCAGATAAATAAGCTACTTTCATCCAAAGTTTAGTAATGTTGGCCATATCTTATTAATTTTTTAGAAATTGAGATCGGATTAATCTTCTAACATTATTTTAGTAGCTGAAATTTTAATCATAGAAATCGACGTAGGAAAAAAAACTTTAAATTGATTACACCACGTCATCATGTTCGAACTACAAAATGAAATTTTTCTTATGAAAGTTCGGCGTTGGACGTTTTCCGAGAGACATCAGGGAATTTTACTCTACCCCATGCAAGGGGTAGATAGTAGTGTGTTGGCCTTGAGTGTGACGCTGCTGTATCGAACCCTGGACCAGTGGGTTCGAAGGCAAGTTGATCGGTTCCTTTTTGTCATGCCTTAACCACTAGGCTGAAAAGACGTCTCATCTGGCTAGTTAAATAAGACTTTTTAAACTTCTGTTCTTGTTGTTGAAGAGAGTCGCTGCATACTCCTCCTTAAAAATCATTGTAATTATGTTACGAAGAGAAACATTGATATTTTGTACAGAAGATTGCTTTGATTTCTTAACAGCCATTACTGAAATTGATATACATCCCCTCCCCTTTGAATTGTGTCTTGCTTACGACAGTTTCCATTTGAGTCATCGGCTGTCTCGTGTTGAGTGACGGATCTCGTCGACACGTGCGCCAGAGTCAGAATATAGCTAGTCTGCATTTTTTAGTTAGACATTCAGAGGCAAGTGTTTTGCGTCTGGGGCATATGCAATTAGTAGTTATAGGCTATGCTGCCATCTAGTATCAAAATCCCGAGTCACCACTTCGGCATACAATGTTTTCTCCGAAATATCGAGGGATGTTATTCTACCCCGTGCTCCGTAGAGAATGGAGAGAGAGTGGTTGACCTTGAATGGCGATGCAGGGGTGTTTCGAACCCTGGACCAGTGGATCCAAAGAATATTGACTTGAACTTTTTGTCATGCCTTAACCAACTAGGCTGAAAAGACGTCTCATCTAGCTAACTAAGTAAGGTGTTTTTAAACTTCTAGTGTTGTTGTTGAAGAGAGTCACTGCAAAAGCTTAGACGAACCAATACAAGATCCAAAATAAAAATATTAAATGGATTTTTTTTACTTTAACATAGATCAGTGCATTCGAATTGAGATTCAACATACGAAAGAGTCATAACGACTCTTGAATTTTTGTACGATGTTCACAAACTTTAAGATATGGGTAAAAATAAATTACTGGCACATATTAAAGATCTCGAAAATGCCTTGACAGATGGTGATCCCTTTGACTTTAATGCTTTAGAACTGACTGACAAAATAAGCCTTGTTTTTTTTACTTTTAACGAAGAAAGAAGGCTCAGCTGACGTTCTTGAATTTATTTATTTCCTTAAAATTAGGCCAAATTTGAGTTATTGCCTTTAGAATTATGTTAACGTGTCTCATAGTTGCTGTTACTGACGAAAGAACTTTTTATCAATTGAAAATAATAAAAAAGTTATTTAAGAGAAACATTTGCACTCAAAATCGTCTTAATAGGTTTGTGATGTTGGCCATTGAAATTGAATTGAGTAATAAATTGTATCCGAAAGAAGGTATTTGCGATTTTGAAGAAAAGAAACTCCGAAAGAGATTTTTTAAATTTGAGTTTAGATTTGTACATCACTGTACCAGTTTTGTTAATTGTTTTAAAATTATATTGAAATTATCTCTGAAAATAATAGGTACTACCTTTAGATTGTAAGTGCGTTGTTCTTTGCTGGTAAGAAATGTAAATTTTGTTTTTCAATCAAACTATTTTTTGTAAATCTGTGTTTAAGTATTATTGTTTTAACTTAATTATGCGTCATTTTTTTCTGGTTAATATTGTCATTTTTTAATTATTTCTTTTTATTTGAAAAACGTTTTAAGGTTTTATTTATTTTTTATCATTATTTTATGTTTCGGGGGGGGGGGGGGGTTGGCCACGTAGCCAGTACAGAACATTAGGTAGAGCATTGGAATTTGTAGAAGGGGCGAGATAAAATATACTAACATATTATTTCTTTTAACTTCCAGAGTAACCTGGAATTAAACTTTATGAATATTATTACCAAGTTTATTCATTTATATAATATAGGGCTATAACGCATATTAATTAACTTATGTATGTTATTTAGAATATTTCAGTTCGTTATTTTTAATTTGGAAATCTTGGAGTCTGGATCTCTGAAATATAAAAAGAATATTTAAATAAGATTATTTGGCTTCGATTTCAGAAAGAAATATAATTAGAAATAATGAATTATCTCCATTCTTAAGCATATCTAAGTTAAAATTTCTAATCTAATAGAGCTATTCTCTCATTGTTACTAAGCCACGGTAGCCTAGTGGTCATGCTTTCAGACTCGTAGCCGGCGGTTTTCGTTCAGTCGCGGGTTCGATCCTTGGCCGCCAAAGACCCGCCGTGTAGCCGGGGCTGATGCACGTTAAATCTGTTCGGGGCCCAAAGTCCTCCCGTTGGCGTGGTGTGGATGTTAGGAGAGGGGAGCTTCCAGCTAAAGGTGTCATCCTCGTCACTTGACCAAGGCTCAAAATTACGAGGTCTGTCGCCAATAGCCCTCGTGTTGCTTCTAGTGCGATATTAATAAAAAACTCAAACTCATTGTTACTCACTTAGATTAAAATAACTTGTCTACTTAAAAATTTCTATAGAACATCGTCAAAATCAGAGACCCGTGTTTTCTGCTTCTGAAAGGCTAGAAAAACCAAATTTGCTAATCACTGATGAGTCATGGATAATCTTAGGGATCCATACATGACAGTTAACGTTGAAAATGTTAATTCACGTAATGCTGTACTGCATCCAAACTGCTGCTACTGCTACAAATAACTCAAATGTCTTCTTTAACACTGTGCAGTTCTTGTATAAAATATTCATTTCATTTTCGTTAGACTTTGAGAACAAATATGATTTTATTACTGAAACTTCTTCTTTGATTGGAACATTTCCACCAAAATTTTTAGAAGGTTGAAGATTTTCCGTCTTGGGTTCTTCTGCTCTCTCAGTACCCAGTAAAAAGATTATCATTTTCACTGAAACGTTCATATCTTGTAATGTACTGGCGTTGTTATTAATTGTAAGAGACATAATCTCTCAATAAATTATCAGTCTACAAAATCCCTTAATTATTTTATTCTAATTTTTAAAATAAACATTATCAGAAAGTGTTTCTGATATGAAGCGCTTACTAAATCGCTTCCTTAAATAAGTATTATCATTGAGAATTCTACTTATCCTAGTAGCAGAAAATAGTAGAGTTGCAAAAATTGGATCCAAATCCAATAGACATCTGGTGAATGGATCCAAATGAGGTATATAATCTTAGAAAATTATCTTACACTTGCTTGCACTTATATGGTGTACTTAACAATCTGAATACTTCCATCTTCTTTTATCTCTAATCATTCTAATATATCCAATATCTCTTTCTCATAATTTTCTGATTGCTTAGCTTCAAAAGAGAATTAAAGAGAAATGCGTGTGAGGATACATTATAATCTAACTGCACAATTATCAGATCCGCAATATCGTAAAATATTTTCTTTTGTTGTTGAGACTCAAAACTTTTTATGGAATGTACTGGCAGTAGATCATAGTAAATGTAGTCAGTATTCTCTAGATCTCTTATCTGTATAAGAACAGAAGACAAAGTCTCTGTTTCTGGTAGTAAATCTTCAGCTTTATTCAGCAGAGAAGATAATTTTCTTCTTTTCAAAACTCACTTATTTCTTGTTTCACTTATTTAATAATTACAATTGCGTCTCTTAGGCTCGTAATATGAGATTTAAGTACACTATCAGCTGGTTCCTTTCGAATAAGTTTCACCATTTTGCGTTTAGGTACGTAAAAAGATTCACATAATTCGGCATACAGGGAAATGAATTTAAGATACTAGCCTGTCTTTCCCAAGAATTTCTGAACTTCGCGTGCGCTCTTTGGGACTAGTATCACTAAAACTGCCTAGATTTTGGTAAGATTTGTATGAACGCCGTTACTATTAATCATTACACAGAGGTATTTCAATTCTTCTTAGAATAATCATTCCTGTTATTCTCTGCATTTAAGGTTAAATCAGTTCGAAAAAGGTTCGTAAATGAGTAACGTGTTCCAGAAAAGAATGCGACGCAATGATTACGTCATCCATGTATTTACAAACAAATTTTTCAATGACAGGTATGAAGATGATGTCAATTGCCTGTTCGAAATTGGGAGCACTGCCAAATAAATCGAGAAACATTAGAGTGAATGCTAAAGTCCCATTCTTCATAGCAAATACAGTTTTGGGGATGTCTTCTGGATTTACCGCTAATTGAAAATAATCCGGATCGGAGATTCAACGTTAACATGATATCACAGTGAAAAATATTCTTTGGCAAATCCTCAATCAATGATAACGATAACCGAGGATATTTTATGAAGGCGTTAAGCTTACGTTAATCGATAACAAATCTGTAAGCTTCAGGTGAATTGACAAGATTACCATTGTTTTCCCTACATAAAATTATAGGCAAAATATATGATGATTGAATGGGAATAAAATGGTACCTTCTCGTAACATTTTATTCACATGATAATCGATTGTATCTTGTTTTCCTTGATCATAGCCACAGGATCGTGATGCTACTGGGGGAGGATCTCCATTGTAAATTTCATGGCAAAGCACAAGAGTGAGACACGGATTGTCGGAATAAAACCTGTGACACTATTAAAAAGTTGATTCAAAGTTTATTGTTGGATTGGTGACAACTTCATGGGGATCAGGTCAATCTTTATCGATTTCTGCACTTCCCGCTGCTGTATTTCCGAGTAAATGATTGGTAATGTGCAGGTCTCAAAATCAATGAAACTTTTGGATCCTTCCATGAAATCTACCCTAGGGCATAGGAGTATTTTAATCTATTTATAACGTTAAATTGCCAGCCCCTTTTAAAACTCTAATACAAATGGTTAGAATTACGCGCCGAAGGATTTTGCACTTTGCTCCCTGTGCTGTCCTTCCTGAAATATGAGGCATTCGCTTTTTAACAAAAGGAAAAAAAACCTAATGAAAAATGTAAGTGACACAAAATATTTATCGTCTCCAGTATCGAACATCCCCGTCACAAACGCATAATATAAAACGATTGGAATGTAGGGAATATTGATGGGTTGAACTTTCATTACATTAATAGTTTGTGGAGGTTTTTGAATAAAATGTGATCGAAAATCCCGTTATTCGATCTCTTATTAGTTTAACTGACTGTCGGTTTGGTACAGTGACTTGGAAGGTGGATAATGACGCTCGGGCTGGTTAAAAGAAGTATAAGAAGTGTGGTAGGCTGACTGTCTATACGGTGCTCTTCTATCTGGGTAACGTCTATCGGGGATTTTCGAAGATCAATGTTGCGCATCCGTTCAGTATTGTTCTAATACCCAGACGGGATAGTGTTCCCCAGGGGTCGGAGAATTATGAAAGGAGTGCTGGGTTTCATATTTTGCAGCAATGTCAAGAAGATGAGTCTTTGTAGCAGAATTTCGCAACTCAAAGAAATCCAGCACATTAGGAGCTAACCGATTTATGATGTGCTGGACAATTCTCGTTTCCATCTTGATTAGATTAAGGATCTGAGCGACTTTTAACACCTTAAATATAAATTTGGAGTAGGACTGGCTGAGGGTTGTTTTGGCGCATAAAACTCCGCCTAATGTCTAACTAGTACGATCTCACTTTGCTGGGAAAGTCTGCTAAAAGCTGAGATTCAATTTCTCAGACCCTGTATATCAGAATGGAGACCTCTCACTGTATATTTTCTTTTGCATGTCAGCAAGTCATTCAAAATGTCTTATGTAAAGTGATTAACGGTGGAGGCACAGTGTCTGCTGGGAAGGTGAGATGAGAGTTTTTATTCCGTTTTGTTCGACTCTGTCTATTCCGTGGTGTTATCTAGTGAAGTTAATAAATGTATGATCTGTGTGGATTCACCTTTTTTTCTTGAGTTTTGACCTCGAACCCTTCATTTTAGGACGATGCATGTTATCGGGTAGAAAGTACGGTCGCATGTGGGAAACCGTGTCCTCCTACGTATCAGGGGTTTCCCTGTCAACGAGTACAACTCCCGTGTGCGTTCTGTGAGTTGGTTTCTCAAGTACGCTGTTTGTAGGACGGCCAGAATATTACAATACTGGATATTCTCCTCTCCCATTTCGAGGAATTTAATAACATTTCTGATATCATCAAAAAATGGAACTGGAAAAACTGACACGCTTATTTTAGATCTTATTCCAAGGGTGGGAACGGTTGGGCGCCTTTGTAACGCTCTCTGGTTATTGCTTTCATTTATCATTATTAATTTTAATTCAATAGAGCCACAAATAGTCTAATGAAGAGAAAGAATCCAACTAGGGTGTTAACTAATTTTTCATTCACTTTACTGAATATTTTAAGATCAATATAATTTTTTTCTTTCTCTATGGTTACTGCCTAAATGCGTCTAAACTAAAATCTATTAAAAACAAAGTTTATTTATCTGACCAAACCGATCGGTCATCTTATCTTCACCAATACATATGTGAGGATTCAAATCGGAATCCTTTTCCTATCTCTTCTAAGACCCCTTTGACCGTTCCGAACGCTCTTTCGTCTACGGATGGTTGGTTCCGATGTGTTCATCTAGATTACCTCATACGAGTAATTCCCAGTATTTCTCAAAAACTAGCTTCCAATCCTCGAATTCAATTATTCGCTGTTTGTAAATGTTGTTTATCCAATCTATTCATTACACTTCAATAAAATCTACACTGACGTCCTAAATTTAAGCATAACTGGTAATTGTATTAATAATGAATGAAAACTTAGTTGGAATGGTGGAAAACACCATATGCGAGAGTAAAATGATTATAAATAAGAACACTTTGCGAAAAATGATAATAATAACTTTTATTATATATAAAAAAAAGTTCGAAAGAAAACTAGCCACAAGAGCAGTTTCAACTTAAGAAGGAAACAAATTAAATAAAAAGGTGATACTTCAGTTTAATGTGGTGTGTGGTCAATTCTGACAGCCAAGTTCACACTGCACAAAGATTTCCAATTTTTTCTATAGAATTGTGGATAAGTTGTGGTCAAAAATAGTTCCAAACGATATGAGGAACTCTTTTCAAATCTAGAACGGAGCTGAGTGGATGCGGAATAGCTGAAAATTGTCTCCCGAAAATATCCCACTGATATTCGATAGAATTCAAATCAGGTGAGTTAATGCATTTTGAGTAAGCCGTCGATCAGGCTCGTACGGTGACAAAGAGCATTATCATTTATAAACATGAAGGTTTGACTGCACCCCTAAACAAGTAAACATAAGGCTCAAGAATTTCATCTCTGTACCTTTTAGAGTTAGTAATCCCATCTCAACGATATAGAGGTCTGATCGGCCATACAGTATGATGCCTGCCCACACCATGACTCCGACGGAAAACGATATATTTCCATGCAGTTTCCCAAGACTGTGAGAAAGTGTTTCCCATGTTCTCGCCATTTCGTTAGCAGTTGAGAATCAGTCTGAAGCGAGATGCGTTGCTGATCATAATATTGGCTCACTGTCCCAAACTTCAGTACTGATGATCCAAATTCCAGTTTAAACGTATTATGTGCGTTTTTGCTTAGATAAGAAGGGAATGCTAATTGATTGTCGTCTAGCATCGATACGAACATGGTTTGTGATCGTATTTAACGTTCTTTCGCTCATGAATTGCACGGAACCAGTCTGAACTGCTTATTCTAAGGGAGTTTGTTTATCCACGTTCAGACGGGCGCATGAAGAAGGTGACTGAAATTTTTTGCACGAAGATAAAGTTTCACCTTTAACAGATGGTTTTCATCTAGTTACTTCGAACTGATTCACATATATTTACTCACATAATGTCATATTTTATGAATTATGCATAACTTTTGGACACTAGTGAGCATTACAAATTTGTAATTCTACATTTCTTAGAAATGCATAAAGGAGTTAAGCCATCAGTGGCTTACCTTCTTTAAATAAGTTCGGGGTTTATAACTCTGAGGTAATCGAGTGATCTTTTCTTACTCCTGTGGATACACAACAACATAAAAAAAGATGGAACTTTAAAAAATATTCAATGAAAAACCTATCTAGGTAAACAGGTAACATAACTTCAAAATATTTTTCAATATCTAAAACTTTTGCAATTGAGTAGTTTGTAACATGGACCATTCGAGAAATTTTCTCTTCAATTAATATCTGGGCTTCGGAAGGGGAGTGAATAGATATAATCAAGTTGTATAAAAGGGATACAGAACTGAATTGAAATTAATAAAGGTTACAGTAATAAGAAGAATGAGTTGATATGATGTGAGTGGAAGTATTCTGGCATGTGTATAGTGGATATGGAGAGATTAGGACTCGACTCTGTCAGAGCAATTGCAGGAGGTTCTCCCAATCTTATTCCAGCAAGCATATTCTTTGATAGGTTATAAAAGTTGTTAGTACTCGCGGAAAGGAACTTAATTGTATGTCGATCGCAACTAGGCGGTGTTCCAGTGTTCTTACCAAGAGAGTATTGTGTGTGTATATATATAAATACACTCTATAAACACAAAAACGACGCACTAAGAAGGAGATATCGGATTGCAATAAAAATTGTTGGATATGCAGAACATACATAGAAAATAAACGATTTAAATTTCAGAACAATTGAATGGTTTACTTCAGAGTTTGGCCGTTACAAACGGAGGAAGTCAGTAAGGCGTTGGTTCACCTCTGGCCTGGATGCAAGTTGTCATCCGGCGTGGCATAGACTGATAAAGTTCCCGGATAGCGTCCTGTAGAATTTCATGCAAAATTGTCTCCAGCTATGGGGCTAAATCGTCAACGTTCGGGGATATGGTTGCAATCGCCTTCCCATAACGTCCCAAATGTGCTCTATGGGAAAAAGATCAGATGGCTAAGAAAATGTAGGGAAAGCTTGCAGAAAATTCATAGCAACTCGTGAAAAGTATCGCACTTGTAATTGCAACTGGAATATAACATTTTTGGGTGCACGTCGCACGCTAACATTCTCGAATACGACGTTCTAATCGAATGTTTAGTAAAGCTTTGATTGTTCTTTCTCTTCAGAAATCTTAGGTTGAATGGAAATGACCACGCCTCTTTCAAAACCACAGCACATATTACTTTGTTTTGGTTGGATAACTGAAAGTGATAAAGCAGTTATTGGTCCTGAGCACTCCAACCGGGGCAGGAATTGACACATGGTAAACTGGGCACCTGATGTGGGGATGTGCTTGGTTCCCAGGAGAATCGGACTCTATAAGGTCAAAGTTCATGAGAAACGGAAATGCTGTTTGCCCTTTCTCATAAGTCCAGATGTATTTGATGAGGACCTTGTCCGGATGTAAGGGGACCACTAACGAGCTTGCTAAGTATGGTCACCGCATACTTCCCGTCCAGTATCTTCGTGATGGTACGAAATAATCGGGAAAGTGAACATGACAGCCGGAACGAATTTGACGAAGGTTTGTCTTTGCTGGTGTATCAAGTGATGAATTTTGTTGCACTAGGAGTAATGTCTGAATCAGTATTGGGCATTAATGCAGGTTTCACTTTTTTGATGGAAATAGTGGAAGGTTTCCCATTAACGTTGACTTTGAAAAGTTTATCACTGCGTTTTAACACCAAAAATGGTCCGTCATAGGGTGCTTGTAGTGGGCGACGAACTGATTCTCGCCTCACAAATACATGTGAGCACGTTTTTAAGTCTTTGTGCACAAATACAGCTTGTTTTGTATGTGAAACAGCTGGCTTTGGTTTAAGTTGCTGCATGTAATGACCAACTTGTTCAACTAGCTGGGCTGGATTGCCGTCTGCTTGAGTGTAGTTAAAGAATTGTCCAAATAATCTGAGAGTTTTTCCGTACACCAATTCAGCCAAAGTGCAGCCTATATTTTCTTTCAAAGATGCTCGAAGACCGAGGAGGATAGTGGGAAGAACTTCCGTCCATTTGTCAGTTGCGTGGCACATAATTGCTGCCTTTAGTGGTTGGTGAAACTCCTCTACGAATCCATTGCTTTGAGGGAGGTACGCAGTTGTGCGTATTCGTTCCGCTCCAAGTAGTCTGGTAAGCTAATCGGTCCATGAGGGGATGATATATGGATATCCTCATTTTAGGACTAACTTTTACCTGCCATTTGGTTGACCCCTGTGGGATAGGACCCTGGGGTGGGGGTATCGTTGGAAAGAACTTTTTGCGACGAGTCATTTGACATGTCATATGCTTAACAACCTGCAATGTGTTCCGAGTCAAGTTCGCTCCTAAATGTCAATACGGTTTGGAGCCTAGTTTGGGAACAAAGCTCCGAATGACACGCGGTTTGCATTATTCCATAGAGACTTTTATGCTGCATAGTGCTATTTTAAATTCGTATTTCTAGCTCCATTTGCCGTTTCGTATCACTCGCCCCAATATTGCTCAATATCTGGAATAGTTTGGGTTCTGGTGCCTATCCTATGAGACCAAAGGCCGAAATGTTGACATTTTTGTAATCTACTCATCCGTCCAAATTGTTTGATGGGCCACATAAGCTAATCAGTCCGGAGGGGGGGGTATTATTAAAACAGCTAATTTACATATTGAAATGTAGTCAATTTGTATATTTAAATATACAAATATAATCAAGTCATGTGTTATTATTTCATTAACATTCCACATTATTATTCATTAAAATTTTATTTATGGACAGTAATTTTTGAATTATTCATATTTATTTGGGTCAAGATCTGGCGTGTGAACATGGCAAGACCAGAAAAGATGTTGGCATATGGAATCGTTGCGAACACACCTACGCAGCAGACAGTAGACATTAAGTTGTAATACAGTAATGGTGTGGGTAAAAAAGTCTTCTCTAAAAACGAAACCTACAGTGTACATTATACAGTTGTAGTCTGCTTCATGATATGGATATAAAATTTACGCGTATGTTGTAAATTAAAAGTAAAATAAAAGAAATAATACAGTTGGTCTTTCGTTTAAATTAAATTTAATACAAAAATATTAACACTCATTAACTTTCGTTTGCGTTGATGTATTTTGTGTGTGGAACAAGAAAATCTCTCTTCTTTCAATGTACCCCATTTAGCAACCTGCTTTTATGTATTATTAATAACATATTAGTGCTCTTTTATGAAATGTATATAATGTATAAAGATATTTTAATTAACCGATATTATTGTTTTTCTAATAATTCTATATTGATTTGATAGCAACTAATATTGTTTGGCCCTCGATAGCTCCTTATTAGAAACTGATTTCATTAAAGTAACACATAATTACTAAGTGGACTGTATAAAATTTCTCATACTTTATTTCAACCGCATACTCTGCCCGCTCAGTCGCGTCTGCTCTTTCTTTTACATTGCCAGGCGACAGCAGCGCCATTTCACAAAAGCGGTCAGGGGGCACAACATACCGCTCGCCTTGATAAATTTGAAAAATTTTCAACATAATACAAAGTATACATTATTGATTCACAATAGATAAAATATTCAAACAATTAAATACAATAATAATGAATAGTAACACATATGCATATACAATTCAAATTGACAATCAATCATAAAAGGGTAATTTAATAATCTTGTTTACTGGACGTTGATAAATACCTTTGTTTGATTTCAATGTTACAACTCTTATTATATTATCCTCTCCTGCGTGGACCTTAATTATTTTTGCTAGGTTCCAATTAAGAGTTTTAAAGTTATCCTCATTTTTTACCAGTACAATTTCATTTACTTTAAACATTTTCTCACCTTTGTACCATTTGACACGTGATTGTAAACGATTTAAATACTCTGATGACCATTTTCTCCAAAATATTTGAGTAAGCTTTTGTACCAATTGCCATCTATTTAACTTATTCATAGGTACCTCAGTTAAATCTGGATCTGGTAATGCTGTTAACGACGATCCAACCAAAAAATGGGCTGGGGTGAGAATAAAATCATCATTAGGATCACTAGAAATACTACTAAGAGGTCTAGAATTTAATATTGCCTCTACTTGGGTAACAAGGGTGCTCAATTCTTCATAAGTAAGAACGGCATTTCCTACAACTCTTTTTAGGTGCGATTTTAATGATTTAATGCCTGCTTCCCACAAACCTCCGAAATGAGGGGTAGCAGGTGGATTAAAATGCCAAATGATGCCTTCTGAGGCACTGAATGTTTCAAATTTCCCTGTATTTTCCTTATTGAACAAATCTTTTAATATTTTCTTTAACTCATTATTTGCTCCAACGAAATTTCTACCATTATCACTATAGATATCTCTGGGTTTTCCTCTACGGGAAATAAATCGTTTTAAAGCACCCATAAAAGCATCTGAGCTACAACTATTTACAATTTCAAGGTGAACTGCTTTAACAACAAAACATATAAATATACATACATAACATTTATACAATTTTTTAAATCGACCAGAAAACAACTTAATACTAAATGGTCCACAAAAATCAATACCGACTTTAGAAAATACTCTAGAAATGTTTACTCTGGTACTGGGCAAATCTGCAATCATTTGGTTTTCAGCCTTAGCACTTACCTTAAGGCATTTTAAACATTTATGCAATACTCTTTTAACTGTGGATCTACCATTTGAGATCCAGAATTGTGTACGTAAGTTAGCCAGTGTGGCCTCAACACCTGTATGGAGATAAAACACATGATAATGATCAATAATCAAATCACAAATATTACAGTTATTAGGGATTAACATAGGATGTTTATGATTTAAAGGTAGTTCAGAATGTTGCAGTCTTCCGCCAACACGGAGTACATTCTTCTCGTCAAGAAATGGAGACAAATTTAATAATTTACTGGAATTGGATAATTTTTCCCCTTTCATAATACACTGAATATCTTTTGAAAAATACACAAATTGCACACTTCTCACTAAACAAATTAAAGCAGCAGATAATTCTGGTACAGTTAAGTTGCCAGTAGTTCTCTGTAAGGGATTTCTTGCATTTTCCTTAAATCGCATGCACCATGCAATTATTCTTTGTAGTTTCGTAAATGAAGAACACTTATTAATAATGGGAAGAATCTCACTGTTGTGCACTAAAAGACAAACTGGTTCTCCTTGATGATCCTTTAGCTCTCTTTGGTATAACTCACTATTATGAAGATCGTAGCTATCACCAGGGAAGTTCACAAGGCACTCTTGAAGAAATGATGGACCGAACCACCACAAGTCACTTAATTGAATTTTCTCTGGATCAAGTCCTCTCGAAATGATGTCTGCGGGGTTTAAATCCGAAGGAACATGATGCCACTGGTTTATTTTGGTAAACTCTTGAATAATCACTACTCGATTCGCCACAAAAGTCCTTAATTCCCTAGGTTCTTTTTTCATCCACGAAAGAACTATTGTAGAGTCAGACCAATAGAAGACTGATGTAATATCCATTTTTAATGCATTCTGTACTTTATGCATTAATTTTGTCAATAAAACAGCACTACATAACTCCAATCGAGGTATTGTTACCTGCTTAATTGGAGCTACACGCGACTTGCTCGCAACTAGCTTTACTTTAACTTCGACCGAATTGACCGTTCTGGCGTATATTGCAGCCCCATACGCCTTTTCGGACGAGTCACAGAAGCCATGGAGTTCAATCACTTTAGCGTTTTGAATCACTATGCATCTTTCAATATTCATATCGTTCAACATCATTAAAGATTTCACAAATTCTTTCCATTCACAGGCTTCTTTCGTAGGAAGCGCCTCACTCCACTCAATTTTCAGCAACCACAATTGTTGCATGAAAATTTTGGCCTTCGTGATCACTGGACCAAGCAATCCAAGTGGATCAAAAAGTCTAGCGATGATGGATAAAACTGATCTTTTAGTAGGATGAGCATTTTGCTCCACTTCTACCTTAAAGGTAAAACAGTCCGTTCTAGACTTCCAAGAAATTCCTAAAGTTTTTATTTCATCCGTAGATGAGAATTCGTATTCCTTTTCCGTTATTGGTGTAAGCTCTGAATTATTCCCACACCATTTGTGTAATGACATTTGAGCGGTTTTTAAAATCTCAATGAGCTGATGTTGCAGAGTTTTTGCCGCCTCTAATGTATTGGCACCACTCAAAACATCGTCCATGTAAAAGTCCTCACACAGGACCGATGCAGCAATTGGAAAGTTTTTTCCTTCATCAAGCGAAATTTGTTTCAGAGTTCGCATCGCTAGAAAGGGAGCACTAACTGTTCCATATGTTACGGTATTAAGTTGGTATACTTTAACCGGTTCATTAATATCCTCCTTCCACAGAATTCTTTGGAGGTTTCTTTGACTCTCATCTATATTAATCATGCGGTACATCTGACGAATATCTCCCGTAAATGCAAAGATGTGTTTACGGAATCTCACTAATATTGTAAACAAATCATCTTGGATAACTCCACCGTTATATTGAATGGAGTTTAAGGATTTTCCACTAGTAGTCAAGGTGGAAGCATTAAATACTGTTCTCAATTTTGTTGTACTTTTATGAGGCCTATAAATGCCATGATGAGGCATATAATATGTCACACCGACCTCAGCACTATCTCTGACTTCAGTCATATGTCCTAATTCTTCATATTCCTTTAAAAAATTGGAATACAAGTTTAAATACTCTTGGTCTCTAGACAATCGAGTCCATAGCGATTCAAGTCGCCTTACAGCAATATCTTTTGAATTCCCTAAACATGAAGGATGTTCTTTAAATGGCATAGTTACAATATATTTTCCTGACTTATCTCTCCTATGCGTTCGCGCATAATGTTCCTCACATACAGAATTTTCTTTACTCTTAGGTAAATCGTTTTCTATTTCCTCAATCTCCCAAAATTTTCTCAAGTTTGAATTTAAGTCATCTGCCCCACATATTAAACCACAATAATTAGAATCTAATTTATTTGATCTTGGAATACTACCTCCCACAATATACCCAAAAACCGAATCTTGTAACGTCATATTCGCATTCTTTGCAATTAATTTACCAGGCTTTATTATATCATAAAAGTATTCAGAACCAATTAAAATACCTATTTTTCCCGGTATATTAAAATTAGAATCCGCAAGCTCAATAGATTCTGGAATTTGCACACACGTATCTAATTTTTGATGGGGAATTAAATCCGTTATTTTTGGTACTATTAACATGGAAATATTTCTTTCAAAACTTTTATTTTTATTCGCCACAGTTGCTGTAACTCTGCGATTAACTGCCAGCGAAGCATTATTAATGCAAGAAATATATTGATTTATCCTTTCACTTTTTAGTTGTAACCTTTGTAAGCATTGTTGAGTCATAATGCAAATCTGCGAACCTACATCGAGCATGCATCTCACTTCTTGCCACTGCGAACATCTGTCTTTTATCAAACATTTTACAGTAGACAAGATTACATTTTTATTTTCGATTAAATTTGTTCCAACGAAAGGCGTAATCCACTCATTGGGGGAGAGAGTAGAACTTTGCTCAGTAATTTTTCCCCCAGACGGCGAATTATTTACGACATCCGACGCATCCGCCTTCGTAGACAAAACACTTTTTGCTTCTTTAGGAAAATGAATTAGTTTATTGTGAGCTTTGCCACAAAAACAATTTCTGTACGAGCATCTTTTAACACTGCAATTGGGCATTAAACATTTGAAGCAAAGTTTTTTATTTTTCACTACCTCTATTCGCTCATTAACCGACAGTGCTTTAAATCGCGGACAAGCATACACCGGATGATTTTCATCTTTCAAACATATATCACAATTTTTATTTTTTACCTCATTGAAAAATACTTTAGATGCAGTTTTAAATTTATTATTATAAATTTTTTGGTTTTTTCTCGTCTCATTTAAGGGCTTCGCTTTTGATGCAAAATATAAATCACACTCTTTGCCTAACTCAAGAGGGGTAAACCATTTTTGATTTTGTCTTATGCTAATATGCGTGGCTATATCTCTATCTAAAAATTGGAACAATTTATCCGATACTATTAATTGTTTCAAGGTTTCGAAGTCCGCTACTCCTCTCAATTTTAAATAGTATTCGAAACTAGTTGTTAAACGTGAAGCGAATTGCACGTGAGTTTCGTTTACTCTAGAAGCGTTTCGAAAATTCTCTAATACTGCTTGCGCGGTTGGCTCAAATTCTCTCAAAACGATAGATTTTACTTCGTCGTAATTGTTTAAATCTTTTTCCTCTATATAAGTTAAAATATTAGCGGCTCTATCCCCTAACAAATTCAACAAAATCTCAGCTTTAAATTTCTCAGGTACCTTTTTAGTACTATATGCTCTCTCTAACGAAGTAAAAAAGAAACCCCAATCTTGGGACTTACTAGGCGGTTTAATAGTCAACGTCCTCACACTTTTTAATAAGCTATCCAGTGATTCTTCTGGTTCGCTTTTACACCCCTGATCAAAAGAAGTATTATTTCCATTAGCCTTCACTTGCGCTAATTGTAATTCCAATTTAATTCTTTCAATTTTTAAACGCTCAATTTCTATTTCACTATCCTGATCGGATTTTTTATTTCTATTTTCTAAGGCATCCTCTACAGCACTTTTCAACGCTTCGTTGTCATTTTTGAACACATCACTATCCTCAATTAAACGCCTTAATTCACTCTTTTTCATACCCTCGTTAACAACTAAACCGATTTCTTCGGCCACGGTTCTTAATTCAACTTTTTTTAACTTTGCTATACCCGACATTTTAAGCTATAACAAAAATACACTAATTCAAGAACAATATTATCACTAGCAATTTCTTTTTTTAAAACTCATCAAAAACAAAATTAACTTCAACTCGGGAATTTAATTAGTTTTTTACTCAAAAGAAACTTAAAATTGCTCCTACCTCATTGCCGGGACTGTTGTCACGAGACCAGGAAGTATTACTTTAAAAATCCTCTATGTTTGGAGCACTCAATTAGACGCAAATTTCACACACAATAAACACGCAAACTCATCCTTCGATAATGTTAATTACAATAGTCACACGATTTCTGACTGACTCCGGTTCCTAGGACCATGTTTGGCCCTCGATAACTCCTTATTAGAAACTGATTTCATTAAAGTAACACATAATTACTAAGTGGACTGTATAAAATTTCTCATACTTTATTTCAACCGCATACTCTGCGCGCTCAGTCGCGTCTGCTCTTTTTTTTACATTGCCAGGCGACAGCAGCGCCATTTCACAAAAGCGGTCAGGGGGCACAACAAATATTATTTGTTTCTTTGAACCATTTGTAATTTTAAAATTGTTATTGAATAATTTCACGTGTATAATGTATAAATTATTTTCAGAATAAGTAGACCTTTGCAAATATTGTAGAAGAAAATAATTGATTATTTTAATTTAAATGGTCAATGAAGTAAGTAAATATCATAATTTTTTCATGATTGCAATTTCACTGCTTAATTATTGCTGTTTCTTGCAGCTTCTAAAAGTTCATCGGTGTGTGTGGGGGGGATGTTTTGAAATGGTGGCGCTGCGAACGCTGCGAAAGTGTTTGTAAGCCTCCTTTAACAAAATTAGAATATGATTTGATAGTCGCCCTGATAGGAGAATCTGCAGATCCCTGTGATAAAGGATTTACTTGAACCCTAAGAGTGAGATTTTCTTTACCCCAAGGAAGCAAGTAGTTGACTATTTGGTTCGGAATTCCATTGCCCACTACTGTGAGTGCTGCTTTCTATGGGGGATTGCGTGCATTAACGAATAAAGATGAATGCTTGAGTATAGGCTTAATTTAACGTTGCGTCAGTGGTCACACACCAAGGTTACTGCCGATGGACTCATAATACACCACTACAAGAATTAAATCTCCGATAAATCCTCACGTTTAGAATTTACAGAGGTAAATTTTCAGTTTTAAGCGATTACATTAAACGATTTTCATAAAAAAATGTTTAAGAAATTTCTCCTACAAAGGAATCGTTTTTTATACTGAAGTTAAAACAACACATGAATTATTTCTCATCTTGTTTTGCACTGAATTGGGAGGGAAAGTTTCCATACTTTAATCGACATATTGACTATTCTTAATGAAATTAAGGACACGAAATACAACTTGCATTAACCCAAATTATACCATATTTTATTTAAAATTTGAAAAAGAAACGAATTAGAATGTAGAGTTCACAGAAAAAAATGTTAAAGTTTGAGAGTATTAGAAGTTGAATTACCTTATCCCCAATATTGTGAAGGTGGTACGGGAATACAAATACAGTAACATTTGGAAGTCTAAAAAAGCATCTAATAACAGTTGAATTGCAATGAATGATTAACACATTTGTGCAATAACAATTTTCAACACTGAATCTAAAATATGAAACGGAAGTAAACGAAAAGATTTCAGTGAGATTTCCTTCCACAAAGCTTTTTTTAAAATTATATGATTTCTACATGAATTTATCAGCCTTCGGCGCTGGATAAAACATCGGGGGATGTTATTCTACTCCGCGCCCCGTGGAGGGGGAGAGAGTAGTTGTTCGTGAACTTGAGTGCCACTGCTGTTTCGAAACCTGGTGAAATAGGTTCGAAGAATGCACTCCAACCAACTGACTGAAAAGATGTCTCATCTGGCTAGTATGAAAGGCGTATTCAGGTTATTGGGCCTTACTATGGATAAGACGATTAAAATGGCGAATTTTTTCGTGACCCTAACTTCCAATCAGCTTAAGGTAAAAAATATGACTTTGGTTTCGGCGATTTACAGAAAGAAGCAGATTGCTAATTTCATCGATTATCTCTTGTGACATTCCCTTTTATTTCGTCTTTTCAATATCACCATCGTTTCTGTGTCCATATGTTTTATTAAAAGGAGAAAGATAATTTAATATTAATTCTGGCTTGTCTAACCAAAAAGACTTTGCGATAAGTCTTTGATACGCATAAATACACACAAACACTAGTTTTAATTCTGACGCTAAAAACTACTACTAATATTTTCACACTACCAGCCCTTTTGAAAATGATATTAACTTTGTAATTGTTACTGAACAAGAATATATTTTGTGACGATATTTGAATCAGTTTATTGAGATATTCCCATAAATATGGAAAATGATACAAACGACTTAGTGCCCCACATCAACGCCGAGCCGCCACATGTTGCCTTCCTGCAGGCGGGTTTTCTATCCGTATAATAGAACCCTTATTCTGTTCTTTCAATTTTCACGAAAGCTACAAGTAGCTTTCGTCTTATGTTTATGGGCTTAGAATTTCGGACTTATATCCTGACTTATTTACACTTAAATTTCTTAACTGAAAAAGAAAATTTAAAAAAGTGGTGTAATAGGATTTCTTATTTTTTTTCCATATAATGTTCAAAAAATGTTCCATTATAGTATATATAAGGCACCGAACCTGGACCAACACTTAAATTGGAGATGTGACCAAAAGGCAGGTTATTATACCAAACCATTAAAATAGCAAACCCGCCTTTTGTTTGAATCCCTAGCTAAGCTTTGGCCGGAATTCTGAATGTATGTTTTGAAGCCTTGCTGTAGAAACCATCAAATTGTACGAATAGGAATGGAGGTAACGGTGGGTACTTTGGCGAAGAAAAATGAGTTTATTTTATGCGAAGTGTAAAAAATACTCTCCCCCCCCCTTTTTTTTTAAAAAAAAAAAAAAAAATTAAATGCAATGAAATTATATTTTAACATTGATGCACCTATAAGTATGAGTTTATTCTAGGAAAATCACATTTATAAGCATACATAATTTTGTATGAACAATTAATAATCATTTGCTTTATTTACATCAATATATTTCAAATAAAATCTACAGCGTTTATAACTATAAATAATTATTGTGAACTTTCACGTTCGCGTTGGTTTCTGCGGACGTCTAGAACGCGGAGCGCTCTTATTGTCCGAATTGTGAGGAATAAACATTCCTTTCGATAAAGATGGGTATTTCATTCTTCTTCGTGGTTTCTTGAATGATGATTTCTATCATCATCATGAGTTGCAGGATTTTCAATGGTTGATAGGTGAGAAACACTGATACTGCTATTGGCTGCCCTTTTTGTATGTAAATGGTTAAAAAATATTGAGGCTGTGGTAAAAAACATTTGATCAAAATTAAAAGAATTGATCTTATTTGAAAAAACAAAAAGAATAATCGATAAGAAAAAATTAAATGATAATAAATATGAGTATGATTTGCGGTAGTTAAATTAGTGGTGTTGCATTTATTCATCATCGTTTAAAATTAGTGCTTGTATGATTGCAGTTTTCTTTGCCACTTTGGCTTAGTATTCGTATTATATTTATGATCGACAACGATGCCGGCAATGAGACATGATTTCCATCTGAAATGTAATCTCTGTTAATTTATTCTCAAGTTTTCTTCCTCTCATAAATCTTTACCCTGTCTAGTAAAAATTTAATTTATATATTTTAAATATTATATAATAAATATTAATTCTTTTAAAAATATTAATTTTACATGCAAAATCTAATCCATATTATCATTCTGTTGTTTTCCCATTAGTTTACTTTTTAAATTTAATCCTGGCACAAGAGGTTAAATAAACAATAATTTAAACTAACATTATTCAATTAACTCAAAATTACCTAATAATCTTCTCTTTTTAATATCCATCTCACTGACAGTAGGATATCACGTCGTATGGATACCAATCATCAATAACCCACAGCAAGTAATGCAGGCTTATAATTTTATATACAAAAGGATTTATTTTTAGAAAAATGTTACGAGATATACCATTCTGAATTTTTCTTTTTCTGTGATTGATTATAAGATTCAGCTTGAAAGTGCAATATACCATTATTGATTAATTTAACAGCTATGAAGTGCTAATGCCAAACATCCATGATTTGAAAGCCAAACAATCTCAATATATAACTCACTTTTCATCCATCTCACCGCAGGAGGATGGATATCTTCCAAACGAATTTCAAAGCTCGATCTGTTTATGCAACGTTGACTTAAATGAGTCTACGAATAGTAATGGACGAATAATTTAATATCAAGTCTTCATGAGGCAGTTGTGTAATAGAGAGCACATCGTTTTATATTACACACTTAAATCTGAGTAGAAATCTTTTCGTAGACACATCCAAAGACATTGTTTTGCATGCATATTTAACCTTTCCATTCACAATTTTCTCTGAAATTAATCGTGGATAGCTTGTATGGTGTTCCTGCAAGTGAAGCGTCGTCTTCTCTTAGAATTAACAAAAATATTCTACAGTTATTTCACTTCCTATATATGTTTGTAAATAAAGTTATTTCTAATTACTTCTTTTCGCCTATAAGAAAGACAAGTTCCTATTTACCATATGCCTAGTCTTCCTATCCTTAACTGTATTAAGTAATCATTTAAAAGGAAAATTTCTACTTGCATTTTCATATGTAAATAAAAGCGTTGAGGTATCCACCAAAAGTACTACTTATGTCGTTCATAAATAATTTCCCTTTGAGACTACAGCTTTGGACGTCAGTTCAAACACAGTATTCCAGATTATTTCTGCTTTGTTAAAGGGTTAATTGATCTTGAATACATTGAAACTTCTCTTGACTACCAGGTTATCCTTATGTATTGAGCTATGCTTTTAATAATTTTGTAACTGCAAATGCAACTAATGAACTTATATTTTGCTATATATATATATATATATATATACATATATTATTTTTAATTTAATGAGAAAGTATTATGCAACTTTTTTATGTCTTATTTCAAAATAATTGTTTAAATATGAATTTGTATTGCTGTATTGCTGTACCTAAACATCCTCGAAAAATATTACAACGACTGGAAAATAAAGATCAACGTCGAAAAATCGGCTGCGGTCTTGTTTTCCAGAAAAAGAATACTCAACACACCACCACCCACATTTTACAACATTCCAATACCGTGGTCTCAGAAAACTAAATATCTAGGACTAATTTTAGATAAATCACTAACATGGAAACATGACATTACACACACGCGAGAAAAATTCCGGAAAGCCAAGTGCAGTATCTACCCCTTAACTTGCCGGGATTCTGAAATGACCTTAGAAAACAAGCTGCTTCTGTACAAAGCCGTTCTCAGACCGATCATAACATATGCATGTCCCATTTGGGCGTATGCGGCAAAGTCTAATATTAAAATTCTAGAAACAACACAAAGCTCAACACTCCGAATGATTACTAAAGCAAGATGGTACACAAGAAACAATGAAATACTTAAAGCCACTAAAATCCCCACATTTAGAAAATTCATACAAAAAATAGCAAATAAGTTCTTTAATACTCTAAACACAACTAATAATCCCAACATGATTAATTAAGAAAATTATACACCCAGACATAATTCTAAAAGACCGCGCACAGTATTACTTGATTCTTATAACCCCCCTTAATTTAAATTCACACCCTTAAAAAATTTTTTTTCACTTAATTGTAATATCTAAACATTGCTCCTAACACACCAAGCACACTAGCAGCCGTATATGCCCAACTACAAAGTCACACCCACACCACAAACACGGCAGTCAGTGGCAGCCAATGGGAAAGCTCCCCTCCGAGAAGCAACAGCCAATGGGAAAATCAGCTACCAGCGCCACCCCTGACCAAAACCTATACCTCCGAAGTGCTTACTTTCCAACTTGATTCCGGATTCTGACTCTGTCGAGAACAGACGTTTTATCCTGAGCGCAGTTTTTCAATTTTTCATACAAGCTAGCATTTTTCTCTTTTCACCACTGGTGATTTGAGATTTCTTTTTCTCAAAGGTTCTTTTTAAAAAAGACGCCATGGATTCGTCCATGGAAGTAGTTTCGCAAGTAGAATTACCGCCTCAATCAGCTGCGGCTGATGCATCGAATTCTGAAGTAGGCGTAGCTACTAACGCTAATGATACGTTTGCACCACCTCGCCTCGATCCTGATGCTTCATCAGAAGACACCGGAAAGTTCTTCGTGGAACATGCAGAAGGGGTAAGAAAACTCATCGAACTTCGGGATTGCTATGCACTCTGGGCAAAGAGACTGAGTGCGGCTTCCCAGAAACCTGATGATTTTGCCAAGGCACACGCCGAACTAGGCATTGCCTACGCACAGCTTACTGCCGTGAAAGGGAAATTAAATGTTCCCCTATTCAAGCTTCCTGCCACCGCTGCTATACTTGCTAAAATTATTGAATCAGCAAAGAAAAAGGCAGAAAAAAGAATAAAAAAGTCTTCGAAGAAAAATGGAATCCATTCTCCCGCTAAAGAAGTTCCCTCAGTGGGCGTGGCCTCTGAGAAAGCTCCGGTTGTGGGCGGAGCCTCCCGCATGCAGAACCAATCCAAGAAAAGATCTGCTGATGCTGATGGGTTTTCTACTATTAATGGTAAGAAAACTTTAAATACTTTGTCCACGGTCCAGACAACCCAAAATTTAACTAATTCAACCAAAGGAGATGAGATTTCTGATCTCAGTGAGGAAGAGGACGCTGGGGAACCAGTGAACCCCGCCACTCCTGCTAACCGCCCAAAAATTCCTCCCTTTTTTATCACACCGAAGGGTGATTGGGGGCAACTCCTCTCCTTCGCCAGACTTGAAGCGCCTTCGCTTTACAGCAAGCTAAGCGGCCGCTTCCTCCGCCTCGCTATTAACCATGAGACGGAGTACAGAAAATTAGCCACCTTTCTACGTACAGAGGGCATAGAATTCAAATCATACATGCTCAAATCAGACAGGCCTCTAAAACTAATTCTTCGTGGACTTCCCTCGACCACTGACCTCGAGGAAGTTAAACAGGAGATTGAAAGTGCAGGATTTTCTGTACACAAAATCTCACGCCTCACTAAATTTCAAACAAAGGCTCCCATGCCTTTGATTTACTTCTAAATTCTTAATAACTTACAAGCTGAACAGATCTATAATTACACACATATGTTTGGAACTGTAATCAGTATTGAGAATTATCGGGGCAACAAGCGCCCTTCTCAATGCTGGAGGTGTCAGGGGTTCTTCCACTCCTCTGAGGTTTGCCACCTCCCTATCAAGTGCGTTAAATGCGCAGGGGCCCACCGTGCTAGGGACTGCCCCAATGATTTCGACACACCTCTAAGGTGTGCTAACTGTGGCGGGAACACGCGGCGAATTGGGGCCAATGCCCCCGATTCCCTAAGGGCAAAATTACAAGCCCTAAAATTAATAATAAAAAATAAAAACTTAAAAAACAAAAACTCGGCCCCTAAACCTAAAAGTGTTAACTCTCCCAAGAGCCAGCGTCCTCTCGAGAGTTACCGACAGGCCACCCCACAAATATCATATTCACAAATTTTATCCGGACAGACTACGGTTCCTCCAGCCCCTGTTCAAAATTCTACGGTTTCTCCCAGCTCAGGATATTTTGGGGAAATATTCCGAGCTGTTATGGCTATCGCCAGTGACGCGAATGTAGACGAGCAACTATTTGCTCGGGCTTTCCGGGAGTGTCTCCCTGCCCTTCGCCAAGTCACAGCGGCTGACGACAAGGCCTGCATTATCTTTGAGGCCTACGTCGCCCTTAAGCACGGGCGCGCTTACCGCGCCCCACCCCAACATTAAAATTCAATCGAGACGTGCACGACATTTCTCTTGGGTTCTGGAACGCAAATGGTCTGCGTTCCAAGATTGACGAAGTCAGAGACTTCGTCACAGAGCAAAATTTTGATCTGTTTTTGGTTCAAGAAACAAAGCTCCAACCGGGGCATGAACCCCAGATTGCCAACTATCGTCTTCCCAAAGACGATAGAATAACTTTAACTCCTCGTATCGACGGAGGCACCGCTATATACTGTAAAAGTAATTATGAACATTGCAGAGTCCTCTTACCGAGGTTACAGTATATCGATGCAACTGCTATTGAAATTAAAATTAATAATTATCCACCTTTGCGAATAATTTCTGCTTATATTCGCCATACCCCACATAATCGTTACTTATTTCCAGAGGAGGATTTTATTTAACTTCTAAATTCTGGTCAAAATGTAATTATTGCTGGAGATATGAATGCTCGTCATAAAGATTGGCATGATTCAAGATCAAACACTTTTGGCTTTAAACTCAAAAATATTATAAGCAGAACTACAGGTGCTAGGGTTGTAGCACCGTACACCTCTACGCGCATCAACCCTAGATCCCGACCGGGGGCCAGGGATTCTGTCATTGATCTTGCAATCTTTAAAAATATTCCTTTTAATTTTGATATAAGAGTCATTCATGATCTGAGTTCGGATCAATTACCGGTCACTTTGACTCTTAACACTAACTCTGCGTTTTTAAAATTACCAGAGCAACTCTCTACCAATTGGGAGAATTTTAAATTTATTTTAAATTCAAAACCCCTCCCTATTCCAAACACCTCCAGCAATGAAGATATTGAAAATTCTATAGAGAAAATTGGTGTAACTATTTCTGAGGCACTTGTGACGGCCTCAAAACCTAAATTTAAACCTCCTCCTCTGAGACTCCCCATAGAAATCAGAACCAAAATTCGTCGCAAAAATTATGTACGGAAAGTCTGGCAAAGATGTAGGAATCCGGTTCTTAAATCTGAACTCCGTGCACTCAGCAATGAGATCAAACGAGACATTCAACACTTTTCCCAGTTAAGATGGGGAAAACACATTGAAGGCCTCTCGTCTGATACAAACACCCTTTGGAGGGAAACCTCCCGACTCAAAAAGCCTTTTCACACCATTCCGCCCCTAAAGGGCGCCCTAGAAAGTATTGCTGTAGCTCCTATTGAAAAGGCAGAAGTTATAGCTGATAGCCTTCAAAAACAATTCGAACCAAATGAAGACGAGAATCCCAGATTCTCAGCTCCCACTACTCGAAAAGTCCAAAGATTTTTGGCCTCCCCCACTTGTCTAGACCTGCAACCAGTCCAGGCTAGCGAAATTTTGGACTTCATACACAACACCAAAATTAAGAAGGCTCCAGGATTGGATTTAATTTCTAATCGTATTCTTAAAAATCTCCCTCTTAAATTTATTTTTCTTCTCACGCTGCTCTTTAACTTTTTAATGGAGAACTGCTACTTCCCTAAGGCCTGGAAGATCGCCGTGTTGGTCCCCATTCTCAAGCCCCATTCAGATGATTCAAATCCTCTAAATTATCGCCCCATATCGTTACTCAGTTCGCTGAGCAAAGCATATGAATGTGTTATTTTGAAACGCCTGGACCAGTTCTGCAATTCCAGGAATATTGTTATTCCAGAGCAGCATGGTTTTGTTCCCAAGTGCTCTACAGTAACACAGTTACTTAGAGTTACTGAGACGGTCCAACAAGGCTTTTCCAATAACAAAGCCACGGGTATGCTTTTTATCGATATTGCCAAAGCTTTTGATAAAATTTGGCATGATGGGCTCATTTCCAAGATGATGCGACTTGGAATTTCGGACAAACTTATCAAAATTATACACTTGTTCCTTGACTCTCGCAGTTTCAGAGTTCGAGTCGAAAACGCAGTCTCCTCCCCCCGTCCAATCCTTAGTGGAGTCCCCCAGGGATCGATTTTAAGTCCAAGAATTTTTTCTTTGTACGTAAATGACATCCCGAAGGCTGCCAACATTCACTTAGCAATGTATGCTGATGACACTGCTATTATGTCCCAAGACATCTGCAATCGGAAAATTATTGAAAGATTGCAGAGATACATTTCTCGTTTACAGCTCTGGCTCATTGACTGGAAAATTAAAGTTAATGCATCTAAAAGCGCTTGCCTCCTCTTTACGAAACAACGGTGTATTGGCAATTTGCCAGCAGTCACCATTTTTGATCAACCCGTCCCCTGGGTCACTGAATATAAGTACCTAGGGTTAATTTTAGACGCCAAATTAAATTTTGCCCACCACATCCGAAATGCTCATCAAAAGGCTATCGGAATGAGCAGTTTGCTCACTCGCTTGATTTCTCGAAAGAGCAAGCTGGCGATCAGGCACAAAATCTTGCTCTACAAGTCGATCCTAAGACCGATCATGTTGTACGCATCGCCTATTTGGGCGTCCGCTGCAACCACCCATCTTAAACGACTGCACGTCTTTCAAAACATTCACCTTAGGAAAATGATAAATGCACCCTGGTTTGTCCGGAATGAAGTCCTGCATAAAGATCTAAAAATTGAACCAATTCTAGAGTTCATTAAAAAACAATCATTAAATTTTTTCAACAGGATCCCTCAAATACCTAATGCACTGCTTCAACAACTCCCCGCGTATGATGCGTCAATCGCATCTTCGCAAAAAAGACCGAGAGCCGCGTTCGGACATTCATATGTCCATTTCCCAGCCCTAAAAAGGCTGCGAGCGCATTGAAGTAATGCATTAGTGATATCCTGCTTATTTTCAAAATTCAGGACTTCGCATCGATAAGTGGCAATGCCCCATGGTCAAAATGGACCTCGCGTAACACTCTCAAGCACTCTCAAAATTTTAAAATCTTTAATTCTTGAAAATTAGACACTTTTGAAATTTATAACTGCATTTTCCTAAGATTCATAACATTTTTCATCACCAGATGTCGCTAATAGCGCTCATTTCAGCTTAATTCTTGCTTTTCAAACTCATCTCCTTGCGTTTTAAATTTTCCCTAAAAAAGGTTAAGTTTTATTAATAAAATAGGAACCTCGTAAGCTTAGCCGTTACCGTACTTTACCAGACTTCCCAGACAGCCAATCACAGGCCTACCTCTGAAACCATCTATCAGAATGCTCAAACACCATCTTTTTTCAATGTTCAAATGCTATATTTCACCGACCCGAGCTCCGCGGCCTATGTGCTCGAATAACATTCCAGCGTATAATTGGCTCTCTATGAATCCATTAACATTAAAAAGAGAGATAACGAATATATGACCTGCCAGATTGCGATCAAGAATAGAAACAAAGAATTGGAACTACTCGAGGTCGAGTACGCTTCTATTGCGCCTTGCGATACTGCTGGATGCCCAATGCTCAACTCCCCTTTCCTCTCCCCAAGCTTAAACTTTCTTAAAAGGAAACAAACTGACTCTGATGGTTATATCACACCATCTAAAAATAAAACTGCTTGTAAATTAAAATTAACAAATAACTCACAAGCTAAAATCCCAGTTCAAAATAAATACCCAAAATTAGCTGCAATTGAAAATAACCAAAATCTTGAACAAATGATAATACAACTGAACTGAATTATGAAAATAACTAACAAAACTAAGAATCTCCCCCCCCCACCTCCAATTATGTTAAAAATTATAGACAACACTTAAAAGAACCAACTTCTGAAATCCCCACCCTACGTACTCGCCTTTCCGGTGAATACATTAAATTGTACACAAATAAATTTGATGAATATCGATAACTTATTAATGTTCTGAATACTAAACCTTATGAATTCTATTTCATTGAACCTAAAATTACGCGTGCATTGAAAATTGTTATAAAATGTTTACCAAGAAATACTGACGTTAATGATATACATGAAGAACTCGGTTTTAAAAGAACAAAAGTAAATCAATTGACCAACAGGTGAACGAAGCTCCTCCTACCGGTCTGCATGGCAACTTTATCAAGGAATGAAACTAATCAAAAAATTTTCGATCTTAGTAAAATTTGTTATATGTCAATTACAATAGATAATTACAAAAAAATATAACCACTCAATCTTACAATTGCAATAAATTTAATCACAGCGCACTAAACTTTCATATGATTTCAAGATGCATCAAATGCTCCGGTGCACACCCTACCAGCGACTGCGAAATCAAAAATAAAATCGATGAAATCACCTGTATTAATTGTAATGAAAAATGATATTCTACCTCCTACAAAGGATGCCAAATCTTCCCAAAACCACCTAAAAGCACACCTAAAAATAATTAAATTCCACAAAACAAAACCATCAGAGAAGATTTTATTTTCGCTCAAGCAGTAGCTTCTTCCTCACAGATGGCGCTGCCTACTATCGAAACATCAAAAATACGTAAAAATAGCCCTCACTATTATAATCAAAGTAAAAACTATAATCCAGTGAACAATATTATTCAAGCTATCGACAATCTTAAAGGCCTTGCAGAAATTTTCGCTCTCTTACTAGGACTTTTAACAAATCTACCAAAAATGAAAGCAGCTAAAAACAACACGGCAAAGATAACTGCAATCATACAAGCACTGTTAAACGATGATGAGTAAATGCAACACCACTATTTTAATTACCGCAAATCATA
>BMAW01042006.1:85831-142379 GCA_019974015.1 Nephila pilipes | reverse complement strand
GTGATGTCAGTGTGGTAGTATTAATATCTCTCAAGGCTAAATAATAAATTTTGAATTTTTATATTATATTTAAGAAATGGTACTTTGTGTTTATTAAATAAATATTTTGGATAAGAGTGGAGATGTAAGACAAAGTTTTTTAATTAATTAGTTTGCACATACATGCATCCTGAGTTGAAAACTGCAGAAGGAAAATATATTAGGGGGACAGGGAAGAATGTTGTTTCTGCGCATGTCGATATTTGATTGTCATTTGGTAGCTCATTACGTTCTTAGAAGGCGTGTCAAAGAGATTTTGAGGTTATTATATCATATTTGCTTCTGAATAATTAAGTATTAGACTTTTTTTTTTGCAATTTAGGGTGAAATGGCCTGCCAAATACCAGAAGAGCATATCCGGCATTGTATGCTTTTTGAGTTTCGCAAGGGTAATACCGCAACTACTGCGACCAAAAACATTTGCGACGTTTATCCAAGCGCATTGGACTTTCGAAAATGCCAAAGATGGTTCTCCAAGTTCAGACAGGCGATTTTGATCTCTCGGACACCCATCGATCTGGAAGACCAACAACATTAGATAACGATGTTGGGCTAAGGGCAGAAGTGGAAGCAAATCCATGTGAAACAATTGAGGAACTCTCAAACAGCCTTAACCAACCTTGGTCATCCATCCAAGAACATTTGCCGCAAATTTGAAAAAATAAGCAGAGCTGGTCTTTGGGTCCCCCATAATCTGTCTGAACAGAATAAAGCCAACCGGTCCATCACGTGCAACGTATTGCTTCAACGACACCGTACAGATCCGTTCTTTGATCGCTTTATCACTGGAGACGAAAAATGGGTCCTGTACGACAATCCGAAATGCAAAAGGCAGTGGCTCAGCCGAAATGAATTACCACGAACCACTGCAAAGCCGGGTTTACACCCCAAAAAGGCACTTCTGTGTGTTTGGTGAAATACACGTGGAGTTGTTCACTTTGAAGTGTTAAAACCTGGACAAACTGTTAATGCAGATGCGTATTGTGAACAATTTGAACGAGTAAACCAGTCTTTGATTGAAAAGTATCCTGCAATTGTCAACAGAAAAGGAGTTATTCTGCAACATGAGAATGCAAGACCGCACTGTGCGAAACGGACCTTAGACAAAATTAACGAATTGGGGTGGGAGGTACTGCCTCACCCACCATACTCGCCCGATATTGCACCCTCGGATTACCATTTATTCCGATCACTACAACATTGTCTTAGTGGCAAAAAATTAGAAAATTTTGATGTCCAAAATGCTATCTCGACATATTTTACAGAAAAGCCGATTGATTTTTACCCCTTGGGTATTGAAAATTTGTATACCAGATGGCAAAAGGTTGTTGATAACGAAGGTGAATATATTGTTGATTAGAAATAAAAACTTGTTAAAAATGTAGTCGTGTGAATTTAACTTAAGAAAACGATATTACTTTCCAGTCCCCCTAATATAATAAGTTTTTTTTTTCAGAATTCCTTGGAAAAAAAAATATAATAAAATACAGCATATATTTCTGTTCAATTCAGATACACATTTTTCTGTAGGATTACTAAATTGATAAAATACTTCTATGTTGACTCTGAAAAAGAAGTATCTTTGGAACATTTACTCTCAGAGAGATATTGAATTGCGCTCTAACTTAATGCAAATCCTTAAACTGCCTTATCTAACCAAACAGGCACCCACTTGTCAAAGTTGCTTTAAATCTCATCTGAAGAAACAACCATTCTTTTGCCTTTCACAAAAGGATCAAAGTTCACCCCTCACGTCAGCATTTTCTAGATTTAGGAGTGAAAAGCTAAAAAAAAAAAAAAAAAAAAAAAATTTGAAAATATTTCTATATATATGTTTTCAGCTTATACTTTTTCCATTTCTCTTCCTTTGGTTTTGTTCATTGTAAAAATAAAGAAGGTGTAGAAATAAAGAAAGATATAAAGAATATCAGAGACATTCCACCTATTTTACTAACTTTCTTTTTGTTCCTTCACGGTAGAAATTGAATATCGCATCCAGTCTTAAGAAATTGGTTATATTTATATCAAAAAATAAAATAACTTTTGACATTTTGTCGTGGACTCACCACGTGAAGAATAACCATTACGTTTCCCTAATATCTTTAGACAATGTATGGGTGAAAATAATGTAGAGATAAAAACCAACATGAAATAACGAAACAGGCTAACGTACTAGATGATACAATTAAATAATAGAATTATTACCTTAAATTTATTTAATTTTAAATTTTATGTATTAAATCAATATCACCTTCAATATACAATCCTATTCGATCCCGACGCCGCTGCAGGCGATTTTTCTACTGTTGAAAACACTGCTGGAAATCTTTTGAAAGTACTTTTTTTTTATTACGCGTGTCATTTTTTCTTTTGAAGCTTCGTCGGTATCGAATATTGTTCCTTTTAGTTCAGATTTTTGAGGAATATAAAAGAGTCACATGGTGCTAGATCTGGTGAATAAGGTGGATAGTCCAGCACTGTGATGAAAAACTTGGATAGAAACGTCTTGACACATGATGCAGCCTGTGCGTTGTCCTGATGAAGAACACATGTCTTATTTTTTTTAATTCAAATCTCTTTTCCCCCTAATTCTATCAAGGAGATTAGTAAGAATTTCAAGTTAATAATCCTGACTAAAAGTTGCGTCGGGAAACCCATTTTACGTACACATTCCAACTTTTTTTCCAATAGTTTTCTTCGATGTTGAAAAGATTGTCCCTGAAATACGTTATTTTTAACGTATTCTCACCATCTGTACAATACGTAAGCCATTAAAATACTTGCATACGTATCTTTTTAATACACATTCATTGGTGAATACTTCTCTTAAAAAAGTTGAACTTCACTAGCGGATTTTCCATGTTTTATAAGAAATATCACGTTGCTACGATGTTCTTTCAAAACACTGGACATTTTCCCATCAAAACAAAAAGACAAGGTCTTATACAAGCGAAGGTCATGTTCAGAATAACTGGACTCGATTGACACTTAAGGAGTGGTAATCTATTGAGGAGGCGTCTTTGTACACAGCCGTCCGTAATACGACTGTTGCGCATGCACAGTCTTTAGCTTGTTTCATGCTTCAACGTATTGCAATGAGGTTATCACACCTAATTTTCTTCAACTAACTTTTGTGATTCTAAAAACTTTATTTAATTTGTTATTTGAAATTCGTAGTTTGATTAGTAGTAGTAGTAGAGAGAGAGAGTAGAGAAAAGCTATAAGAAACGAAGAGAATGTATTGAAAGTGAAAAGAATGATCAGATTACAGTCAGAAAGGAATGGCATAGAGTTAGTGGATTGAACAACTATCTCTAAATATAATAAGGATTCGAACCCGTTTGATTTCGATTATATAAGTAATAAACTATTATATTAAACGTTCGATTCTAAAGCTTGTAAGTTGCCTCCATAAATATAGTAGATTTGGAATTGATTGTTGATTATTCATAAATCTTATTAAATTGCTTTGGTTATCTTTATAGTTGGACTTTCTGTTCATTGGATTATTAATAAGTAACTATTATGAGCATAAGATTTATAAAGGATTAAGAAGGAAGTAACAATGCAGCCTTACAAATAATTAAAACGATTGTGTTTGAGATTTAATATCGAAGTATAGTTTATTTGAAGAAAAAAACTAGCGGATTTTTTTTCTAAAATTTATTTCCTCCCTTTTTCTCAAAATTATACAGTTTATGATTAAGATTTAAAAGAAAACATGCATGTATGAATGAATGGTAAGTTTTAATTCTAGAAGTTCTAAGCAATTGAATTATTCAAAATTCATTATTTTGAGGAATCATTATTCATGCAAACACGTTATTACTTTCCACATTGTGTACAAAAACGATGCAAATAGTTTATTAGAAACTAGATATTGTAATATCTATATTTAGGAGCAAATTGAGATGTAATTTGTTGGCATTACATGTAATTCTTCATAAAAATCCTTAATCGAGTAAATATTAATAAAATAAACGCAAACTTTTTGAAATTATTAAAGGGTTTCTAAATTTTTGAATCCATACTACTCAATAACTATATCTCAATAATTTCATTGCATTCTTTTCCCAAGTTCTGAAGCTTATTTTACACATAAAGCAATTGATAAAATATTGAAGTGGACAATGATACTCTTTTCAGATATTAAAATTAAAATAAACTCTCCTTCTTAAAGTGAATATATTTTAGTTATATATAATTAAAAATAAATCATCCGATAAATTTTTATATTCAACATATTTTAAACTAAATGTAATTACTACTGCCGTAAAATGAAAGTAAACAACTCGTGCATTTCACACTTTTTTTTTCTTCATAAAATTCTTAATTGGGTAACAATTATAAAACAGGCGCTAGAATTTTGAAGTTATTAAATGATTTTTCTGTTTCTGAATCTACACTATTCAGTAATTATATTTCATTTACATTTTTTAGTAATTTTATTGAATTGTTTGCCAAAATTCTGAAATTTGTTTTTCGTCTCTAATTTTGTTAGTGCATGTAAGTAAAGGTATGTTGTTGCAGTTATATTAAGGATAATTTTATTTGGATAAATTGTTCGGTAACATTCTAAACGAAGCATCAAAAAGATCGGCGGTGTGGCTATTCAATAACGAGACTGACGCAGTTACAGAAGTAGTACGCATGCCCCGAACGCCAGCGACCGACAATTGTTTAGTGCATAGCCTTCTTTTTCGAAAGCAGTGCCTCTCATTTCTGTAAACAAATCCATATAATTGTAGCCTTCGTTTGCATTAGATTTGTTTTTCTTGTTTCGCCAGAAAAAAGTTAGCTGCGCAAAGAATTGATGTGAAATTTCACAATAGACTTGGAAAAAACACTATTGAAACTTATAATTTATTGAAAGAAGTATATGGCAATCAATGTTTAAGGTGTGCAAGTGATTTTGAATGGTTTAAGCGTTTTCAAGATGACCGGGAAATCATTGAAGTTGATTAATGCCCAGATTGCTTGTTCTACGTCAAAAATGAATGACACTATCGAAAAAATCGGTAATCTGGTTCGATCTGACCTTCGGTTAAGTATTCGAGCGGTTGTTGAGACTGTTTGGAATTGACAAAAAATCCATAGGCAAATGTTTCCACAGGAAAATGCACTGGCTCATTCCATATTGTCTGTCAAGAGGTTTCTAGCCAATTATTGCATCCCAGAGTTAGACCATCCGCATTATTCGTTGAATCTTGAGTTATGCGACTTCTATTTGTTTCCTAAGTTGAAATCAGTATTAAAAGGATCAAGATTTGAGTCCGTTGAAGCTGTGAAAGAGATGGCGGCAAGCGTTCTAAAGAAGGTGACAGAAGAAGACTTCCAGCACTGTTTCGAACAATGGCAGATTTGCATGGAACGTTGTAGAAATAGAGGAGGAGTATATATTTAAGGTGATAATATGTATAACTTAAAATATGTATAACTTAAAATATGTATAACTTAAACATAAAATGTGTTTTACAGCGTTAATCTTTTTATTTATTAGCAAAACATTGTATTAAGAAATTTTTCTAATAAGTTCTTCATTTTTGATTTTGAGCATGTTCTTTCTACTTTGCCTCCAATGAAGAAGTAACATGCTTCATTAACTGAGACGTCTTCAAATAACTGAGACATCTTCAAATCTGAGACATCTAACATGTAATTGAGACATCTTCATATTTTATTCCAAATAATCCTCTGTTTTTCAAATTATAAATCATGAAGTTATATTTTATCATTGGAGTATCCGTATATTTATCAAACAGTTTATTCAAAATGTTGATATTTTTATGCATAATTAGTTATGTATGACCAGTTCATAGTCAATGGCTATTTTTACATCAGGAAATTGACTTTTAAGTACATCCTACATAAAATATAGGATGTACTTAAAAGTCATAAATAACTTTATAAATTTATTTTAAAAATTTATAAAGTTATTTATAACTTTATAAATTTGCATAACTTTATAAATTTGCAGAAATTTACAATTACAGCGTTCTGTAATATGAACTTATTTTTAATTTGAGAAATAAATTAAATAAATTTTTAATATTATCTTTCTGATTTCTCCAAATTTTTTTAAAAAAATATTGTGCCAGTCCTAAACTTTGTGAGTGTTAATTACAAACGATGTTGTTCACTTTACTGATTTCATAATGTGGCAAATATCAAAACTATGGCTAGAGTGAATTTTAAAAAATGTGTACCAGAATGTTGAAAAAACATATTTCCAGAAAAGTGAAAATACAGACATTAAATTTGTTGGAATTAATTGATTTGGATAACGACAGGGGAAGACTCGTCTGAGTGAGAGCGCATTGAGTCATGAGTAAGATTTCAGAGTACATTTAATTCTTGACTGTGTATGGCGGTTTTTCTTTATTTGAATGCAATTTGTTCTGACCGCTAAAGCGGGTTAGTGAAAATATGAACCATATGGAAGCCCTTATATATTTTGTAGATATTTATTTATGTATAATTGGGGCGTAGAAATTGTACATAAATGTGGTAGAAAGGCACCGTGTTCCCTCTCTTCCTTATTGGATTAGTGTTCTTTAAAATCTTTCTCCATTGAATCGAGGAAAACTTTCATTGATGATTTTGAAATTAAATTTTAGAACATTTTATTTATCAAAATCTTATAAATAATAGTTCTATGGATCAAGCGAAGTGCCTTATACTTTTTAACAGAAAATATTTTTATAAAAGTGGAAATTTTGTGGTATATTAGCATGCATTTTCCTTAATAATTAAAACTGAATAATTTTGGAATAAAAACAGACCATGCTTTTTCTATAAAAATATTTTACACTATGCATTTTTAAGAAAGAAAATTCCGATCAATCAGTATCCTTTCTTTCTTGAAAATTCTTGGTCCTCAGTATTTATTAAAAATACCATACCTTAAAAAAGAAAAACCCAAAACATTTTTATATGCAAAATTTTGTAAAGAACAGATTTCGTCACCAAAGAGGTGATAGCATTTCTTTAATAACTATTAAATAATTCACTCACAATTAAATTTTAGAATTAAACAAGTGATAAAATATTGAAGAGGTCAATAACATACATTTCAGATATTGAAACTAACGTAAATGATAAGAGGTAGGTATTTTTTCAGATATTAAAACTAAAGTAATTTTAAGCTGAATGAGGTTATTGCTACCTTAAAATGAAAATTAAAAAATCACGCATTCAACACTTATATTAAAAGTAGTCAGGGACACCATTTTGTTGTTGACTAAAGCAGTAGCCCCTATAATAGCAAAAAACGTCTTCAAAGTTTAAATTATGCTTATTCTACAAAACATGCTCTAATTGTGGTTAATAACTCCGAACCCGCGCATAAAATATTTCTTCACGCATTTTTAGAAGAAGAAAAAAAGTTTCAAGAACAATCTGTGGACCAAATACAACAAAGGCTTAAGCCATTCCATCTGTTCCACCACCAGAAAGGGCATCCTCTCATCTGATTCTGGAACTAACTATTCAGATAAGGCTATTTTTATGGACTTGATTCTCGGATAACGCTAAAACTTCATTTGCCTGGCCTTAAGCGGTGAAAACCAATTTGACGAAATTAGATTCTGCTCTACCTCTTCTTCCTGCCTTCTGAGATTTAATTAAATTTTCGGTTCAAGGTACAATTAAGAGAAAGGAATTTTCGAATATCAAATGGTAGAACGTATTATTCACTCGCGTATGTATCAGGGGAAGGTATCTTAAATTATAAGTTTGCATTTGAGTTTTCAGCTGTAAAAAGTAAGGAAGTTTGAAATGGGCTAGATTTAAATACGAATTGAGATTTTGGAGAATATATTTTTTTTCAGTTTGTATTATAACAGGCCTGCTGTCCAACCCAAAAGACTTTGCGGGCTGCATTGGAAGCACATTTAATTAAGACGGGTCACATAATATATATATATATATATATATATATATATATATATGTGTGTGTGTGTGTGTGTGTGTGTGCGTGCGTGCGTGCGCAAGTGGTGAATTCGATGCCGATTCAAACTCTCATGTTAAATCTACTGTAACTTTAACCTTTAGAGTCATGGGAAGCCACTAGTCCTCTCGAACCTTATTAGAGAAAATAATAACTTTTTGCTATAAATTAAGGGAAAGTACATTTATTGAATTAAATATATTAACATGAAATACAATTTAAAAAACTGTACTATAATTACAACGTAACTCTGAGGCTAAATAATTCGTGATCAAAAGACATTGAGCAGTCAGTCTGTCTGGAATAATTCGCTTCTGCGTCATAAATATTAGGTTTGTTGCAGACAGACTGGCTACTGCTGTTTCGCATTTCCGCACGTTGCATTCCCTCGCTATGTCTAGTAACGCACACCCGCGCTCTGCAGTAAATTTGCTGGTTAGTTATACATTGTGTAACCAGCAAAAAACGCTGGCCACCTGGTACAGATTGGACGAAATCGTACCAGGTGGCTCACGAGCTTTTTAAAACGAGCTTTGTAATTGTATCTGAACAATATTAAAGAAAAGTTGTGATAAAAGTTGAGTCAGGTAGTGAGATATTCCCATAGTAGTAGGATATGATGCGAACGACTTACGGTAAAATGTTCTTAGTTACTTTTATGTACAATAAATGCTTAAATCTTTATTCAAATGACCTAGCTCCAAGGGCTGCGAGTTGGCCAGACCTATATTATAAAGTAAATTTTATAAAAGTTACCGCAATTTAACGTGTTTTAGGAACCTCTTGATTCTTAAGCTTACAATTTGGGGAAAAAATTATGTATAGATACTGCATATTTCTAAGTATAAGTCGAGAATTTTTGTTCTCTTAAAGCTTTGGTTTCCAAGGAAATCGGCCTCGTTATTTAGAGGCCGCAATATTGTAATGGATTTATGTTTTTGTGTTATTATATATGTTTGGCTAAATTATAATATGTTGATTTATATACGGATCGGCTAAATCGCAAGAAATACGTAAATACATGCAAGCAATTAATCGTCAATTATATTACATTTTTATTTCTTTAGTTAATGTATCTCAAGTTTATGAGGAAAATATTTCTAAATGAGGTTATTGCTTTTGGTAGAAATGAGTTACATTTTAGAAATTATTTATATTACTGTTTTGTTGAGTTCTCGCTGAAAAGAATTTTCCTTTTGGCGATGACATTGCGTTGATTTTGGCGAAATATGCATCCAGTTTCTTGAAAACTTCATAGATAATATACACATAAAAATAATATTAGAAGAGGAATGTTAGTTTTTAACTTTCTCACTTGCGTTTCAGGTGTTTTGAAAGAATCTCTATACAGAAAGGAAAAATCGTGTGAATAAAGTCATATGAATCCGAGTTACTAATCATCAAATTCATTTCCACTCATTGGGAAGTGTGGATGCATATCATCCTCACCTTCAGTGTTTTTTCCATATTAGAATTTATATCCTCTTAAAAATCAAAATGTATTATGTTATAGGAAATCTTTTTAGTTTGTCTTACATGGCGGATTTTAATTTTGAAATGATTTTTGCAAAAAAAAAAAAAGTTTCGGCATGTGCACAAACGATTTATTTTCTGAAATATTTGATATATATCAAAATATGCAATATATTCTCTCTCTGTTACGAATATGAGATGAAATTTCCCTGCAACTTTCTTCTTATTAAGGAAAAGAGATATTTACAGATATTTCATTAATCAGCAAGGAAACTTAGCAATGATCCTCAGCCTTGGCGATAGTTTTTGCGACCGCGACTCTGGCAATAAAACGAAGCTTCCCAAAAGAGCTGGATTTTAAGGAAGAAATTCGGTGGAAAATTACGGATTTTTCCTGAATTTTCCCTGTGACGTCACACTTGGCCGTAGTGGCTCTATAAGGGAGATATGCGATACTGGAAGAAATCGATAGAAAAATCAACTGGAGTCGGTCGTCGTTGGCTGGGTTATTTGCCGAGTGTTACGGTAGCGTCGTCGAATAAATGTACCGGGAAGTAGCTGGGGAATCTATAGTCGAGTCGGCTTTGAAAGTGCAGAGTATTACAGCGGAGGTTTGTTCAAAGTGCGAGTTAATAAGCTGGTTGACCTGAAAGTTGCTGATACAAATATGACAGCTATTAAAAGTGTGTCTTTGCTTCTATAATGTAGTTAAACTGTACAAGTGTGGCGATTTCTGTTTGTGCTGTTATTCTGTCTTAGTTCTATTACCTACTGTCAGTCTTTCCTAGTGAGATCCAGTCCTGAATATTTGTGAATAAAGTGTAATTTGCCATTATCTTTCATGTTTGACTTATTTCACTCGTTGTACACCCACGAACGACTGAGTTTTTGTACTCTTTTATTCGTCGCAGAAAATATTAAATTCCTCATCACTCTGACCGGATACTAGAATATTGGTTATAGGCCTCAGGTTTGCCAGTTGCGAAGATTTCAGCTTCCTAATATTCGTGTATAAGAACGACTCCTAATCTATTTTGGAACCAAATTTTGGAAAAAAGGTGTTTCTATATATACGGTATAATGCAGAATTCATTAAGAGGCATTCGATATTAGTTGGAATTTCAAATAGCCAATAACTTAAGGAAAATTATTACAGATATTTATTATACGGTGTTCATTAACACTGATATAATAAATTTAATATTGATATCATATCTTTACTGAAAATTAAAAAAAATTTCCTGTGTTACTATTCGTTTGAGAAAAAAGTTATTTAGCAAATCGTATATTTAGAAACCAAAATAAAATAATACTTGCGTTAAATTTGCATCCAGTGAATTATTAATATGCATTGAATTATTGTTATTATTATTGTGTGCACTGAGTTATTATTATTATTGCGGGCATTGAACTTTTCTTGTTTTGTGTTAAATAATGGTTTTATACAGAAGCATGTATTCCAAAGAATATGTAATCGTAATTAAATACATTTCCTTATAGAAAAAGAAAAAAAAAAAAAGAAAAAAAGATGGAGAGATATTTATTCATCTAATTATAGTTTTAAAAGATTGTTGAAGATTGTTTTAGGAATAAAATCCTATTTTACATTTAGTCGTACTTTTATAAAAATAAGAATCCTACACAATTTTAAATATGTGTATAGATAAATTTCTAACATTAGTTTATTGAATAAGAATAAACCGGTTAAATTCAATTTAAAAGATTTATAATGAAAAGTGTTCTTAATAAAATGTATCTTTAAAGCTGTTTATTAGAAAATAATTTTTACAATGATATTTTCTTTTATTGGTTAAATTTCCTATTTGTTCAAAGTATTTCAACAGCTGTTTGGGGTACATATGAAATTATTCTTCTTTGTCATAAAGCTTTCTATAAACTTTCTGGACAAATAACCTTTTCCCTGTAATTTGAACAACACGTCGTTTGTATCGAGTGTAGCTATAATTAAATCTTGTAAAATTCTAAGGCCGCTTTAGATTAAAGACTTAGTAACATCTGAATTGAAATTGAAGTCCGAATTAAAAGAGAATGAAGCGAAGTAATCCAATTTCTCGTCTTACGTCTCATTTGAGAACGTTTTAAATTACATTGAAATGCGATTGTATGAGGGTAATGGCTTCCTTTAGTAGTACACATAGTTCAATCAGTTTCATCTAAAATTACTCCACGTTATTGAAATATTTATTGTAAATGTTATAGGAAAATGATAAAATTGTATACCGAGAGAAAAATAAGAACTTGAAGTAAATGTTTTCTTTTGAATTAATCTATATTTCATTGTTGAGAAATAAATATATTATATATTTCAGCTATTTAAATTTTTCAACTATTTCTAAGCTTTCAACGATTTCTTATTGTTCAAGGTACGAAATACCTAACATAATTAATGTAATGGCCCCACGGATTAGTACGAATTGTAACATGAGTTAAAATCAAAATGCTTTTAATGTGGGTATTTTTATCAAGAATATTTTTGGAAGAGTCGTTTTGAATCAGCTGGAAATAATTTAATCATGTATTTAGAAAATGGAAGCTCAATGTTATTAAATTCTTGCAAAAATTTCTTAACACATTGTATTTTAACGTTTCTTGAATCTTATATTTTAAGGAATTCTCACAGCCTTTAATAATAGCAGCTAAATTTGACTCACTGGTTCTTATGTTTTTAAAATTTAATAAAATATTCTCAATTTTTTTCGTTGACTTTTAGAATAAATTTTATTGTTTTTTAAGTATATGTTATATAATTGATTTCATTATACAGATGCGTATTTGAAATATAAGTATTTTGATAGTTATTGAATGTTTTACCATTTAAAACTTTGAAAAATACTCGTCCGTTAATGAAAACCTCCATCTTCTTTAAGTTACGAGTATTTAGAAAGGGCAGAGGAAATAAAAAGAAATTCACAACAAGTTCAATTCATTTCGCGTTCAAAAAAGGAAGGTTCTGGCTAATTCCAGTTTGGTTGAGGTATAAAAGCTGAATAATAAAATTGAAACCTAACTTGCGTATTGTTTATTAAATAAATATAATAAAATTCGTTGTCTGTATAGATTCAAAGCTATCCGCATCAGTATTTCTCGAGGGAAACGGCTAAAATTATTGCAAGCCATTTGTTATCTAGATTTCACTTTGTTGATTCATGAAAAGTTATTCAATTTCTGTCATTTATACCTTTAAATTTAAAATCGCTAAACTTGGGTATCTTTAATTTTAAGATATTTTCCAAATAAATAACGGATTTATAAAATTTATGGCTTAAAATACGTTTTGCTGATGTGTCTTGTTAATGCCTATAAGAAAATAAGTCGATCCTTTGTTCCGAAACAAATACTTTTTCGTTTGCTTCTTAACTTCTTACACATTCTTAGAAAAATTTTGTTTTTTGATATATCACTTGATAAAAGTGCTCGTGAAAACGTTTAAAATGACGCGGTTGAAACATTATGTTGCCTTATTTGGATCTAAATACATAATTCTTGATTAAGTTTTATGCATAATAATAAAAAATTATTATTGTAAAAAAATTATGAAATTCTTTAAATTCAGGATAAACAAAGAATCTTGCTTGAAAAATAGAACAAAATACATTCAATTAGTTATATTCCAATGATGAGTTAAAATGAAAAGAAAAAGTCACAAAATGTTATACGTATGTATCGTTTTAAGATGATGAAAACAAATTCCAGATTGTTCGTAAAGCTGCTTTTTTTCGTTTTGACAGTTCATAACATGTTATTGAGAGAAAATAAAAATATATACATATTTTCAGGGCTAAAGTTTTGAGTAAAAATATCTAAAATTTCATTTGTATAATGGATTTTTTGATTCTTCATCTTCAAAGAATATTTTCATTATTTTTATTCGCAACTATATAAAATAATGTTTAATGTAATAAAATTTTAACCAGAGTAACATTGAAAATATTCGACACATATATGTAATCATTAGTATTGAAAGAAAAAAAAAATCTTTAATTATCCCATATCTTTTCAAATATGTTATTCATTTTATGTTTTCATGAAATAAAAGCTTCAAGTCTGATATCTTTTCTATCACTACATCTGAAAAAATGGCAAAAATGAAGTCAGAAGATCTTGTTTTAAATTTGATACTAAGGCTAAATCTTATTTTAAAACGAGTTCGAATTCGGACTTTCATCAAAAAAGAATTCAAACATTTATTTATTCAATGTACTAGAGGATTCTAATATATTTTGAGATATATATAATAGGCACTTCATTTTTTCAGAAAAAATCACATTTCATTACTTGATGAAAAAAAACACCTTTTAACAAGTCAAGGAATATAAAACTCCCACCTGGAAGAGAAAATATTAAGATATGTTTTTTTTATCCGATAAATAATATTATATTAATTTTCGTGTGCATTTAAACTCATAATCGTACATCAAAGAAGTGTTGCATGTTTCTTAGAATTCAAACTTGTAGCGCTTTTAAAGAGAAAATGAATGCAAACAGTGCTTTTATAGAAATTCTTTCTTCTGATGAGAAATTTAAAATTTCGAAAGTTTCCTTTCAGACGAAAAATGTGAATATGTTCATTTGGGTCCTGTGTTTGCATTTATAAGTGATATTTTATTTCTAAAAAGGAAAGAATATCTTATACCAGCAAAAAATTATCTATTTCATCCGTTTCAGTAATATGAATAGCTTTTTCCATGAATTTTTTATTTGAAACGTAGAAAAGCATTTAGCTTTTTTTTTTATCTTTACAAAACATGTATATTAATAATTATGAAATTTGTATTAATTCCATTCCATAATTTAAATTTTTTTTAAGAATAATTAGCAGTTATTAATAATTAAAATATTCTTTCGAAAAATAAATAAGATTCATTTTTCTATTACTCATTTCATCATCTTATTTATTTCTATAATTTAGTTTGAAATATAGGGAAAAAAATTCTAATTTTTGAATTACATTTATAATTATTTACAAAACTTGTATCAATTGGCTACACAAACATTCATTAAGCATGCAATTTAATAATATAGTTTTAGTTTTTTGAAACAAATTTTTTTTTGTGTTCTATGAATTAATTAGCCAAATCGTACCTTTCACTTTCCATGCTAAATGTACGTGATAAGTTACAACAATGCGGGAGGTTGTCGGACACCGATTGCAGAGAAACCGTTGGGATCCAATTAAAACCAGTTATGGTGAAGGGTTCAAATGGTTCTGTAAAAGTTATCCGTTAGTCTAACATTGTTTTATTAGTTAGAATAGGTTACATACCGGCATAAACAAATATAATTACAAAATATTACAAATACTTAAGGGATAGAGTGTTTCAGCTTTGACATTTCTAGTCCTCTTTAGCCTAGACTGTGTTGCCTTCATCACCAGAGGGCGTTCGGTTGCTTGGGGCAGATAGTATACAGTTAGTTAATGAGGATGGTTACAATAGTGTTAATAGTCTCTTTTAAGATGAAACTTACAGAACAATAATTCAATAAAAATTATTTCCCAATGTGTGATGACGTGTATTATTCTAGATTTTTGACAAAACGGTCACCGCTGAGTGAAACCGTTTTGAAAAATTAAATGATGTTTGTTAAAAATAAAAATTTTTTGAAGGACCGATACCTTTACTTTTATTGTTATGAATTTTTTTTATTTTCAATCATTCGATATATTTATTCTATCATAAACTGATTATTTTCATATTTAAAATTGATTTTAAGGGGCCACAGTACTTTAAAAATGACCAAAAGAAAAAAGAATCAATTTATTATCTCATTTTTATGACAACTTTAAAAACGTGTACAAAATTTCATAGTTCTAGCAACTTTTTTTTAGTTTGTTATTTAAATTTTCTTCAATATTGAGTTAAGTCATTTCATTGACCTTTAATATTTTCATCTTTTTTTATCAACTTTTTATTTTTCATCACGGTCGTGTACTATAAAGTGCAATTGAGTTTCCAGTATTTGAATAAAATTTTAAAATTTCTTACTGGTTATTTTTATGGAACACTTGATAATTATGTGAAGGATACAGGGATATAGATAAATTGTTCCTTATCTAAAAATCCACAGGATTAAGAATAACTGTTTTTTAAAATTATTTTTGTAGTTTCTACCGTAAATATTTTTATAAAACTATAAATAACATTAGAATATCAATCTCAGGCACAGAAATATGAGAAACACTTCTAAAAAATTCCTGGGAAATAACTCACAAATATTAAAATTAGTAGAAATATTAAAATCTTTAAAATATTTAAATATTCTGAAAAAACGTTGTCTTAAAATTATTTAAGGGTAATTAAGGTTTTTTCTTTTTAAAATGAATTTTGTTATGTATGTTCATATATGACGAATAAAAATTGTTCTAATCAACATATCTGATTCAAAAAATGTTGCTCATGTTTTTTCTTAAACCTACTACGAGTAGGATATCATTTTGTGTTCTTACAATAATATCATTGGGACCGCGGTAATTTAGAGGTCATGGGCGCGGACTCGCAGCCAGCAATTTTTTGTGTCGAGTCATGAGTTAGAGCCGAAAGGTCTCTAAAGGCTCGTCGTGTAACGAGGCTGATGCGTATTGAATCTAGTAAAGGTCCCAAGACATCCTATTGGTGTGGCTCAAAAGTTTGGTGGAGATTCGAGCTCTCTTTAACACTTGACTGATGTTCAAAATAATGAGTTCAATTGAGCCCTTGTATTGCTTCTCGAAGAGACATTATTAAATAATTAGAACCACAATAACACGTTTTAATTTCTTTCTACTCCATGTCTAAATAATAGCTGCAATAATTCTATTAAATGAAGCGTTTAGTTTATCATTTTTGTAGTATAACGAATGTTTTTATGTGTATTGTACATGTGTGGCTTAAAATGGTTTTTTTTAATAAAGTAGTGAGAACCTTAATAGGTCTTATATTGTTGTATACACTCTTCCAATATAAAGAAAAACCCTAAGAATTGCTATTGATAACGGTTATAATCCTTTTTTTTAACGGTTTCTGTAGACGAAAATTTAAGAAATTAAAACGATTAAAAAGTCTCATATTCATCTAAAAATGATTCCCTTGAAGGTATACTTTCTGTAAAATTTAAAAGTTACTTCTTGCAAATGAAGAATATTTGGTTCAGATGAGTGTATTATACCCGATTACGATATTTTATTTTAAAACGGTATGAATGATATTTTGAAGCTATAAATTTGCAAAAGCAGAATAAAATCCTTCAAAAATTTATTTTGTTTTAATTTACACTTACCAAAGGGATATAGATTAATAAACTATTTAATTTTTTGACTGTATTACAAAAAAAAAATATTTGACATGTTGTTTGCGGGTGTTTTATTTCCTAAATTTCCACTCTTCTGTTTGTCCGGATATTGAAATTCAGTTGTAGTTATTATATAAAATAATATTTCTTCATAATACTTATTTTAATCAACGGTCTCATACTTTTGGCCTAACACACATAGATTGATATTTTTTTTTTCTTTACATTGTTTATTCGATGGAGATAACCAAAACTTATTAACGCAGTTTTATTTCTTTAAATTAATGTTAAAACTAAAATGCTTTCGAAAAGTTTTCACATTAAAGAACTTTTTCACAAACTCTTTATATTCCAATTATTCCAAAATAATGGAAAATAAAATATTTTTAAAAGACAGAAAGTTATGTTAGTTGTGTATGCCCAAGAGGTTTGACAAACGCAGGTGAATTTTCAATTCCCTTAACATTACATTTGAAAAGGACTCGAGACTTTTGTTTCCTAATTACTTTTCCGCGGAGGTTTTTTTGTATGCAATTAGCTTTGATAAAAACCAACATTGGTTTCTCAGTGATAAAAGCAAGCAGAAATTACTCAGAAAAATATGGATATTCCTGTCGATTATTTTTCTTAGAAAACTGTTTAATGGTTAACATTTTCATTTACATAGAATATTACTTATTTTTATATGGTTGGTTTAAAAGGTCTTCTTCATTAGATAATATACTACTTCCAAAAATTTTAATTAATTTTTATCTAGAGAAATCCTTCCATATGGAATACATATATGGTGAAATATAAAAATTCATCAGTTATCTTGAATTAAATTTCATATTTGGTTTTTACATAAATTGTTATTTAATTAATATTATAAATACCTTGATCAGTTATTTGATATTTTTTTATATTTTGTAACATACACCATTTGGGAAACGTCCCTTAACTAATATCTGATGTTTCTTTCTAACTTAATATTTAAGCTTTCCACTTTTCTTCAAGCCAAATGAAACGTGGTAATACAAATCAAGTAAACTTTAAAAGGGAAGTAAATCTAAACAATCAAATCGTATAAAAGCTGCAAAGGACTGAATTTGATGGATAAGAAAATGTTAGGATAATAGGAAGATTGCTAGAGTGAAGATCTTGAATAGTATGGGGGTCTAGATGATTTACAGAGACTAGAACCCTGCGATATTTGATATGGTCTGTTGAGTAATAAGAGAACTATTGGTGATGGAATACATAATTTTGAGCCTCAGTCAAGTGACGAGAGCGGCACCTAAGCAAGAATCTCCATCCCCAAATTTCCACAACATGCTGGGACATGAGACACAGATCAGATTTAATGTGCATCGAACCCGCTATATGGGGATCCTTAGTGATATCAGGACTCGAACCTACAATTGTGCGTAAATAACGGGAGCTGCATGTCTGTAACCATGATCACTAAGCTACTGCGGATACGTTGACACCAGGAATTGGAACTATTACATCTCAAACAGTTTGAAGGTTGCGTGTGTCTGCCCTTGAAATAGGATAAATGAATATTAATTCAAAATATGGTATTAAGCATTATAATAATATTAAAAATATTATGACATTTTAATAGAGAGTATAATATAAATGCACTTTTATGCGACGTATTTTGAGAGGGGGAAATACATGAATATTTAAACTTTAAATGCTTATATGAAAATAAATGAAGTCATGTAATTAAATTAAAAAGTGATAGATGCAAATGAAAGAATAATTATAGCTTATTCGTATAAAATAATTTTCCAATCTCTTGAACCAAACCATATGTTTCAAAATTAATAAGTTCTATCCAAAACTAGAATGAGATATGCTAGTGTAATTGCGAAATGTAATAAAAATATGAAGCAAATAAACCAATACATATATATATTACTTCAAATTTAGACATAAAAGGAAAATTTTCGATTGAATGCTTAAGTAAATGAATTTTAAAAAAACTACAATTAAAATACTCATATAATCATTAATTGTTCTTAGTGTTATTATGATAGTAAATTCTAAGGAAAATATGACTCAAATCAATGCATAAAGCTAAGTGATAATACATTGCAGACGTTCTTTTTTCATTATCAAACTCTGCAGCGCTCTTAAATTGTAACTAAATAGCCAATAAGTTCAAAACTCGAATTGAAGACATACAAGAACATGACAAAATAGTTTATTAACTAACAACAAAGATATATAAAGTCTCTCTTTTTCGAATCCTTCTTAAATAAGCTAATCCTATTTTATATTCTAGTACGAAAGTCTTAGCTTACCTAATCACTCATTCCAATTCAAGCACACTCCTAGGTTATAACAAATTAACTTCCCACATGAAAGATAAATTACGATGAGTCATTTCAATATATATATCTATCATCATGTTATCATTCTCTGTCCACCCACACTTTTCCTTTCGATTCTATTTTACTTATATAACCCTATCCTTAATTCAAATCACTGAACATCTTATCTTCATCTAATTCGCCTAATCACGTTTCTTTTGGCTTGGAAGAAATTGTAAACTTATCCATTTTAAACTAACGAAAATTTTCCAATTTTAGTGAAAAGAAAATCGAGAATAGTTTAATGTCAAACATTCATTATTTAATTTCCATTAATATTAATATATTAATATCCATTCATAAGCAAATCCCTCGTAGAGGAAGAAATAAATATACGGAAATGAATTCCAAAAGAAAATCTTTCCCCACTGTTAATTGAGCATCGAAACATTAACATGTCGGCAATGAAGAAAATTATTTGTGAAACATGATGCCTGTCATAGAGATTGAATTACATGCTAACCTTTGAACTATTTATTTCCCACAACAGTTACACGTCCAACGAAAAAACTTCCCTTAAGAAACAACCCTTCTCCTGGCTTCTATAAAAAAGGATCAAAATATCCATTCCCTTTCTACCCTCTCGACATACACTTTTTCAAGATCATCATAGCAAGAAAATCAGAATCAATTTCTAAAAATATTCCAGGATTCCCCCTTTTTTTACAGTTTTTCTTCGACATTTTCTTCCATTTCTAGAACCAAAGGTACAGATATAGAAGGAATTGGAAAGGGAAAGATTGGAGACATTCCACCATTTTTGCTTAGCTTTCTTTTCGTACCACCCAGGCAGAAATCGAATTCTTCAAGACGTATTAAGAGATGGATTGAATTTGGACCTGGGGATCAAATAACCCTTGACAGCATGTCGAGGAAACATAACATCCACATAACGCAGCTTCTTAAACATCTTTCTATCAGGAGGCTTGAAGCTAAGTATCGGTAAAAGGAAATTATTGAAAAAATGGACGAATGAGTGGAATCTAATGCATGCCGGTGGCGTATAAATAAGTAGAGATTGATGGGATTGTCGATTAGATGTTAAAACCGCATTGTCGGCTCAAAGATTAAGATCGAAGGTTTTGACATCTTTTGAATTCCTTGTTCTTATTTTGAAGAAAATATGGAGATTGACGTGTATTGTGTTGTGTAACTGGAGTAGAAATGATTAAGTTATATAGGAATGTAATTGGAAGATAATTTCATGTATTTCGATTTCTGACCATATAGATTATTTCATGCATTTTTTTAGCACATGCGAGGATTTTAAGCCCTGATTGGTTTTAATTTTGGTAATATTTATAGGTAACATCATTACTAGTGTCATTAATTAGTTTTATATAAAGTCTAGAGTTTTTTCTCTAAAATTATTCCTCGAAAACCTGTTCCTACTTTCTGTTTCTTAATCACTAAACATAAAGATATTTTTAGCATCCCTATAATCAATGATATAGACCATATTTTATCAGTAAATTATCGTATGATTGGTTTGGTTTTATTATCGTCGCACTAGAAGAAATATTAGGGCTATTGGCGAGACATCGTTTTGGGGAAATTCGGTCAAGTGACGAGAACAATACCTGAGCTTGCACTCTCCTCTACTAACTTCCACACCACGCTAATGGAAAGACTTTCGGCCCCGATAGTTTTAACGTGCATCACCCCCTACTGCACGGCGGATCTTTAGTGTCCAAGGTTCGAACCCACTACTCAACGAAAACCGCCAGTCACGAATCCGAAACCATGATCACTAGGCTACCACGGTCAAATTAAGGTATGAAAGGACACCTAATATTTAAATTTTTTTTTGTTTTATGAAGCGGTTGTAACTCATGGAAAAATGTTGAGATATTTTATTTTAAATTTTTAATTTGGTGTTTTGCATGGATATTTTATAATATAGAATGAAATCTTTAATTTATTCTTCTATTATCGATTCCATACAGAATACTTATAAAATGTTTGATAAAGAATGTGCATTTCGAAGGAACAATATCTTAACTTCTCTCAGTACATTAATGTTGTCTTTTAATTAAATTAATTCAAGTCAAGATTATCAAAATTTTAAATTAATTAAATGTATGTGTACTTATTCGCTCAAGGGGCTATTGTCTTAAGTAGAGTGTTTTGGTGTACCAGATCATTTTAAATTTTAAATAATTTCTTTTTTATATTTATCTTTAATAAATTAATTTCGTAATTTATCATTTGCTTTAATTTTAATGTCGGAAATGTTTACTACAGTCTAGTTCCCCGTATTTCATCGTTTACTTTCATTCTGTTATTTAACTAAGTAATTTAATAGTAATTATATAAAAACACATTTTGGGGGGCTAAATCTGTTCTTTGTAAATCTTTGCATAGAACTTTTACTAGTTTTGTTTTGTTCGGTACTCGACAAAGAAAAAATAATTTTATGTACAAAGATAATCTCAAAAATTAATTCAAAATAATTATAAGCTTGTCCAGAAAATACAGTATTGCTTAAAATTTCTGTAAACAGTGAGTTTAAAAAAGCAAGTTTATTAAAAAGTAAACTTTAATCTTTCTTTTTTGGGTTTTTATTGTCTTATAGGGATTTGAAAAATATTTCTGCCAAAAAATGAAGGGAAAAAGAAACAAAGAAATTGGTTTTAAACAAAAGAAACAAAAAAAAAGTAAGTAAGAAAGGCTTTTCTTATTTCATTCAGACATGTGCAAACGTTTTTTCTGTTCAGCTTTCTAAAAGAAGAGTTATTTAGAACGAATATTAATTAGCATAATGCAAGCGTACTTCCATGTGCCAGGCTCCGCAGAAGCAATTACTTTCGAGAAACCCTCAAGAAACCGTTTTACCCTCTTAAAATTGCTAATACATTATCATGTTCACAAGCTAAACATTCTGAAGCACAAAAACATTGCTAATGTTACTAACAACAAGAATAGAAATAATGTCAAACTTTTGAACCTAACACCAAATATCTTTTACATTATGCGAACGCATTTCTTTGACGCAATTTTCTCAAAATAACAACACGTTAAAAAAGAAAAAAAAAAAAAAAAAATAACTGAACGTCAATTGTGTTTCATTGTTCAGATTAATTACAGATTAAGTTAAATACATAACTCGTAATCAGTGGGAATCGTTTTTTCCCACGTGTTTGGCAAAGGGGAAAAAAAGAAGTTCGTTTGATTAAAAACAAAGGGTTAACCGTTCTAGCTGAGAAAGTACCAGAAAGGCCACCCGCTTATATTATTCGGGAAGGAACAATTCAGATAAAACTATTTTTTATGGTTGATTTTCGGAGATTGCTAAAGCTGCATTTACTAGGCCTGAAATAGCGGAAGTCGGTTTGACGAAATTAGATTATCTTCTCCCCTTTCTCTTTTAATTAAATTCCCTGTTCCAGGTACAAATGGAAGAAAAGGATTTTTGACTATCGAGAAAGTGCGATTTGGGTTAAGAGGTCTTGCATTGTTAAGGCTCCTGTTTAGATTTTAGACTGCATAAAAATGAAGTCAACTTTATGTAGTGACATTGAGTTGTGATGTGAAGGTCTTCCTAAAGATTCTTTTAATCGACTAGGCATTTGAAATTGGAATAAATTAAAGAGTGTACTACGAGTGATTTACATTGCAATACATTTACGTCTTCATCAAAAGTCAGTTAAATTTTTTTTTACGCTTTCATAATTATAATATTGTAATGCAGTTTACACCCATTAAAGGATTAATTATAAAATAAATTATTAACATAGAAAAACTAATCTTTGACAATATTTATCCCTTGTTTAATAACGAACTTTCGATGATGTTACAAAAAATATGAGCGATGAAGTAACTATTGCTTTTATTTACAGAAAGTAATATGATTACTTTTAGAAATGTTATAGTAGAATACTTTTGAAACTCCTTAAATCCTTTCATTAATTGTTTAAACTGAAATTACATCTAGTTATTTAGAATCAATCGACAGTTTTCAAGAAAACAATTAAGAAACTTTTTTCTTTAAAATACCTTTACTATATGGTTTTCTAATTTTACAACACCTTTATTCTTTGAAAATTTAAAGAAACATGTAAAATATTTAATACCAAAACATACTATTACAATTATTTCTGCTTTAAGCGAATAAGATATCAAAATTCTTCTGATTATGAATTAGGATAATGATTCTCTTTTATTTTTAAATTGATAGCGGTATAAAAAAGTCTTATACAAAAAGGTTTAGGAAAGTATGTAGTGATTCTGTGTTATAATATAAGCATATTATACATGGAAGGGAGTGCCAACTCTGATATCTACCTCTTTTTTTGGCCACAGTTCAGAATTACACCTTTTATTGATTATATTAAGCGCATCTCTGATCTTGGAAGAAATAAGTAGGCAGAAATATTCAATTGTCAGAAATTTAAGACCCTGAAAATATTTTGAGCATTTTATTTCCTTGCACCAATAAAATGAATCAGAATTTTATAGAACAGATTAGAAATATTTTTTTCATTCATAAACATGAATAAAAGCATTAAAAGGTTTTTAGAAGGTCCCGTACTCTTTCTTCTTTTGATGAATTAGAGGAAATTTTATTATTAATGGGATTGCAGTTGTTTTCTTACGAAAAACGATTGTTAGCTTAAAAATACACAGATAAAAAAATTCATTGAAGCTGATTTAAAAGCTTTAACTTAAAATTCGAGTACTGCATTATACGTATGGAATAATTTAAAAGTGATTACGCTTAATTTTTAAGCACAGGATATACAGAATATTCATAAAAGTTAAAACTCGCAGAAACTCATTAATTGATTTTTGTCTGAAATTTTAAAATATATCCAAGTGATTGTACTTAAAACAATTTTGCTGAAAGTTTGCAATACAAGAAATACCTTTTAAAGTAAATTACACCAAAATTATCTTAACGTAGATTTTTTGCCTTTTAGTTTTGCAATTTCTTAACTCCGTACATGTCTTATGTACTTTATAGACATAAAATTCCTTTTTTATATACTGCATTAAAAAGGAGTTTATGAGAATTTCAGACGAAATTATGCCTCAGCCATAATTTCAAACACCAAATCCTTTTTCTCGTGTAACAGTGATTAAATATTGCCAAAGACATATGTGGTTTTAAATTAAAAGCTTAGTTAAATCCGAATTAAATTTGAGATTAGATGTAACGGAAAGGGAAACGAAGTAATCCGATTGCTGGGCTTACATCTCATTAAACGACGATTTAAATTATAATGAAAAGTGAGAGCTCAGAATAAATAGCTTTGTAAAATATAATCTAATGAGTTTAGTCTTATATAATCTATTTAATTTAAAATTGCTCTTGGTTTAAATTTATCATGCAACTATTCATACGAATATGGTAGAAATATAATTTTATTAAATAGTATGTTGTATCGAATGTACATTTTTGAATATTAAATAAAGATTGAAGAAATTTTTATGTAAATTAGTTTTATTTTTATTTGGAAATTAATAATAGATTTTTATTCTATACAAATTTTAAAAATTTATTCAACTGAATAGATGAAATTTTAATTAAAACTTTACGGCGTGCGTTACAGAACAGGTGGCCTTATTAAAAAGTAATGCCTCCAAGGTCATAATGCTTTTTTTCTTACTTGATCTTCTCATCCAAATTTGTATTGATTCTGAAAGATACATGTCTTTTCTGTATTACAAATTATTTTATTTGTTCCCTTCACTAAGCAGTGCGGAGTTATTGCACCCAGCCTTGCAAATTTCATTTGTTTCCGAAGATGCCAGAACACCCTAAGGAATATCACTTCCACTTCGATGAAAAGATGAAAGAAGTTATCATTGAATCCTTGTGTCGACAATAACCACCGGAATTCTTCTCAGGAGAGTTTAGCCGACTAGTCATGCGGTGATACATGTTATTGGAATGAGATAGAGATTATGTTAAAAAGTGAATAAAGCCTTACGAAGAAATATATGTAGCTTTTAGGTACCCATAACGATAAATGATGAAAATTCACTAAACTAATAATAAATTTATGTGCATGAAATAATTTTTTTATACAAGTTTCGTAAAAAAAATAAGATTTCGTTGCATTTGAGAAAAAAATAAATACTCTGGTGTGTAAAACGTAATCAACAGATGTTTCTTCTTCTTTTCTTCATCATAACTCCACGAGAAATCATCTGAGAGACATGAAATTTGGAAATGAGAGACAGCATTTTATACTTACATGAGGACGAAAGCATAGTTGCACAAAAATTAATACAACTCATATAGTATGAAATCAAACAAAAAAGGGTTTTATTGAACTCATAGTATCGTTACACATGTTTTCTGTACAAGAGGAAGAGCACCGAGCAGATGTTTCTTAGTATAGGATATACCCTCCCCTTACAGCAGTGATTGCTTCGTACTATCTGTCCTTACTCAGTACCAGATTGTTTCACAGTTTAGGTATTACCATTATTACCAGTATTAGGTACCCATTTCACAATCAGCATCTGTTTCTGTTGTTGGGTGTTCCCCGGAGCATGTAATCTTGTCACAAGGCGTATCACCAAAGCATCCCACACATGCTCTATGAGATTTAAATCAGGGGAGAATAATGGACAATCCATTCTTGTGATATCTTCCCTTTTCAGTAGTTATTGAAAATTAGCAGTCCGTTGTGTCCATGCATTGTCATCCACAAAAATGAAGTCTGGTTCCATAGCATATCGGAGCAGACGCACATGGGGAAGGATCCCCTCCTTATAATAGCGATCTCCGGTTATAGAACCTCTCGAAAACGTAGAGCTCAGTCCTCCCATTCAGCATATTACCTCTCTTGACGACAACTCCTGGACTACCATAGCGGTCTCTTTCCGTAATGTCACTGGGATGAAATCATATTCCAACCTCTCTCTAAATCAACTATCATCGAGAATTACTTTAGGCACTGAAACAACTCTCATCCGTAAAAAGAACACAACTCCATTGCTGAGATTTCCAGTTTTTGTGCTCCTTATACCACTCTAAATGGCGTCACCGATTGCCTTCTTTCTGAATAGGCCACCTTTGTGAAGGCGTCTGGCCACAGTAAGCCGTGATACTTGTCGCTCTGTTGCTGTACACAGTTGCTGAGCAATGGCACTTGCTGACTGGTATCGGGCTCATTTCGCCTGCAGGACGACATATTTGTCATCCACTGCATTTGTTTTCCTAGGTTGGTCACCACCAACCTTTTTAACAGCTGTACCTATGGTATGGAAGACTTTTCAATCCCGCGAAATGACATTTTTGTTGATTCCAAATCCTTCAACTACACTGGTCAAACTACACCCTCCTCCATCTTTCTGATAATTTTTCCCCGTGTTAAGTCGTCCAGGTGATTTCATCTAGCCATATTTCACGAAAGAACTCACTTGTACTTGCAGCGAATGTCTTTAATTGAGCATTCGTCTTCCTTTTAGTGTAATCTTGATCTGAGAGCGCCGACCACATGCGTTTTACAGACAATCACGTCCCCTATGATGTTTTGTTCCTGACGTTTACATACGTATCACTTTTCTACTGAATTACGTGTTCATTGTAGTAATCGCAATAACCCCTTTTCTACAATTTCATGGCTATCTGCTTAAAATTTATTTCGTTGCTTAAGTTTTACATACCAGTTTGTACAGCATTCGAAAATTATCTGCAAGTGATATTAATAAGTGAAAAGGCTAAATTTTATTTTCTTATATAAATCAGAATATAATTTTTACTATATCAATTATATATATATATTAATTAACCAAGAATTAAAATGAGTTGTATAAAATCCAAATATTAGCTCCTGTCGAATATTCCAATAAATTGATTTAAATCTGTGTTTTTATGTTAGTTATATATTTTTTTCAAAGAAATCTTGAACGATTCACCTAGGTATCTTGAAAAATACTTGCAATCTGATTGCACACTGCAATTCAAAAAAATCTTAAGCGCATAAAGAAATCAAAAATGGGTAAGGTTTATGGATATTCCTCCAAACATTTATACCTTATATCCGGTTAATGCTTTCAAATTTATTCACTTTTCTTAAAGCTGAAATAGTTTCCTTGTTCTGAAATAAAACGTATAGTGGATTCCATCAAACTTCAGACTGTAATGCGATTTTCAAATCTCTACAAATGAAAGGGGAAATATGTGTTGCAAAATAGAATACATTTGTTCACGTAAAATAAATTTTTATTTGGAGCAAATACTTTTTCATATCGTCAAGTAAAATAATATTTTTTTAAAAATTGAAATTAAAATTAGATATCTAAATTTACCAATATATTACTGAGGTGGCAATTTTCAACAATATGAAATTATGTAAATTATTAAAACTTAAATTTTTTTGAATGTATCTTTTAATATTAAAACAACGTACATTTACTCTATACTTTCTATTTTTCCTATTAATAATTGTGAAAAATTGTGAAATAAACATTTTTCAATGAGGGGAAGAATAGCTCCGAATGAATGTGGTTCAAAAAATACCAGAGTTAGGAATGGAAATTAGGAATGGCTTTAAATTCTGAACACTGAAGTATTGACCAGACAAGTTTCCGAATTCTAAGAAGTCCACAAGTAGGATGCTATCCATCTCCCAAAAAAGTCACCATCACAAATTTTCCGGTTAAATTCACCTTCTTTGGAGAAAGTTCATTGGAAGCAACCTATTATTTTGACTGTTTCTTGATCTCCACTGTTTAATGATGAATCTCTTATCTACGGTGATAACTTGATGGAAAATAATGATGGCAACACGACGCTTCAGTAATCAAATTTTTATTTGAGAGTAAATGACTACCAAATCGACAGTAGCCCTAGAATCAGTGTCAAATTTTTTTGGCGCTTTTCAACAGAAAGAAGCATAGAATGGTGACTCACGTGCCTTAGAAACTCTATCTGTTGTCAAAGAGGAACATTTTGAGCCCCCCTCATTTAGAAACGTTTTTTATATATGTAAATTTGTAAGGTTTTGTAAGGTTTAAGGTTTTGTAAGGTACCATTACTTTTAATATAACCATCCACATATATTTATTTTGAACATTCTATGTTTCTTATTAATCGTGAAAAATTATAAAAGACACATTTTTCAGTGAGTAAAAAAGGGATTATGCATAAGCCGTGCAACTAAACTGATGTTACTACGGAGTGAAATGTGAAATAATTTTTAAAAAAAAGTAATTGAAGAAGTACAATATATAAGAGTGTAAGATTGCATTGAAGAATTTATTGCAGAATGGAATATGTATTACTTAATTACTTTTATTTTGCAGTAAATATGTCACATACGATAAAAATGATTATTTATGCTTTTTCCAATCTTTCTCATCTACGGGCCACAAATCAGCAGCTGTAAGAATGGCGTTCTGTATTATATGCGCTGCCATTAATGTTTTGATTAAGGTTTCCGTTTAATTTATAAAATATGTTATTTGTACCTTTTCTCATTTTTCCTCCAAATGTGTTGTCTGCACAATATGCAATATCATTTCATGTTTTAAATTGTTTTTCTTCAAAATATTAATAATGGAACTGAAAATTATTTCAGAAGTCTCGCAGAACAAAGGAACGAAATCTAAAATTCTAATGCTTATTCCAGTTTCTGAATGAAAAAAAAATCTAATAATGGTTGAAAATAACTTTATATCCTTAATATTAGAGGCATCAGAATATATCGCTATAAAATTAATTTTTAATAGATTTTTGTTCAATTACGAAAATGCATATGGGAAAAGCACATTACACACAATCGCCTTGGATTTTGTTCTAGCACAGGCAAATTGTTTGACAAATAACTTTTTGATAACTTGTGATGTACAATCCATAGATCTGCAGGTATGATTATGATTAATAGTATGAAAAGACATAAGTCTTTCTGTTAGTGCTATTTTCCTTTCTTTGTCTCTATAAGTCTTTTTTCTAAAAAAAATACTGCATTTTGGTGGAAGATGCAGTAGTATTTAAATAACTTTTATATTCTTGTGTCTCTAAATACTCTGATATATCATTCCTTCCACCATGCAAAATAAAAAAAAAAAATCACTATTATATTTCTTACAATTCTCAATGTAATCGTTTTAGGTTTTTTAATGAAAGGAAATTCACTTCCTAGATGATTGTTGAATTTGCTCTCTCTTTTCTTACTCATTATATTAAAAATATAAAAACAAAGTAATTTAAAATTATGTTATAAATTATTGAATACATATTGCTTAAGAACACTGTAAGTAGATACATACATAATTACATCAACATATTTAATATATTAGTTTGTAAATTAAATTAATTTGGTTGTTATAAAGCAACTACAATTTCAAAATTATTTTAATTTATACCTCTATTCCATTCTAAATAATAACAATACTACCTTGTATTATTTTTTCTTTGAATGTTTCGTAGCGCAAGTTCGTAAGTGTCCCTTTCAAGGTTGGCGCTAGACTTTTTGCCGCCATTATAAAATATAACTAATACGAGTACTGTCTACTGAATTCAAGAAAATTTATATGTATTTATGAAATAAATAAATAAATTACTTATCTAAATCATCTGAATAGATCATTTGTTGACATCACTTGTTTAACCAGCAAGCAGTACGATGTGTATTTAAGACAGATAGTTGCAAAACTCAATATGCTAAGGCCTTACTTCGTGGACGACCAACAAACTCTTTACACCCTGACCCTTATCCTCTCTAAAATTCCCCTCCGTTTTCAGTTTTTGTATAAGATATTATTCCTTTACAACAATGTTCCAAATGATGCTAGATCACTAGAGGAACATGTCGCCATAAAAATAAAATCTGTGGAAGTGTACAAAGTGTTCTCTCTTCATTTTACAGTTACAAAATAGTTTCGTCGCTGTCAATGCCATAAAGTGCCACTGTTCATTAAGTCTAATTAATGGTGGTGGAATTCTAGAAACTGATCAAGGTGAAATTTGATAAGCAATTCCTGATAATCCGTTCTCAACAATTATTTTTATTATTAAAGTTTAACATTATAAAATTTACAAAAATAATACAAAACTCATATCAGAAATCCACACATTCTTTTCCCATTCTCCCATCGTTCCTTAGCTTGTAGTGCATTCTTTCTAAAAGTTGGGACTGTCTCGCTAAAAGTGGGACGTCTGGTCACCTTACTTAATACGTCACGGTGTTTTTGGTTTTTGTTCTTTCTATCTAAAAGTCGGGACTTTCTTAATACCCCGGGGGACGTGGGACAAATTGTTAGAAATCGGGACGTCTGGTCACCTTAGTTAAGAGGTGATGAGGATTTTATCGTTAATTTCAAATATATAATTGAGTGTAGGATTTAATAAGCTAACGAACTCCACTGATAGTTTTTGCTATATTTGTGTGGCGAATTTATAAACATTATTTACAGGAAAATCGTGGTTTCTTTAATTAAAATTGCTTATAAAAAGTTTCGGATGCGAAATTGGGGAACTGGGGATTATCCAAGGGCGTTACAATTTTGTTGTTTACGTTGCTGTAATTGACTTCTAGAGTGAATCAAAAAAATTCGAACTGTAATGCATTTTACCATACTAATGTATGAAGGGATCCTAGAAATCATTTAAATGATTTCTATTTTTGTATGACACTAAGATTTAAAGGATTTAATTTCCAGAAGCAGTGACATGTTCAATATTCCATCTTCCAATGTGCAATAAATCTATTACATCTTAGCAACGTGTCTTCTGTATCACAGCTAACTGTTAATTATTTAGTTAACGAAAACTGCACGCCATTTTATTGTCATCAAGGTGAAAAAGACATGGTTTATATTCTATCATAGAAGCATTCGGAGCTTCTTATGGTAACCCAAACAGAGCTCAATGACCGTGTGTGAAATTTAGGGTTAAATAAGACTAAATTTGAATTGCTAGGGATCAAGGCTTCAAGAGTGAAATGTGTTGGCTGTTGATGTGCTTTTTTCCCATATACCGTGGCATACATAAAAACTTCTCTAGTTTTCATGAAACATTGTGAAACGAATTCAAAACCTCATGGAATCTTTAAATCTACATCATAAATCAGAGGAATAGCTAATTTTTCTTGATGCTTCTAGGGTGAGGTTTAAAGCAATAATCATTCTAAATGGAATTAAATATAAATCCGTCCTTGTATGATATGTTCCAGGTTACCAACAGAAGTCCCTTTTTCTATAGACTGATTGGTTCATTTTATTAACCTTGATAACATCAATTAACGTAGAAAATACGGATTTAATTTCAACATTTTGTACTAGTTCCGCCAATTCAAGAGCACTTTTAGAGCAATTGAATGATTGATTGTTTATTCATGGGGCACATTGAAGCAACACGAGGTTAATGGCAACGGTCCTTTGTAATTTTTAACATCAGTCAAGTTTCGAGGACGATAATGAGCAGACACCTCCCTCTCCTAACTTCCATACCAACGGAAGAGCTTTGAGCCTCGACAGATTTAACGTGCATCTGCTCCGTTACCCTACGGGTCTTTCGTGGCATCAAGGTTCAAAACCACAACACGATGAGAATCGCTGGTTGTTAGTCTACGACCACCGTAATCAATCGCAATAGAACGCACACTGCTCGCTGACTGCTGTTTTTGCATCAAGAGAAAAGACACTGAACAACAAAATAAACTCAAAACCAGGTAAACTAATATATTTAAATAAATACGCTTATAGTATGTTGTACTGTGTAAATTATGTGAAAGTATATTGGAGGAAATTTATCATCTTATTTTTCATTAGCCTAAGCTGATACTGTAATAATTTATATCCTTCCTAATATATGGCCTAAGCTGATACTGTAATAATTTATATCCTTCCTAATATATGGCCTAAGCTGATACTGTAATAATATATAGCTGTTATAAAAATATATATCCTTCATTGAAAAAAAATTAAGACTCAACAGCAGATTTCTATTATCAATTTTATTTACACAGGAATGCATCAAATTGAAATATTAGCCTTAAATTTAAGAAAAAGAAGTAAATAAAAAGTTAATTTGGTTTATCTCTTTTATTTATGTTTACAATAGTATATTAAAATACGTTCTAGTAAAATATGCTCTTACTCTTAAATAACAGGATTGATTTTAATGACACGAGTAATTAATTTTTACTTAAAAGCCAAAACGCAATGCAAAAAGTTTAAGCAAATTAACCTCATATTGTATTTTTTGAATCACAAAGGATGAAAATTTACATTCTTTTCAAACACTAATTTTATTTTCAAATCTAATTTTGTTGTGTCTATCTTTCATTATTGAACTTTACAGACATCTTAAAAATCTAATTAAATAGATTCGATAAGTTCACAAATCCAATTGAATGGTAATCAGAAAAAGGACAATACAGCTTATTGACTACTTGTATTTTTTCAAAATATGTAAGGTCGCTCTCTCTCTCTCTCTCTCTAATCCCTCTTAACTCACTTTAATCCTTTATTGTAATTAAACAATAAAGTCTTAGCTTACCAATTCACTCGCGTCAATTGCGGCACTTCCTGATTGTAGCAGATTCAACTCCTATTATCCTATTTAGGAAATACTTCTAGCTAATTTTATTACCAATGATTAATTACAATAATTCACTTCAATTTACAAATAGCTACCAGCTTGTCTTTATCATCTGTCTCTTTTGTCTTTCCTTTCAATTCTATTTCGTTTATATATCAATGTCTCATTCTCAGTTCTTCACACTTCTTTTATCTTTATTTAATTTACTTAGTCATGTTTCATTTGGTTAGCAAGGAGTTGGAATTCCATACAATTCTTTTTACAATAAGTCCCTAAAGTTAGCGATGAGAAAACCGTGAATTTCCTAATGTCACTTATTCATTAACTATATATTTAAATTACTACACAGTTTTAAATCTTCTTATCTAATAATTGTATACAAGCAATTATTATGTTTGTTTGCAGCAAATAAGGCCAAATTAGGCAATAAACAAATTCGGAACAAAATAAAACATCCCTTTTTTAAACGTAGGCAGAAATATTACAAATAAATCCTCATTCTATTAATTATCTATACAAAATGAATTTCACACAAAAATCATCTTATCGTGAAATATTTGTTTTTACTTTCAACCTTCTCAGAATAGATTCCAAATTTATTATTTTATGGAAACATTTTAACTGTTTCCATAATGTTTTTTATCCGGAAGAGAGATTCCGAGAAATATATAAATTTAAAATCATATTGGATTTCAGTCTAATAGAAATCTTATTGAATTTTGTGCCTTTAACATCATAATTGTATATCAAATTAGAATCGGGTTTCTTAGGGCTTCAAACTTTTTTCGTTATTGAAGTAAAAAGCAAAAATGTAACATTTTCGAAGAAAATTTCTTGCATCGTTCTTCTGTTCAGAAACTACTTGGAAAATTTTTTAATTTTACAATTTGTATTCCGTCTTAAAGATTTCAAATATATTTTGCAAAATGTATTTTCATTCGATAAAAGGTATTTTATTTCTTCGAAGGATGGTATGGTTTTGTCAAACATTGCTGTATTTTATTACTTTTTATAACTCTTATGTTTCATTTTTGGGAAATTTCGAAATATTACGACTTTTTTTTAAGAAATTCCAAATAAAAAAAACGTACATTTTTTTTTTTATTCTGAATAAATCTTTTCAGTAATTTTTTGACATGATATCTTTTCTTATTATATGTTTCAAATTAATGTCCAATTTTGCTAAGCATCTCAGTCAAATTTAAGATTTTAAAATAACGATGCTTTGGTTTTGATTAGGTTTTGATATTTATTTATGCATAAAATGTTTAAATTACAACTAACACATGGATCAATAAGTCCCGAGACTGTGCGGTCGTTTTTTTGCGATTTCCTCCTTCAAACGCACAAGCAAGTCAATATAATAATCACTGTTGATCGATTTACCTTTTTCGAGGTAGTCAATGAAAATCACGCCATGCGTATCCTAAAAAACTGACGCCATGACTTTGCCAGCTGACTGCTGCGTTTTCGGACGCTTCGGACGGCTTTCGCCAGCTGTGCGCCACTGCCGCTTCGACTCTGGAGTGTAGTGATGTACCCATGTTTCGTCCATGGTCACGTAACGACGCAAGAAATCTTTTTTGTTGCGACTAAATAGCGATAAACAGCTTTCTGAATCATCGACTCGTTGCTGTTTTTGTTCCATCGAAAGCAATCGCGGCACCCACTTGGAAAAAACCTTTTTCATGCTCAATTTTTCATGAAGGATAGTAAATACACTTCCATATGATATCTGTGTCATCTCAGCAATCTCACGGAGCTTCACTTTACGATCTTTCATTATAATTTTTGTCACTTCACTCACATTTTCCGGTGTAACGGCTTCCACAGGTCTACCCGAGCGTTCCGCGTCATTTGTGTCGGTACGACCACGTTTAAACTCGGCAAACCACCGACAAATCGTTGCTTTTGATGGACAAGAGTCCGGGGAACATTTTTCAACCCATTGTTTCGCTTGCACGGTGTTTTTACCCATTAAAAAACAATGTTTTATTAGAACACGTAACTCGGTTTTTTCCATTTTTTAAGCAAACTACAAAATGACTTTACTCCAACCTCGATAACACAGCTGTTTCTGGTCCGATCGACTTAAAATTTTGACACGTTTCAAGCAAAGGTTCGTACTCTAGAAAGACCTGGTTACTGGTTTACTACGAGCGCCATCTCTGGGTTAGTCTCGGAACTTATTGATCCATGTGTTTAATGCTGCTTTATTTGGTTTCAGCATGCTGTAGATTGAAGTAATCTGCAGTACGCGGTGAAGATAGAATTCAATGTGATAAATTCTATAATGACGGGGCTTTCCCAAAAGGTCGAAAAAAGCTGGGAAAAGGTTTAATATTGAAAATTGTGAAAATAAATATGTCTTAAAAACAATAAATAAAAAAATTAAGTTTCGTTGATAATTTTAGATATGTTTTTAGTAAAATTTCTGATTGGTCCTAAAAACAGATTTGTCAAATTCATGAACTAAAATTATTTTGTACAAAACCTTGAAGAATGTAGTGTTGAAATATTACATAATGTTCCATAATATTTTTTATTGGTACTTAAAAAAGGATTATTAAATATTCCTTCAATACAAATATTTATTAATTCGGTAAATTGTCTGGTTAAAGTGAAATATTGAGGGCTCTTTTGCAATTGGCGTTTTTTGGGTGAGATAACGATTTCAATCTGGCGAATTAGTGTTAATTTTTCTTTTGATAAACATCTGCATAGGTCATGTGTTTTCTATTCTTCATCGTTATTAATTTAAAGTCGCAAGTGGTTCTTTTTTTAAAAAATGTAGATGGTATTTTAAAAATACACTTCATTGTTCGTTTTGCTTCTTATACATTTTTTACAGAATTCATTCGTTATTTTCTGTGATAGTTTCACTCCAATGTGAACGGTAGAATTAGAATACTCCAATGAGAACGATATTCACATTGAAATGCTCCTTTAATTTATTACGTAAGCCTGAAAATTTTGATTTACCTTTAATTTTTTATGATTCGGAGAGTTTAAAATACATGTCTACAGTTGTGTATGGATAAACATAATGTTTTAAAAGTTGAATTTCCGGTTAACAATAATGATATTCGGTGTGCATCGAATGAATAGATTTATCCCCTTTCAGAACTATTCTAAAGAAGTGATATTAGGTGTGCATCGAATGAATAGATTTATCCCCTTTCAGAATTATTCTAAAGAAGTAAGTTTCTTTTATAAATCTTATTTCATTATAGAATATTATTAGTTAGATAAATTTCTTTAATTTATACTTTTAATATAAATTATAATTATTTATTTTACTCTCTACATTCTAGCATAATATATAAGCTAAAAATAATTATAATGTATAGTAATAATTTCTTATAATTATGATTAATAGTTACAAATAATTAACATTATTATACATATAGTTATAACATATAATTATTGTCATAAAATTATGAACATAAATAATTATAATTTTTATAAGTAAATACTGTTATTTGTACCCATAAAAGTATTCTAATATTAGCATTCTCTTTTAATTAGCATTAATGTTTAATTTTGTCGTTTTCACCGTCAGAATTTGTTTGGTTTTGGCTTACTGGTCATTTGTGACGTCAATATGACTCATTTGTTATGTATCACTACTTTAGAGACCTATTTTATAACTCGCCAACTTTTTTTACCAAAATCGCCAAGAACTTTAGGCAATGCTCTAGAACAATTACAAATTCCAATTTTAACTACTTCTGATACGAAAATAAGCGGAAGATGTATATGTTCATACCGTGGAAGAGTATTTGGGAAATATTTAGCCGCTAATAGATGTAGAATTGCTCGACGAGGTAATACAAACTCTTAAACCTTTTATCTCCAAAAGAAGAGCCCACCTGTCAAAAATGCGTTAAATATAATCTAAAGAATTGACCATTCTTTTGTGTTTCATGTACGAGTCAAACTAAATCGCAACTTCAGCATTGTCCAGAACAATAGAGAAACGAAAAAAAATATCTCTTTAAATATTCCTTTACATACATCCAGTTTTTACGCTTACTTTCTATTTTCTCCTTAGTGCTTCCATTTCAAAGATAGAAAGATTCAAAAATAAAGAACAATGAAAGGGAGGATTGGTAATATTTCATCCTTTTTCTTGGCTTCCTATTTGCACCACTCCTTAGAAATCTAATATTTCAAGTTGTCGTTAGAGATTGATTCTATTTGGATCGAAGGATGAAACAACTTTTGGAATTTGAGATTCATCACATCTAACATAACCGAGGTGTTTTCTATCTTTCTCTCTTAAAAGTATTTCCCTTTCACTGTTTTTCCAAATATCTTTCATCGATATTTTTGTTCTCGAAACAAAATACGGGTAAAAATAAACTGGAACAAAAAGGCAGGATAAAACAATGGAGACTAATGCATTCTGGCTTGGGTGATAAGGTGGGAGACAGGAAAGCTGATTTTTAGTTTAAGTTGAACTCGATGAGGAAGATTGAGGAGATATGTGATCTTTACAATTCTCATTGTTAGTCTCTCTCTTACATAATTGTTGATACTGAGTCTTGAATCCTTATTATCGTCCGAACATATTTTATTTCACAATAATTTGCCTAAGAAGATGCCGTCTGACTTCAGTGACTTTCATTTGTCTCACTTAAAAAAACACGAAAGATAATGGTGACTATCTACGTAAACCTGAGCCACGATGACGTGACGGGGACAACACTAAGTACACACCACTCTTCTAACTTCCACATCATACTAATCTTGAGGTTTAACGTGGACCAATCCTGCTGCATAAATAGTTTAATGGAATGTGGACTCTAATCCAAGACTTGGCTCCGTGGTGACGCTAGTCACGAGTTCGTGACTACCAAATGGTGTGTGGGGAAAAAGTGATTTGAAGATCACCATTTTAATGAAGGATCTAAGCTTGAAAGTCTCTAAGGGATTAGATAAGCTCAGAAGTCAATATAATAGGGGTGTTTAGACCTGGAAGCTTCTAAATAAGCAAGCGCATCGAAAAGTCCTCCTTTGTGATAGGTAAGGGATATGAAAGTAGTTTAAAAAATACATTTCTTAACGGGAGATAACATTCGTAAGGCAAGTCGATGTTATCTTTGTATGCTGCATTCTATAAAATGGCTCTAATATTAATTTAATACTCATTCACTCATTAGTGTTGATTTGATACCTATTTGTTGTCGAATCAAAATATGATTGTAAACGCGGCCAGTTATCATTGTCATTTTGCATCGAATTTTCAAAGTTGACGAGACCTGGATCCATTGTTATACACCAGAAGCTCAGCAGCAATCCAAACAATAGGTTGTTTCAGATAAATATTCTATAAAAAAGGCGAAGACATTTTTCACTGGACACAAATTTATGGCGACGATTTTGGAATGAGAAGAGTGTCATACTCATGAGAACCTTGGGAAAAAGAAATACGATCACTGAACTATACTACTCCATTCCCATATTCTCTTGCTAATACTTTATTTCGTAATATTAACATGATACTGACTGAACCGTCCTCGAACCTTTGGCCGTAGACGGCAAATGCTCTCTCTCTCCATAGAACGCAGAAAACGCTCTCTCTCTCCATAGAACGCAGAAAACGCTCTCTCTCTCCATCGCTCATGAAGGTCGTGTTTTGCAAGTGGGTGGTGTTTCGCAAACCCACGATATACCTAGGAATGACAAACCTAAGATTTATGAAAGAGTCATCTTCTATATCCAAGAGCGTCAGCAAAGTATCCTAATGAGTTTCCTTCAACCGAGACAAGATGGTGTTGTTAATGTTCGTTTAGAGACCGAAGGGTCCAAGGTATCATCGTTTTTTGAATTCAACTGTTAATTCGTATTACACATCTGTTTGAGGAATAAAAGTCGATTGTGTTTTCTTATTAACGTCGTACTGGGAGTCAACAAGACTGCTATTGGTGATGGGCCTCGCAATTTTGAGCATCGTACAAGTGACTTGGGCGACACCTCAGCTGGAAAACGTCTCCACAAGCCTACGAGAGACCCGGCCCTCGACCAGACTTAATGTGAATAAGCCTCGCAACACGGTAGGTCCTTAGTAGCATCAGGACCGACTCTAGCTCTCGACAGGTTGAAAACAACACCGGCCTTGAGTTCGAGACCACTAGGTTACTTCGACCTTCTCGGAAAAGAGATCAAAGTTTTGACTTACCAGTATCCCTGGGAATAGGATGTATGTTGTATGAATTACTAGCACAAGTACCACTGGAGTTAATTGCTTTATTATTTGTTACTTATTTTACTTGAATTTTGAATTTGTTTATTACTTATTTAACCATTACAGCTGTAAAAGATTTATTTCTGAAAAATCGTTTCAATATATGAGTCTTATAATTTTAAGGAACGGCTTATAATATGAATGGATAAAAATAATTTTTTTTATGTATTGCGTGTATTAAAAATATTTTTAATAGATTTCAAAAGTAGAAGTTTAAAAAAAATCTTGAAATTTCTTTATTTCTATACGTAGCTTTATCCCTCAATTATTTTTATAGAGATTGCTAATCAGTCCTTTTATTCCAAATATATTAATTAATTTTTGCAAAACTTAAAAAGCTTTAAACAGTTATAATGGTGTGCATAGCATACAAATATATTAGTATTTTATAATTAATAATGGTATATATACTAGTATTTCAGATCCGTAATCAAAAGTTATTTCATCCTTACAAAAAATATTTTTAATACATTATTTTATATTAAACATGTAATGTACCTTAGCAATAAAAATTATTCAATTAAATTATATCAATATATAAAATCAACCAATGATCTGTTTGCAGAATATAATTACAAAGCTACAGGAAATGAAATTTTCAGCCTCAAAGCTCCCTGTAATTTGGATATACGAGAATGAAGAACATTCGGTAAAAATTCTTATTTAATATCGCAATTCTACGTCTATGCATTTTGAATTTGCTCAACAAATATTTATCTAATCCATAATGAGGTTTCGTAAGTGCCTTTTTAAAATAAATTTCTGAAAAATGAGCAAATTCGATCGAATGTTGCAGCAAAATTATATTTATTTTCATTCGATAAAGTAAATACTCAAAATTTAATCATACTGAGGCAACAACAACCTTCCGCTTATAATACATAAATTTTACTTATCACAAGAAAATATTTCACTGATTATAAGATATCGTATTTTCAAATACTTACAAGCTTCGTGTATAATAATTACAGGAATTTATTCATTGTACGTACGATGTTTCGCATCTTTACTGAAGGAATATAAAGTTAAGAATTAAAGTAATCTGAATATATGAGAAGATAGCTCTCTTTATATATAAATTTTAAGAACTTTTAAAGTAGTATCTTTCATAATGTTTACATTCTTTCAGTAATCATATTCTAATTAAATATTTAAAATGTTTTAATTTATTCAAAGCAATAATGCGTTAGAATGAGAATACATGAAATTAAAGCATTAAAATTTGCATTTCTGAAGCTAGTAAACACGCAATCTCGCATCAGCACAATATTTTCTTTCTTCTTCATTTTTTTTTCGACTAAACTATCATTAAAGTTGCTCTAATTCCGAAGATATGCTTAAGTAATTTTCTAAATTTTTTCACAACTTCATTTTTTTAAAATTTTTTTTATTACGTTGGAACTTATTGCTAATCAAAATCTATTGTGGAATTGAGAAAGATATTAGAATAGTTTTTACGGTATATATAAATGAAGCTCAGTATTTTTATAAAAATAATTGCAAACATATTATATAATGTTAATGTTATTGCATATAGAGAAAACAAGTTTCAAATTTATCACATATATTTAAAGAGAGTTCTGACTGACATTTTTAATCCTTTCTTTATGTGAACTGTTTGCTTTTTATTATTACAAGCGGTTATTATTAATAAACTATGTTTATATGTATAAACTTGTGCAAAAATATATATTTCCAGCTCAAAATTTATACTCGAATTTTAATCTCCTTCTGATCATTGCATCGAGCTATAATTTAGCATGCACTATATAACTCCTATAGCAATACAATATTATGGTAAGTTTAAACAGTGACGGACATAGGAAGGGGGAAGAACAGGTATTGCATTGAAAAACGTCTATTCAGTAGAAATTTAGCACACATGTACAATTCACGTAATTGCTTTATTTAAGCTTCCAGAATTAAATAAATATAAGTAAAAAGCGTTCTTAAAACAATAACTTATTTAAGAGGTACTAAAAAGTATAAAAATAGTTTTTTTTAAATGTAAAGTAATGAATATTTTAATATATTAAGGCTTTTGAGTCTTTAATACTTCTTTTGAACTTATGTTTAAATACGTAGGTATGGTATTTAATTTATCGGTAATTATCTAACTATCTTTGTTAATCACATTTTATTATTATTTTACATTTAAAAATTATTTTAATATGTTTTAGGACATTTTTTAAAAAAAGCCTGACTTAAGAATAATTTTTACTTTTATTTTATAGTTTGTTTTACATGTTGTGAATTAAAATAAAACTTTTTTTATACTTTCTTAAGTAATTTCTAAGGTAAAGAAAAGGATATCAGCAAAATAATAAAATATTTTATTAGCTCTTTTAAGGAAAAAATATTTTTATCAAATGTTAAAGAAAAATCTTTTTTATATAATAAGTATAAAAAATAAAAGATTAACAATAATTGAAAAATAATTTAAAACTAAAAATGAGACATCATTATTTCTGCAGTTTTGATTTATTTGGTAGCCTTTTGATATTTGGTTGGTTAACCTATATTAGTTCTACGCGAAGCAGCTTTTAATTTATATAGTATTAAAGAAACTAATTTTTTGTGATAATTGGGATAAATCTTGTCCATTTTTTCTTAATGGATTTAAAAACTTTTTTGTATTAGCTTTGTGGCAATTTTTTAAAATTCTTCCTCCAAAGATACCCCTTGTTGTTTATTAGGACATAGATCTTGAGGCCGAAGGAGTATATTTACAACACATGGGCCTTTATAAAATAGCCACTGTCTAACATTTAGTTTTTTGTACTTTGGAAATTTGTTGTAATTTATATCAAATTTCTTTAACACTAATGTCAGTATTTCCTTTCTTTCAATAGTAATATTATATTGATCTATTATTATATCAGTTATGGGAAGGGTACCTGGTCTAGCCACTGACATAGTTTTCCAAACCATTATCGATTCTCCTCAGTATTTAAGAAAAGAACACAAATTATTTAATTTAAATTCTCCGTTTGTCTTTACTCCAAATTTATGTTTGCCTCTCTCAGAAAAATAATGAAATAAATTTTAACGGTAAATATAACTGATTTCAAAAATGAAATATCTTTAATTTTATAATGTTTACAAATTTTAAACATCTAAGTCAGGCCTGTCCAACCAGCTGCCCAAGAGCTGCATAAGGCCCGCTAGATGGCGACCTGCGGCCCACTTAGCTGAGTCATCTGAATAAAGGTTTAAACTTTTATTGTACATAAAAGTACAAAAGTACCTAAGAACATTCCTCCGTATATCGTTCGTATCATACCCTAATAAAGTGGGAATATCTCACTACCTGACTCAACCTTTATCACAATTTTTCTTTAATCTTGTTCAGAAACAATTACAAAGATCGTTTTAAAAAGCGCACGGTCCATCTGGTGCGACTGAGCGATACACAATCTATAACTAACCAGCAAACTTACTGAAGAGTACGGATGTGCATTACTAAACGTAGGAAGTGAATGCGACAGGCAGAACATGCGAAACAGCAGCAGCCAGTCTGTCTGCAGCAAGCCTAGCATATTTGACGCAGAAGTGTATTGTTCCAGACAGACTGACTCCTCGGTGTCTTTTGATCGTTAATAATTTTGTGCCAGTGTTAAGTTGTAACTGCAGGATAATTTCTTAAATTGTATTTCGTGAAATATATTTAATGCAATAAAAGATAATTTCCCTTAATTTATTGCAGAATTTTCTTGATTTCTCTAATGAGTTTCGGGATGATTAATCTCTTCCTTCGATTTGAAAGTTGTGATAGTCAGCATCCAGTTCATTTAACTTACACACGCACACACGCACGCACGCACACGCACGCACGCACGCACGCGCACGCACCCCCCCACACAGTAGTAAAGTAGGTGTGTAAGCTTACATCCTTGCCATAAAATGCTGATGATTGTTGTCAATTGCCACCATACAGACTTTGGGGGAGTTGGAGGATTATGCCTTTAATGTTTTCGTTCTACAAAAAAGGTATATAAAGAGAAACATGAAGCACGCCCAATAGGTCTTTAAATAACGTTTAAGAAAAGGATTTTAAATTGACACTCTTTTTCCGGTAACAAAAAAATTCGAACATTAATTTTATATCCTGATTTCCTTGTTTTTTAGAGAATAGTATATTTTATAATATTACACATTTCTGTCCGAATCAGTTACTTTTTCCGGGTGTAAAATGTATTACAAGTTTTGTCTCCTATACTGTGATGTGAAATGGGTTTTAATATTTGCGTTTCAATTGAAAAATGAAAAGTTTTTTTTTCATGTCCCTAAATGTTAAGAGTAATGCATCATAAACGACTGTATGACAACGTTGCAAACGTTCATGTAAATCAGAACAATGTTCTTTCTGAAAATGTGTTCCAAGTTTCGATAGGGTTCTTTGATATCAGGTGGAAACATACCTTAAATAATTTCTGATTTATAAAAGGGTTAATAATCCAAACGAGAGAAGATTATCGAATGAAAAGGAAAATAGAAATTCAACGCAGTGCGTTAGAAAAGAGATTCGATCAAGTACTACACATTTTACGTTTTAGAAATAAAAGAAAGATTACTGAACATATTCCAACAGCAAATGTTGGAGATTTCATACAAACATCAACATATTGTTTAACATGTTTTCAAAAAAAATTCAGCGCATGTAAAAGTGACTGTTTTGAAAAGTTTCATGCTATGAAAGATTATAAAAACTATTTCAGTAATAAAGGATTATAACTTCAGTTTTCATATATCTTCATTTTTTATGTAACTTTAACAATCCTTTAATGTAGGTTCACAAACCTTTTTTCGCTTTATTATTATGCACGTGTAGTAAGATTTAACCACAACTTCCAGCGCCATCTGTTGAACTTATATTATAATAATCAACCTCGAGAATTAAGGGTTAAATCTACATTTGGATATTATCGATCTTTATTTGTTCTCAGAAAGTCCATTTCTCTGAAAATAGAACAAAAAATATTACAATTAAATTTTAAATACATTTCGCTCTTGAAAGTTTCTCCAAGCTATGTTAAATACTTTCTAGTCAACGGAATAAACTTTTATGGATAGTTCTGTAAAGAAAGATAAGAAATCAGTTAGTTTAAAAACGGCTATGACCATTAGAATTGAGCAAGAAAAACAATGCAGTTATCTGATTCCAAGGTCAGCCAATGAAGTAGTGCTATTTTTATGGATTTGATTACTGGTGGCAATTAAAGCTTCATTTTCTCGACCTAAAACAGTGGAAACCAATTTGACGAAATCGAATTCTTTTCCATCCTCTCCTCCTTACTTTCGGGATTTAATTAAATTTTCAGTTCTAGGTACAAATGAGAGAAAGGAAAGTTCAATCTTCCGGAGAAAGTGCCTTCCTCGAATGTGAATAGCAGAAGGAACTCTCTCAATTGTCAAGGCTCCCTTTCGAATTAACCGAGGATTTAGAAGGAAGATAATTGGGATGCGGTGAGATTAAATTGGGACCTGAGAGTGTTATGGAAGATTATAAATGTATTGTTGGTTATATCCTTGAATTCTAAGTTGCTTAAGTAGTGCACAAGATGGTGATTTGTATTACGAGAGTGGTTCAATAAATACCTGTTTTTCACGGCATATAGCGTTTCTAAGGCAGGTTGCTATTTCCGTTATGTGTTTCCATTTAATTAATAGCGTAAAAACAAATGTAACACAGATTATCAGGTTAGTTTTGATTTAAAGGCCGTTTTCTGCCTTATAAAATTCGATTGTTGACGCGTTGAGAAAGACTTGAATTCATCATTAAACACTAGAAACTAAGTGTTGAAAAAAATACCAGTATTTCTTTAGAATACATATATATTTAGATTCATATACAACTGATAAATAAATTTGTAACTTGCGCATGCATTAAGATCAGAGATGTTTCTTACTCAAAACCGCCTATCTAGAAGGTTTCAAACAAAGGGCCTAGTACAATGCGTTATAATCCGAATTACTTACTGAACACTTTCATAATACTTTCTCTCCAGAAAGGTTTTAAACAAAACGCAGAGCGTTGTGTCAAAATCAGAGCTTTTTCACTGAACACCTTCTCTCCGAACGACAATATCCGTTCCGCACAGACAACAAACTTTTTATGCCCAAAAGAATTACACCAAACAAAGTAACTGCTCGCCAACAGTAGTCAGATACTGTTTGGATCACTTTGTATTATTATTATTATCTGTGTTTACCTTATATGTTTTATTCAATTTATTTCATTTTCATTGATATGTATTTTGCATTAAATAATGGCATTGTCATGTCATACACTTGCACCATCTATCTATATTTATCTTCTATTAAGATCAGTTGTATTTTCATTATTAACTGTCTTTTATTATGTTTCATTTATGTATATGTTCAATTTCTGTCTCATCTTTATTAATACGCATTCTGTGTAAAATAATCATTTCTTATGATGTTACTTCCACACCATCTACCCAGTATTTATCTTTAGCGCGATGAGAACTTCTTTGTTTTGTTTTTGGGTGGAAACGGGTTTTGGTGGGAGATGTTTACTAGTGTACTGTGTTCGTCGCACTAAGATGCTGGCTGTTGTTAAAGTTTTGCTTAGTTCTGTATGGACAAGACACTTCACCGAGCAACAATCGGAACAAGATATTTCTTTCGAAAATTAATTTGCCTTCAGCCGGAAAAGTTATGGCGATGATTTATTTTTGAATTCCAACATCGTCATACTGATGTACTCTGCTCAGAAAAAGGAAAACCAAGCCAATGTGTGTGTGTGGGTAATATTGATCCGCGCTTATGTATTTTCCTTTCACGTTTTTCTGTAACCATTTTGAAATAATTATTGTATGAAAGTTATATAGAAATGATTAAAAAGTCACACAAGAAAAAAATAACAATAATCAAAAAAGAAAAACGTTTAAGATATAGAATTCCTTTTTAAAATCAAAATCTAAAGATATTATTCAAGAAAATGGACTTATCACAGCATAAATATTAATAAAAATGGTTCAACAAGGGAAACGTTGTATAGTGTATAGTTTGGAACAAAGTATTCCATTTAGTACCCGAAAACAAAATGCATATCCAAAATAAAAGCAATAATGTGATGAAACATTTCTGTTATTTATTATATTACCGAGAAGTAAATTGAACACAAAACTTTCCTGGGCAAATAAAAATAGTTGTAGTCATATAGATGTAATTCTATATCTTCGTCTACAAAGAAATTCTAGCTTTGCTTTGATTTTGCTTATTGCTTTGAAGGACATTGAAAGTTTTTATATTAACAATGTTTGGTGTAAGCTTTCTTCACATTTTATCATCAGTGTATGGCTCAATCAATAATTTTCTTTTGTTTTTAATAAACCTGTTCGTGTGTAAACCGAAAAAAAAAACGATGAAAGAAAAGAACATGTGTATTGATATTTTTAATTACAAAAGTTATTTTTAAAATATGGTTTCTCATAGTTTTTTTAATGCATTGATATAAAATTCAGTGATAACAATTAGAATTACAACACAATGCAACACAGAAAACATTACATTTGCAAAAAATGTATAACGGGCTGAGATATGCAGATAAGCAGTATTTCCACGCATTTGAAAACATAGGTAGAGGTAACGTCGTCTAAAGTTGTAACACCTCCCCATTATTCATTTCATTTGTCATTGTTACAAAAACTAAATAGCCATTGATGTGATATAAGAAGTTTACAAATTTATGGAAGAGCCGTCGGATAAGAATAAAATCATTTTATTAATAATCATGTTATGAAAATGCAGAATTACACTCTCTCTAAGTCTTTTCTGCCTCAAAGTGTTTGTAATCCAGTCTAACACCAGTATTAAGTATCAACCTTTACAGCTTACTCGGGTACGAGTGAATTAACTTGTGGCGACTAGGGATTATAGCTAGAATACCAAAGCTCGCTTACTCTAGAAGATTCCTCTGGCTGTCTATCAGCTACGGTTGTCACTCATGTCAACCAGGACTACTCGAAGTTAGTCACTATCTTCTAACCGCTAACTTCCAACTTTCCCTTTTTAAATGAACATCCACCTTCATATTCAATCAGTTTGGCTTCGCTTACATATACGTTTCTTTTACTCAACTCACTACATTTCTTTAATTCATCTAATTTCCGTTGATTCCTTTCCTTTACGTTTCATTTTATGGTTTTATTTTATGTAATTCAATATATAAAAAATCTCCAAGGTTAGTGAAGAGAAAACAGCAATTAGCCATATGTTCAAAGTCTGTATAAATGTGAAATAGTACTTGACATCGCGCGCGCGCGAGCGGATTTCGCATTAAAACAATATAGTGAATGAGAAATAGATGGAGTTGAGGATTTAATTTTAAGCTTCCTCGAAATAATTATTTATAAATCCCCCTCTCACCTATGTAATTAATATTAGAGGCATTACTAAGAAATTACAAAATAAGAAAAAGCAGCAGACTCAGATTTTTTCCCAATATATTTGTCTTAAATAATTACACTTCTGGTAACTAAAATCTATAACAAAATGCTAAATATCAAATATTTTCCAACATTCTTTAAGACACTCTATATATTTGATGCTCCCTAAACTAAATCAAGTTCATCATTTTTTATAATTACAGATCCATCAGTCTGATTTGCACTACTACTCTTAAAATATGTGATAATAGATCACGTAATAGCTTATTATATATTACAAAAATTTTAGAGTACATTTAATGAATCATATTTACCGAAAATGATGCATTATTTATAATAATTATTCGTTTTGGAGCCTTGAATACATGTTTTAAAACAACGCCAGTCTGTATTGTTTCATATGAAAGGGTAATACTTAAATACACTTAAAGTTTATTATTATGGTTTTATTTTACCACAACATATACTTGACCTCATGTGAGAATACTCATCTCATATCTCGTAACCTTCATCATGAACAAAAATGATACTGTTTTGCAATGATGTTAAAAATCTACTTATTCATCTATGCACAATAAGAAAGATTTTTAATTCAAAAAATAATATTTTGCTTCAAAAAAGGCTTTTATATGCCTTGTCTCGAAAACACTTGAATAAAACACATGAATTCATTTTTTGATGCACAATATTGTCTGAGAAATCGTTTTGAAAATGAAAATGTATAGCAATTTTCGTAAGAAAGAATTATTTAAAATCTTACTAAAAATACACTATTTATATCTATTTACCAAGAAGCAATACTTAGGAACACAATTTTGTTAGCCTCCAAAGGAGATATTGTTTTCGTCAAGCACAAAATGTCGCAACTGAACACTTTTCAAAATTTTATCAAAAACATTTTTCCACATATATTAAATACCTAATCTCATAAGTAATGAACTTAATTTTACATATCGTAATAAATTTAGCCTAATTTTTTTCGGGATTGAAATAAAAGATGGAAATTAAGTATTTAATTTAATTATCGAACAATGTATTGCACTAAATAATATGTAATCAGAAATCAAGAGTTGATTAAAGTGAATGAATTTTTTCAAAATTTTAAAGCAGTTGTGAAGCAGCCTTTTTTTTTTTTTTGCCTGAAGACATTTAAACTACTACTTTTTAGTTTGGCTTTCTTCTCGGATTGTTTTAGGTTCAAATAATTTTATTATTCGCTTTCTATTAAAAATTATCATTATTATTATTATTTCTATTCACTTTCTATTATAAAAGCACTTTTATAATAGACTACGTAATTTAATAATTTAAAATAAACTCTATTTAATACATTGAAAAGAAAAAAGTCCCTTTGATAGCTAAGCCTATTTCTTCGCACTGCATAGCATGGAACAAATTCTATGCAGCAAATTTAGCAATAAATATTTTTCGCAATAAGAATTTAAATATAATTCACCCAGATAAAAACAGAACAATAAAAATCTGTGAGTATGTTTTTAGAGGAGTGGTAGTCTTACGAATAAAAACTCCAGAGTCTAGCTTTCTAAACTGATGTAAGAGCTCAGAACTGCAAAATTGATTCAATTTTTATATTTAAAGAATTTGAATGCAGCTTTCATACGTATAAACTTTAAAAACCATAGAATTTTAAGCTTTTAGTACATTTGTTGGTGCTTATAGCAAGTGCGTAGAACGGAACAACTCTATATATTTATATAATATTTAGATATCGTTTAATATGGAAGCAACACGACGATATTCAAATACAGCCATGTCGACTTGGATTAACATTGCAAATGCATTAGTCACAGTATTCTGTAGACAACAAATTAAAGCTCTAGTGAGTATCGACTGAAATGAGAGCGTATTGCATTATTGACTATGTTTGTTTATATACCGGTAAATGTAATTAACTGTGATAATTTCTGACAGCCAAGTGTCCATGCCAAAATGTACCAAAAACAGTATTGCATTACAAACATATCAGAAACATATTATATATATATATATATATATATATATGTGTGTGTGTGTGTGTGTGTATGTATGTGTATGTATAAGATAAAGCAATGAAATTATTATTAAAACACGTAAAGATAAGAGAACAATCAGAATACAAAACCAACAAAATAAAACATTTATAGGACTATGTAAAGTAGATGAATAAAAATTGAATCAAATTTGAAATTAAGTGAATAACTTGAATATCCAACAGAACAAAACATGCACATTCAGACTGGAGACTGAATTGTGGGGTTAAACATGTTATATGGTACCAACCTTCCCCCAATGTATCTTGTTGGATAAAAATTGGATTACTCCAAAATTCGATTTGTAAATTAAAGAAAAGAAACAAGAAACAACGAAGAAATTTAAAGGCCAGATATTTCAATTACTAAATTTTTTAAAAACCATTATCTTCGAATCAATTAAAATAATCTTCACCCTTAAACTTTAAATACAATTAAAATATTCAAAAAAGTCCTTCAATTTAAAACTATCCAGTTAAAAATTATCTAATTAAAAATTTAAAAGTTTTTTTTTTCAAAACACTGAAACAGTATTATTAAATCATTTTAGTTTAATATTTAAAACTTTATAAAGAACAACATACCCAAATTCATGCTTATCAAGAAGAATCAATTCAAATCACAAGGATGCAAAAGCCAAAATTTAGATCTTGTGACACGTGATCATGAATTGCAGTAGAATCAGAATTATATATATATATACAATTGACTTGATTTAGGTTGTGGTCTGTAATTTGTTGACCTATGGTAGCGATATTTTACCTATAAATGTTTCATTTTTCACATGATACCAAAAATAAAGCACTAAGAAGGAAAAGAATTAATCTCTGAAATTAAGAATATAGATAAGGAAGTTTTGAGAGATACAAGAGATAAATCAAATATATCTGAGAAAAAGTTACTAACTTTTCAAAATTCTTTATAGTTACATTAATAAAGAAAAAATGTATATATAAAGAAGATGTGACTAAAAGATGTCATTCTTTTCATCTCAGAGAAATCAATTTCCTCAAAATTAGTGGAAGGTATTTTCTGTTCAAAATATGGAAAATGAAACATTTCTTAAAAATAAAAAGTATTAATACTTACAACACTGTAATAGGATGTATTTGGTTTTTTTTCTCCAAAATGTCTGATAATTGGGATCGGATAAAATAATTTACCATTAGATGAAATGGACAATCTTAGCTTTGAAGTATGAACCTTAACAAAGTACAAATAAGGCCTTAAATGTTTAAAATATTGTGATTTCTCAAAAAAGCAATCATAATTCTTGTATGTTATTTTAAGTTTTATGAATAGTTTTGACGGCTTTTTTATATTGAATGAATATTGGAATTAATGTCAGTGACATCTTTTTCAAAAAAGATAATCGTAATGTAAAGAGTTCCACTATTATTAATAGTACTACAACGATTCCAATTTATTAATATAGTATTACAAATCTAAATGTATTTAATTTCTTTTAAAATGTTTGGTAAACAATGTTTAACAACAATGTAAACTTTAAAAATATTAGATTGTCGACTTCTTTAAAGTATCATTATTATTGAAAACATGATGTGGTTGTTTTTAAATAAATACAATAAATCATGAATTTTATTATAAATATAATATAATATGCAGTCACTATTTTACTACATATTTCATAATAGCTTTGAGAACAAAACAAATTTACTAATATTTTTTACGCAAAAAACGGTTTATATATAGCACACTGCAAGAACTTTTTTTTCAAAAAATTAGTTATTTATAAGAATATTCACCGCATTTGAATACATTTAAAATATGCATTTCAGAAAAAAAAACTTCATTTTTAAACAAACAATTATTTAAAATTATAATTGTTTTTCGAAATATTTCAATATCTTAAAATTCTTACTAATTGTACAAGTTTTAACATTTTTATAAACAATGTTTTTATTTTTTTTTTAAATTTCTTAGAATTGTTTATCATAATTCTTTGTATGTATTTAGTTGCATTTGTGTTTTTTTATACATTTACATTTTTTTCCTTACTAAGCACTATAATAAATCATGAAATTTTTAACAAATATAAAATAGCAGTACAAAAAAAAAAAAAAAATACATGTAAAATTGTAGATTTAAAAAGTAACAAGTTTTCTTAATCCTTATTCCGTGTAAAGAATTATTGAACAATTTACATAAAACGACCAGAAAAATGTCGAAACACCGCACTAATTTTTAAAAAGATTTATCATTTTAATCTTTGGCATTCAAAGTTATCTGAGAAAAACGTAGCTTAAAGTTTTAAAATTCAATGAAATAACTTAGCTCACTATTAAAGAAAAATTAAATAACTAGCTAAATAATGTAGCTAAAGCTTTGAAAATTTGTTCATATAGTTAGAAACGTCAAACAATTAAAATAAAGTAATCAAATTATTTTTGATAACTTCGTAATTTTTATGGAATATTGCATCTCCTTAAAACACTCTCATGGCAACACTTGTTGTTACTCCATAATGTTGCAATTTAATTTCTGCTAGTTTCACAAAGAATTTTCCGTCCATCTTTATATTGAAAGTTTCTCTTCATTACTCATAATAGGACTCACAAATACTAAAGTATTAGACATAAACACAAGGAATATATTTATATTTGGTAGAGTATAGATTAAATTATTTTTACCCCTCGGCAGTGTCCTTTCGAGTGCAAACGGAAAGACCCGTGGACAATGAAAATCATGAGATCTCATATATTCGCGCACATGGTGCAGGTAAGACAAAACGAAAGTTTGGATAATCAAAGAGTGCTATATTCTTTTAAACCAGGGATCGAAGCATTTAATAAATATTTTGAGTTGAAATAATCTACACTATAGACAAAAATTAACATTGTGAACGCATTTCATTGAATATTTGCTTGATCACAAATGGTTATTATATCTGTATTGCATTGGTTACTTTTTAAACTTCATATTTAACTTTAGTCCCTGGTCTTTGATGAATAAACACGAAATTATATAATTCTGTGCTTTAAGGCAATTAATTCATTTATTATTTGAATAAATATAAAGAAAAATAACGTATCTATTTGATTCGATGTAAAAAACCTACAGATAATATTCGGTGAATCATCCATCCCGTGTGACCCCTGCAGGATAGAAATAAAAAAATAAATAACCTTTTCTATTTCAGATTAAATACACACATCACAATAAAAGCAGTTTTTACATCTACCAGTATTTTTTATAGTAAAATAATGTTTTTTTAAAAAAAATGTTTCTTCTTAATTTGTTTTCTTGGTACAAGTATAATATAGAATGTTTTCATTCTATTGCAAATAAAAATTAATTTAATAAAGGTAAACGAAACAATGTAAGTCCAGTGGGAGTTATTTTCTAAAATATTAGAATTTTTAAGACTAATGAAATACAAAACATGTGTGTTTTTTATAATGGAAAAGTCGCAATTGCGGAAATATCTACAGATTGATGTTGATTTTGCTTCATGGAAGCATATTATCCTCCAAAAACATTACTATGTGAGCTAGACTTCTTAACTTACTATATATCGATTTTTAAAATCGATGAAATAATTTTGTTTGTAGATGTTTCTATTTTTCATACAGATATTGAATATGAAATATTGTTAAAAATCGTCCAGAGGGTGTACAGGATAGTAGAGAATGAAGCTTTATTCAAAAATATTTAGGAAAAGACGAAGCACAGGTAGTAGAAATTGTAGATTTATAATACAATAGGAAAAAAAGCTCTTGCACAGATCATTTGCACATGAGAAACAAAAATAACATTTGCAGTCATCAGCAATAGAACATAAACAAAAACAGCACATGTACAGCTTAGCAACACTACAGAACAAAAGCAGCACATGTACAGCTTAGCAACACTACAGGAACAAAAACAGCACTTGTACAGATTAGCAACACTACAGGAACAAAAACAGGACTTGTGCAGATTAGCGATACGAACAAATTATAAATCACTAGTATTAATAGTAATAACCATTTCAATAAAGTTCAGCTCACCAGCTTTACTAACTCACACTATAAACAAAACTTCAAAGTCCACTTTAAAGGCAGACTCTTTCATCTCAGCACCGCCTCGAATTTATAGTTGTGCCCGTCCAGCTGTGATGTCACAGGGAAAATTTCGGAAGTCTGTATAACTTCTTTGCTAATAGAGATATGGAGGAAATTCTATCATTTCCGAGAACATTCATTTTATCAACAAACTCTCCAATTTTGTTGCCAACGTCGGGATCATCGCTTATCCCGTTCTCGGTATCCAACAAACCTTCTACAAATATCTCCTTTCAACCATAAGAGTAATCGCAAGTTCGTAACATTATTTTTATTTGCAAGGATTTGTAATGGTCATATTTCAATATTAAGCATATTTCGACAAACTCTTTGCTTATTAATTCTAATTCTTTCCTTGTACGATATATTTTAATTAATTTAATTAATTACTGTTGTTAATGAAAATTCATAGTTGAATTGAAATGAAAACTCTTTCGAGTTCTCAAACTTAATTTTGCTAAATAACGTCGCTACTATTCAGAAAAGGATGTGACGCGTAATGCATTTCGTAGTTTTTCCAATTTATTGTTCTACTGTGTGATTATGTATCAGTTTAACTTAAAGGCAGGAGGATATTTCACACCAAATTAAAAAGGATGTTGTGAAGGTTATCTATCCCAGAATCGAATTGAAGAATAACCATCCATCTGCAAATGAAATGAAGGAAATGAAGAACTTTGCATTCTACTTTCGTTTGTATTTGAGAGATTTATAAACATTGTTTCTAGCTGTGAAGTTATATCTGTACGTTGAACACACATTTTTTTATTCATGTTCAGAAATGTGAGTGAAAAATATTCTGTGCCGATAATAAACGTGAATTAAATGTATTAAAATGATTCGCAATTAAATATACTGCACATTTTATATTAATAGTTAAGCTTATTTCAGTTTCGTGGAAAAATTTGCAGGAATGTACAATTGTCGTAGATCGCAGGTATTTGGACTTATCGATCCAAGGCTTTTTGTTTTCTTCAAAGCTATGCACTCTATATCACCAGGAGAAAAATATTGTATTGCAGTTTTTTTTACCACCATATTGATTATACCGTGTCATAAATGTCGGTCGTTTGAAAATACAAGCAAATTAAAGAAATCCAAGTATAACACTCCAAAATGAAGTCGGAAAGTCTGAAATATTTCAGAAGGAAAAGGCCCATTCAAATTTTTTTAAGACGAATTCGAAATTTTATTTCTAAACTTAACTCAAGATAGTTCTTACCGCCTTTGTGCATTTAAGCAACCCTTATCTCCAGTATTTCAAAAGAGAATGTCTTGTTGATTCATGTGTAGAATCTCAAAAACAGGAAAGTAGAAAAGGATGCTAAATTTGGTGCAACCGGAACAAACTAATATGCCTATTTTTAAGAAACTGCATATTAACATAATAAACGAAATGCAACCTCGCTTTATCCTGAACAGAGCGAGATTCTAACTCAAGCCCTATCTTTCACATTTAAATATATATATTTTACATTTCCTCTTCTTCAGAATAAACTCCCGTTAAATATATATATTTAACATTTCATCTTCTGAATAAATTCCCGTTTTTATTACCTTGTGAAAGGGCTTCAACATCCTCGAAGGTCTTAAGCTTCTGGCCGTGCTTAAAAATCTTAATATATAAATGTTACAAGAGAAATAATGTTAAATTTTACTCCCATTATTTCTATAATTGAACATCAAATTTGAGTTGGATGTTTTTTTAATGTTTCGAGCTTTCTTCCCGTTTTGAGTGAAAAAGAATACATGAACATTTGAAACGTGGAAATTTTTCTTCATTCTTTCCGCTGTTCGAATTACTAGAAGGTAATTTAAATATTTTAAATTTTTATTGCACATTCACATTGTGACTTGTAATATTGGTCTTTAGATTTCCTTGATGTTAGAGTGAATTGGCATTCATTGTAAATTTTCAAGTTCTTTGTAAAAAAAGGAAGAGCATTTGCTCTTACCATAATTTTATTTACCACACCATAGTGATCATTTACGTTTTTAATGTCAGTCGTTTTGAAATACAAGCAAATCTAAGAAATCCATTTACAACACTCCAAAATTATCTCGATAATTTTTAAATATTCCTCGGAGAAAGGGTTAATTATGAATTTTTAGAACGAATTTGAATTTTTTGTTTTTACTTTAAGTTAATATTCTAAATAACCCACCAAAAAATCCAACTTTTTTTAAAGGGAGAATATTTAAGATACTGTTTGCAGTGTATTAAAGATACTTACAACTAACCAGTGATTCACTTGCTTATATTTTACTTTCTGTACAGAAATTAATGCACATAAAGTTAAAAGATTTACTTTCTGTACCTTTATTATGATGTTTGAATGTTTTTTGAATTCCAGCAACGTTAAAATAAAGAAATAATTTGATGATTTATTTCTTTATTAAGAAAGTGAATTCCATTCCAACATCTTAAAAATTTGTTTGGATTTCGTTGAATGGAAATAATTTTATCATTGTGACATAGTTGAATAGGGCTACAGCCTCCTAATTATTATGTGGATTATTAAAAAACTCATGAGTTTGTATCCCATTATTCAAATTGTCACTTAGCAATAAACTTACTTTTCAGTTTTGAAGTAATTTATCAGGCAACGGAACGATTTATTCTGCAAAACATTCTGTGATAAACCCAAATTAGTGAAGTTTAGATTCTCCAGATATTAGTCTTATATGCTCCCTTACATTGGGTTACAATGTTGGCCTGTTGTAGTTGTTGTTAGATGCTTTGATGAAAAATGCGTTCGTTCGACTGCCGGTAAGTTCTGAATACAAAGATGACCACATTCCAAAAATAACACATTTTACTTTAAATTAATATTTCACACGTCTAGGGAATCACGTAACGATAATTTGAAGGGATTTTGGAACCCAAATAAAACATTCCAACTCCAATCTAAAAGAAAAAACCTTCGTCTTTAATTGGCCAGAGCCTCCGTCGCCAGCTAAATTCTTCTTTTTCTCCTTTTTGACTTTTCCCAACTCGTTTTTCTCCAAACGGTTTCTGCACTTCTGTTGTAGTTTTATTAGGCGGTTACCTCGGCAGCATAATGGTTAGCGAACTTTAGATTCCCCCTCCCCCCCTAAGATAAGTAATACTTTTAATTCAAAGGTTATTTGTTTTAACCACATGATTTCCAGCAATACGTAACTGAAATCCAGCAATGAGG